>JBBPDB010000146.1:13633393-13683977 GCA_037974465.1 Brachypetersius altus
GTGTGTGTGTGTGTGTGTGTGTGTGTGTGTGTGTGTGTGTGTGTGTGTGTGTGTGTGTGTGTGTGTGTGTATGTGCAGCTCTGTGTGGAAGTGTGTGTAGAAAATAATCCAACTGCTCCCTTTTTTGTCTCCATTCAGGGACAGCCTGGGACTAGAGGATTTCCGGGCTTTCCGGTACGTTTCTATGACCTTAACTATATTGAGCAAGCTTGTGTCGAAAATTTATGTAAGATTAACATTTTTTTGTATTCAGATAAATACATATAAATAAACAGAGACCATTTTCACAATTTTTATAAAAGAAAGTAATTTAGCACATTTAATTTCTGTTCATTTAATGCACAATTTAAATTTATTTGATGAGCTTACATTATTGGAAAGATCATATATAAACTATGCCTTATCTTTGCACAGGCTACATTTGGACAGAAGGGTGTGCTCTGTAGAGGCTGTTTACTTATTTCAGTCCCTGTAATCAAATATAATGAGCAAACCTTGAATTTATATAGTGAAACAGCTGGCACTGTGCCGTCAGAGAGTACAAGACTAGTATGTTCCACTGCACCTGCTGTAGTTTGACAAAGTGGCCAAGGCTTAAATGCTCTTTTCAGGTGTTTATTACTATCCATAACGAGTGATCTGCTGGACAAATACACTGGGCCTCCCTAGAATACAGTAGCCTCACTGTTCCTTCAGCATGCCACTCTTTTACACTTGACTTGTGCCGTGGCCTGACCCCTCGAGGAAATACCTTTTTTCCCCTTATAAACATCCTCATATCAGAGTAGCAGTCTAGACAGCCATGTGAGTGCTCCATGCCCTCTCATTAAGGCCAGCCTAACTCTACTCCTGCTCTCTTTCTCTCACAGGGTCCCATCGGCCTGGACGGAAAACCTGTGAGTTTCACTTCACACACTTTGCAAAACGTGATTTCACACCCGTTCACCTATTTAAACTAACCCAATTCAGGTTTGAGACCTGAGACGTTTTCTTTAGATGATGGGAGGGTAATTGATAACACTAGTCATTACGATAATGAGGAGGATAATTGTGTTAATAATGATTATGGCAATTTTTTGCTGAACACTGACTGTTATTACCATAATAATGACAGAGAAGGAAACTGGTAGTGATGTGTGTGTGTACAAAACGGCTCACCATCTGCGCTGAGGAAATAATAATAGAAGTAATGACTGTTTTTGGTTTATTTCTGCAGGGGCAGAATGGTCTGAAAGGGGATATGGTAAGCATAACTTGTGTATATTTTACAAAGAAATGCTGCGGTATTCTCTCCACTTCAAATGTTAAAAAGCCAAACCTACTGTAAATTCTAGTGCTCATGAGACCACATATTATAAACTCAAGCCTATTCCTCATGCATTATGAAATAGTACATGTCTAAAACCACCAAGACAGGCTTTCAATCACACGCGAAAGAGATTATCGTAAAGATAAGTGTGTCTGAAGTCATAAACCTCAGCAGTGGAGCTCTTTATTTTGAAGGTGGTTTGTATCACCACTGTTTATTTAGCTCAGTGAATGTGGCCCACATGATTCTACTGGGAGAACGGTTTCACACTTTGATTTACTGGCTGAGTAACTCGATAGCTGTATGATGCCGGCGGTTTGAACAAGGGGAACCATTTATTGATCCTGAGCATGATTTGTCAGAGGTTTAGCGGGTCCTTTATTTTATTAAAAAGTTGGCTGCAGTTTTATATAAACACAGCTATTCGGGTCGGCACTTTAGATCTTAATTATGAGAATATTTTCCTCAGTCTGCTGTTAATGTGCTGAAAAGCAAAAGCATATAATAAACCAAAACCATTTGTTCAGTAGCTCCACACTACTGAATACAAATGGAATACAGAATACAGCCAAATTACTTATTCTTTTGAAGTGTCTACAGCATGCTGTGAACAAATGTGTGAGTGAAAAACGGAGGCAGTCTTCCAACGAGGTGCCATGAATATAAGTTAGCCTCCCTCCATCAGTGTGACACCTTTATGGGGTCAGCATTGCTGCTGAATGGCCCCCAAAGAGCATTTGAATGAAACACAATGACTCAGAGACTATGAACCCACCTTCATCTGGGATTTTGATTTACTTTTTTATTGACAGGCTCCCTCTCGGTTTCGACTCTCTGTTTCGGTTCAGAATGCAGTACAGAAGCTAATTCACTAGTGGCTTAGTATGAACATCATGGCACCTTGGAAGCTGAGAGGCATTCCAGCAGTTTCATCATTCCAGCTGCTGCGTTTAAGACTCTGGGTGTCTGTGTTTCTGGCCGTTAGCTGTTTTTTAGAGTGCACAGGTTATCACAAGGGGATTCGTTTTATTGGAGGGCATTGGCTGCTTCTTTCTGAGAGTGCACAGCTGCTCTTTGGCCCTGGCCTGTTACAGACCTACAGAAGCTGACTCCCACCAGCCAAAACAAATCACATGGCTGTCCATGGCCTGGACCAGTTTGTCTGCTGCTGATGCCGAATAGCTGAAAAATTGATTCATGTTTTTACTGTGAGCCCATTTCCGCTTTTCCCTCCCCAGTTAAGTCAAGGAATGTTTTAAAAGGAGCTGAGGGATTTCATATGAAACGCATTCGCAAGGCTGTGTTGGAATGGATACTGCATTAATGTATTCCGTTCGTATTCGCTGCACTCTGCTTGGTTTGTGATTATTACGTATTTTGTTTAAGGCATTTGCCAAATGAACTTAACTTAATTAGAGACTGAACAGCACCAGTTATAGGTTTTCTGATACTGCCAGAATTAATACCAAGCCTAGAGGGTTTATTCAAAGTAAATAATCTCGAGCTGATTTTAAGTGTCAATCTAAAATCATACCCAGACTTTTCATTTAAGCATTTAGGTTTTCAACAGAAAGAATTAGCCAGCAACATGACTTATACAAAACCTCTACTGTTTCTGCTACTGATAATAATAATTCTGCGATAATAAGTATTGATTTCTTTGGGAAATCAATTTACAAAACACACTTCTTTAAAATGGGTACTCATGTCTGCTCATTATATTATTTATTCCAGGGTCATCGTGGTCCCAAAGGACTTCCTGTAAGTGTTCCTCCTGACATATTTGTTTCTCTGTACACACAGTCAATACTAAACCATACTAAATACATAAATATATTTCATTCCAGGGTGAACCAGGTCCAAAAGGCGAGAAGGTAAGGTTCACGTTCAGGTTTATTATAACTTTTTAATTTAATAAATAACTGTTGTTCAAGGAGAATCGCTTACATTATTGCTGATGTGTGTTTTTCAGGGTGTCTGTGGTGATTATACACATCGGGTAAGATATTTCCTGCTCTTTCCGTATAGCTTTGTGCATTCTGAAATCTTTTCTGCACTTTGAATCTTTGACAATTCACCAGCATCTGTTTGTGTTACAGCCTGAGCAGTACACTGACCGTCTATTTATCGCAATAATTTGTACCAAAAGAAGATATACACAGAATAATTGCATTTCTGCAAAGTGACACGAAAAGAGGAAGAAAAGAACAGTGAACTGACAAATTGCTGTCATCCATGATGGGTAGCACATGGAGCACATATAGCAGGAGGCCCTTTCTCTGGGGGGACCCCCATTCTACTGCAAACAAGACAATTATACCAGCAGCCTACTGTAACAGATTTGATAAGGCTGTGTTAGTGCTTGCCAAGAAAAAGACTTTCTTGTGTGGTGCAGGGTTTTTCTAATGGTTTTGACCAATTTAAAAGTCATTTGATCCTTTTTTAAAGCTATTTCTATTTTTTTAGCTCCAGTTCATTGTAGAAAAGGCACGCAAGTTCGACAGTGAAGACCAATCTTAATGAAAGTGCATTAGCTATACAATAGACAATAGAAAACCAAATAGAAGTGGTTTTAGCAGTGGTCCAATAGAAATGATTTTCCCAGTTCAAACTAAACACCAAGACCATTGAATTAATTCTCAGGCAAAGCTCATTAATACAAGCATAGAAACTCAATCCTTCTGGATTTTAAATTGCTTACTCTGATTAGATTTTATTTTTTGTGTGCACGGTGTAACTTCGAGGGGAAACAAAACATGTTCTTTACGCTTTTGCCATGTTTTTGTTATTTTCTGACATCGGAAGAAATGAAAGAATATGTTAATTAAAATGTAAATGGAATGTAAGCATTTATGATGCAACTTAAGAAGTAATTTATTGTGTAATAGTCTTTGAATTGACTAGAGCTGAGCCTAATCACAAGAAACAACCAAGAAGAGGGAGAACTGAAATGGGTCTTGTCAATCAGGTTGCATGTGCAGCAGGAAACTGAAAGATAGCCTCTATATGGGAGGTCTTTACTGGTGGGTGGTTGCGTAGGGGTCCTTACAGTCATGGGGAGGGGGGGCGTAAGAGGTCACTGTGTGCTAGGCTGGAAGGACCACCTCCTGAAATAGAGATGGGAATCACTGTATGTGTGTGTGTATTTGTGCGCATGTGTATGTGTGTTGGGCCACTTTGAGCAGGGACTTCCACTGAAAACTCTGGCAGCGTTACGCTCCAGTCAGGCTCTGATCTTAAAGGTTTGTGGGGTCCTCCCTGTCCCTCATGCCCAGAACCGTTTGTGTTCCAGACCTGCTGCAAAGAGAGCCAGCCCAGGCCTGTTCTCTGACTGAGCCACTTGGTGGGGTGTAGTGTTCGGGGGGATCAAGAATCTGTCACTGAATATTATTCAACAATGAAACCGTGTGTTCTGTATATGCAGTGTTCTCTTTTCCTTCCTTTTGGGCCTTCTCAATCTTATGGGACTTTTTGCAGTTACAGCATGCTTAAAGGTGTGCTTTACATTCCATTTTAAATAATAATAAACCAGTTAAGAAATGTTTTTTGCAATGAGATGTAACATTCACATCACTTGTCTTTGCTGTGTAAATTTTCTGAATCCATCTGTGATTTAGTTTCAAACATGGACGTTTTAATCATAGCACACCTTGAAGCATTTTTTGGTAATTATAGTGAAAATCACCTCTTATGTAGAGGGGGTCAACCTGAGAACACTTGCCTGCTTTCTTTGTTTGCGTTTCTTACATTCCCTCAAATTAACTGAAATTAGGCATGGTTTTAATAACAGAATGTATTTTTAAATACATTTTCAAAGCAATTACTTTGGCCCTGATGCCTGTTGAAACACGAAATGCAAACACATTTTACAGAAAGAAGGCAAGCTGTATTCTTTCTTAAGTAAACTACTATACATTGGTGGGAAATGGGCCAATAACTCTTCAATCTGTACTTCATAATGCTGGTGATTCCAACAGAAACGGCGTATTGTGCACCCCTGTGCTGGAGGACAGGCCACAGTAAGTCTGTTGCTTAACTCTCTTTGTGGCAAGACTGAAGCCAGCCTGGTCTATACAACACTGCTGCAGGACCCGGCAATGGAGTCACAGTGGGGTCGTCCAAAACATTTCAAAATTTATATTTGGCTTCCAGTATGTCATCGCTGTCATATCAAAACCCACTTTTCCTGTTTAAACCTTTGGAAAACACCGGCTGCCTTTTGCAGATGAAAACAGACTGTTCAATTTACTTGAAGTCAACCTGCTTTAAAATGAAGAAGACTTTTTGCTTCTCAGAAAAAGTTACCACTTCAGACATACAATGTTTTGTTATGACACTGATACACGCCCAGTGGGCTTGGATGCTATATTGAATTTGGCTTTCTGTTTGAATTATTCATCTCCACTCTCCACTCAAATTGCTGGGCCTTGTCCTTCTCAGTTCTCATGCCTCTTTCACTCTTTCTCTCTCTTCCATCTCTCTCTGTCTCTCTCCCTGCCTGCTATTCACTATCGTTTTCACTTGTTTTTCTATTTCTTTTCCCTTTTCCCCTCTCGTCACCTTTTTGCACCACGGCCCACCTGTGCTTTGTGACCCGAGCAGATGTTGCCCATCACCGTGCGCAACATGCCCTCAATAAGCCCTCTAATTCTAAAGCGCCTGAAGGTACATCTCTCTCTGCCACCTTCCTTACCCCCACTGCCAAGGATGCCAACCGCCGTCGACCGACTGCCAGCCAAAGCCCTGGCCCGTTAGTAACTCTCTCTGGCACAGAAGTGTTTGCTAACCTTCTCACTCAGCATAGGAAATGAGAGAACAGGACAGGAACTGTTACACACTTTTATTGAGCTGTTCCGGCTGCAGTCAAATAAATCTGATTTCTCAGAGATTTTCACAATAGTCACAATTTCACGACTGCGCTTACGATTCAGCGCTTATTGGAATACTGAAATACTGAAAGGCTGTATTCCAAAGCCAAGAGCTTTTATTGCTTGACGCCTAACCCACAGTGGCAACCTTTTGTCTGTCTTTTCTTTCCAGTTTAAACAGCTGCCCATGTGTTTTGAGGTGGCGCAGTGCCACGGAAAAACGATCCTAGAAATTTCAAATCTTCTGCCCTCGCTCAGCTGTCCCCATGGAGATGTCAGACAAGGAAATGTGCAATTATTAGCATGCTGACAGGAAGTTATCTGGAGAAACTCAAATATGAGGTTTTTTTCCTGTGCTCTCAGTGATGAAAGGTTTGAAAACACAACTGCCACAGAGGGTTTGCAGGCCATGAATGAGACAAATGATATTATCTCAAGAACCATTTCCATCGCATCCTCCTAGAAAAGATTTTGTCTCGTTGACATTTGTATAAACCCGTCAAACGCAGAGAGCATCATTTTAGAATTAGCGCCTCAGAGAAAGCAAACGTTTGGAAAAATCCCATTCTGTAATCCCTATAATGTCAGTCTAAAGATAACAAAGGTACGAGACGGAGAGCTTATTTGGCAGCAGTATGAGGACTCTCCGAAAGGGAATGCCAGCCCCTCTTCCACTCTCTCAAAGCCTCTCTGTGCATTCAGACTTCCCTGGCCTCCTCTAGATAGGCCTGGCGCAGGCTGACCCCGGCTGGCATCCGCCCTCCTTCTTATTTCTACAGGTGTGCTGTGTGTGTGCCAGATTAGGGCACCATGTTTGGAGACAGCGGTCCATACTGTATAGGGCCACTGACTAAAAGAAGAGTGGAAAGCATTCCACCATTGACTTGCTGGGCTTTCAGTGCTGGTTCCTGTCTGTACTCTGGATAGGGATAGTGGAGTTTATTCATTTAATGGATCTGCATCTGGGATCATAAATCATATCCAGACAAGCCCTGTCAAGAAATAAATTGATAAAATATGGCTTCTAGGCTGATGGATGTGTTTTGGATTCATCTGGATTTTAAACTTAGCTACCACACAGAGACAAGCAAGAGGGTCTATTTCTTTTTAGCATCTTAACTATCATTATTATGTAACTGGAGTTGCAGGCAGAATATATAAGATCACTTAGGTCACATTTCGAGCATATTTTGAGACTTTGGGTGAATTTTTTGGTGATGGAAAGGAATTCTAATCTGTATTTAATGCTTCCAGTTCACCGAGGCTGCTTTCAGTGTGGAAACCAGATATAATTATCAGAGCACCTGGATTTGTATTCTGAATAATCACTTTACTACCCAGCCTCTTTCCAAACTAATAGGAGAATATGATGTTGCCCAGTCGACTCCTTGTGTGACTACTTGTGTAACTAGAAGTACTTTCCTGTAGTTTGAGTTTGTTTAGTCTCTTTCTGTGTTTTGGTTTTTTGCTCTGGCCGACAATAAAAGTACCAAAGGAAGACCACATGACTTGGATCCAGCTGACCTTGTTGAAAAAGGCCAGAGAAGTCTAATAGTGTAGGCTTTGTTCAGCTGATGGTCAGCAGACGCTGCAGGATTTTAGGTGGACCCAACCCATACTGCTGTGAATATACTGCATTTGGAGCCAAAATTCAATGGCTGAGCTTGTTTTCCAAACATGGTATAATAGCCACTGGTAGATTAACCGTTTGCCTACAGTATGCCCTGTCATTTCTCTAGTTAAAAGCTAACGAATGTGTTTTAATTTGATCTTCAACTGAGCTTAAAGGGTTTTCTTCCTTTCCCTTTCAGTCGCTGTAATCCATTGTTTAAAAGTAGACTGCATTTGCATTTATGTAGTGACTGACTGGAACTGAAACTGAGGAGACCCTAATGCTGAGGTTGAAATTATTGTAATGTACCTATGTAATGGCTTCTCTGTCTCAGATGGTAATGTACTGTCTCTCAGCAGGGCGAACCTGGAGCACAGGGACCGCCGGGCCCTCCTGGCCCTCCAGGGCCTCCGGGCTTGATAGGTGCTAGTGGATCACCAGTAAGTGAAATATTTTTTTTTAATGCAGCTCTGCTGATTACAATAGATAACCTATGGCATACTCAAGTGTTTTTGTGTAATTTTTGCATTTGTAGTTTGTTGTGGATTGTTGATGTATAATAATTATCTGTCTGTAATAAAGGGAAAACCTGGAGAACCTGGGAAACCTGGAAAGGATCCAAGGGTGAGTGTGTATGATTGACATAAGTTGGTTTATCCATACATCTGGTATAAATATTTCAAACGGGTGCTGACATGATTTCTTTGTTTGTGTCTCTGCAGATGCTGACAGGAATTAAGGTATGATGATGTTAGGGATACATTTAGATGGTAAGATGATTAGTGATACATTGTGTTAAATGCTAATGCCGTAATTTAGTAAGATCTGCCAGAGTTGTCCACTTTTCAAAGCGATTAATTTTACAGTGTAACCTGCTACTATATGATCGTTGCAGAGTCCTAGATTTAGCTCCTCTGAGATGCACTACTGCTGTGTTAATAGCATTTTCCACAGACGAGTTGTAAACAGGACTAAGGTTCAGGCTCGGTTCAGTAGGGTGGGTCCTGTCTCCTGCTGCCAGCAGAGAAGGGGTGGATACGCTGCATTTCGCTCGTCCGCGTTACTGTTGGATAACTCTACATTTCCCCAGATGCATTAATTGCCATGGATTATTTAGGCTGGGGAATTTTAATTGTGGTACATTGAGACTTGCAGGGCCCATAAAACAGCACACCCTGGCCCTCTGTAAAAGCAACACACCACTTCATATCTCAGCAGGAGCTGGAGACCTGCTCATTATCTGTCCACTATAAAGGGCTACCTCCCAAACCTCCCATACCTCCCACACAACACTTGGCCACATCTGGTCATGCCTGTATATATCATTTGGAAATTGAGCTCCAAAATATGTGGAAATGTGGGAAAACAACACTTAGAGCATAAAGCATTTATTGTATGATCTCATGTCAGTGTGTTCAGTCAGCAGTAAGGAGGTATCATTGAACAAAATAGATGTTATTTTGTGGATTGAAATCAATATTCTGTATTTTCCTTTTTAAATGACAGGGTGAACCAGGTGTACCAGGACAAAAGGTGGGTTCATCAATGAAACAAATGATTTTGTTCCTTGGTTATCCGTAAAGTCATGTGGAAACTGTATGGAATGAATATCAGGACACTCCAGGAAGCGATAGATCACAGAGACATGTGATCCAAAAGCTTGAGAGAGATATGGGGCGAATGTGAGAATTGTCAGTTGTCCACTCCAGATGAGGAGTTACCACCTGGAGATAGGGTCTTGGCTCATCACAGCCGTTAATATGCAGTGGAGAAATATTAGATGATTACAAAGTATTCAAATCATCTACATGCTCTATATCGGGATTGCACCCTTCCTTCGCCCTGAATATAATCTGCTTACTGTGTGTTCTCTCCTCATTCAGGGGGATCATGGTGAGGCAGGACCTGAAGGCTCCAAGGTAAGAGTATAGAACATTTGACTTTTGTAAGTTCAGCAACATATAACCTGTCTTCTAAGACAACTAATTGTTTTTTATGCCCCTAAACATGCATCTAAATCATGTTTTAAATACTACAGGCAGTTCAATCTTATCTTTACACTGATTTGTGCTACATTGACTTCAGATATGCACATCATTTCCACAAAAATGCATTACAGTCGATGTTACAATAATGTTTCTATAATATCTGGAAATGACACATTTGAATCATGTAATTTCTCGAAGTCTGGGCAAAACCATATGCCATTACTTGCATCCACCTTTTTACATCATTTGCCAGCAGCTGTTTCTTAAAACTCCCTGGTACGGGAAACAATGGAAATGGTCCACAATATCTCTGAATAAAAATATTGTTACATTAATTTCTACTGAAAGATAAGAAGCACTTTCATTAAATATAGATGGTTTCATTCTCACAGTGTTGCTGTTTTCCAGTTTAAGGAATCACATGTACCATTATAACATATGGTTATGCTCACACCACATTCAGAAACACGCAAAGAGGAAGAGACAGATATTCAAATTGAGGAATAAACAGTGCACACCCTTCCTCCTGACATCTCATCACAACCGTTTTGCTCTTTCTTTTCCCCAAGCTTCAGCCTTTCTCACAGACGCCCACACGCATTCTCTCTCTCACTTTTTCTCTCTCCCTCCTCTCTGTCTCTCTCTCTCTCTCTCTCTCTCTCTCTCTCTCTCACTCTCTCTCGCTTTTCTCTCTCCCTCTCTTGCTTTTGTCTCTCTGTCTCTCTGTCTCTCTGTCTCTCTCTCTCTCTCTCTCTCTCTCTCTGACATTGCTAGCTGATGTTTCTCGGAATGCATGATTGTATGACTTTTCCACAGCAACTCTCTTCATATTTCTCTCACATTTTTTCAGTGTCACAGTTTTTCTCAGTTACACACACTCATGCTTTCACTGAACCACAAACACGCACACACACACACACACACACACACACACTCACCAACATCCCACCTTAGCCGTTTTCCCCCAAAAGCATATCTTGCCAAAACAGCAGTGGGTGTGTGTGGGATTGACACTTTTGTGAGGATTGCTTGCTGTAGCTCAAGCTGCATGTGTTTTTGCTGTTTGAATTTCAATGAACTTCACCCTGAACTTATAGCCCACACGCTTTGTACTGTGTAACCTTGATTTTGGATTAAGTCTTTACACATCTGAACTCTGGAACAACCTGCTGCTCTATTCCCTCTCTATCTGGCCCTGTAAACTTCGGCCTTCCTCCACAGACAATGTGGATACTTTCCCATGCACGCATCCAGATAACATCTCACGCCAGGTTATGAGTAACCTTCATATGGGGCACAGCAGGAAAACGCCTTGTTATCCTTTTCAAAACACCCAATACTGGATTAAGTTTGTAGTCAGATGTCTTTGTTTAAGAAATGTTTCAAGTCAACCCAATTGGAATGTAAAGTGCATGTAAAGTGCCTTCCTGCTGGAGGCACCAATTTTTTTTTACTTGCGCCACCTGGTGGAGGCTATAAGACCTTGCACACTTGGTTTCAGCTTGCATGGGCATTTGAAAGAGAGATCCATCTTTCTGAAAGCAAGTATTCCTTTGAGAACTAAGATGCTCTCCTACCAGACCCCAGATCCTCACTCAGACATGATATGAGAAGTCACCTGAGCCCAGACCATGGCTTTAGAATTCAAAATTCAGGAAAACACATGTGATGCAGCGCATTAACAGCACTATTAATCAAGATGTGACCTGTCCTGCTTTTCTAGAGCGCTTATATCCTACAACATAGTATCTGTCTTGTGTTTGGATGTGTTTATATCTACCAGACCTTGCCAAGTCATGCTCCCGTGCAAATAACTATATATATTCCTACATGTAATCCTTTTACCAAAAGGAAATGTCAGGAGTTATTATATTATGGATGATGTTGGAGACACAGAGGTGCATTGGCCTGTTGACCGCTTTGTCTAGACACTATTATGGATGTAAACAACTTGTAGACTGGTGAGCTATTTTAGGGTCAGAGCCTTATCATGCTGTTTTTTTGGGTTGTTAATGACTTTCTTGAGAAGTGGTGTGTATCATGATGACTGATCTCTGCTTCTCCATCACTGTTTCCTCAGGGATCCAAGGGGGATCAAGGGCTGAAGGTAAGGCCAAGTGTGTGTTTCTGGATTTGGTAGCTGTACTCATGGCAGTTTGCCAAGTGCTGAAGATTATCAGTCATGGTCGTTCTCCCTTCAGTGTAGATTCATTCTCTCTCCTACAATCAGCATAAGAAAGTAGTATTTTACTCCAACTGTGTCATCCCCAGCATCCAATTCTGCTTTTGAGTGTTCTTAACTTCCCACTTTATT
The DNA here is from genome assembly GCA_037974465.1 of Brachypetersius altus. Lineage (NCBI taxonomy): Eukaryota > Metazoa > Chordata > Actinopteri > Characiformes > Alestidae > Brachypetersius > Brachypetersius altus. The sequence continues at coordinate 13,645,485 of JBBPDB010000146.1, forward strand.
CTGAACACAGTTTTCAGCCCAGAGCACCTGCAGGAGTGATTACACAATGTCATTTGGCTGTTTCTCAGTAGGAATATTTTCAGTCTGTAAACATGTGTGGGTGGCACATTAAGTTTACACATGTTGATGCACAAATAGCCCCCAGAAAGCCAGACACTATTCTGCCTGTCTGTCTCATGAATGCTGAGTATTGTCTTCCGTCGCCAGCAGTGCAAGAGAAGCTGCACCAGAATGTGTGTGTGTGGGCTGCCAAATAGCGGAGACAGAGGCAGGGTGTGATATCTTAAATAAACCATGGGCACTTATCAGTGTGTGTGTGTGTGTGTGGTGGTGGTGGTGGAGGTTCAGTCTGAGACCAAACTGCAAATATCAGTACAGTGGATAGTGCTGTGATATGGAGGCCAAGGCCTTCTTTGGTGTTCTATTCTTTGACGTTCCATATGTGGCTTCTGCAAGGCAAAACAGAAATACTGTAATGCATTGGACTTGTTTTAGTCTATGCATTATTTCTACATTCATAGATTCCAAGACATTTTACGTTTACATTACATTTACGGCATTTAGCTGACGCTCTTATTGCCAAAAGCATTACTTAAACACACATATATCCATTTCAGCTCTGTCTCCGGGTCTTAAGACCACCCTGTAAGGGCCTGGTGCTTAAATTGAGAGGCGGTCTCTTCTTAGATTAGATAAATTTCTTCTGGGGTTCACAGAACACAGTTACTTTGGCTCTGTGCTTTGTAGCTGTTTGTGTGTTTGTGTGTGTTTGCAGCTACACCCATACATATCTGTCTACTGCTGCACTGAAGTTGTCTTTATCTGCATGTTGTGTAGGGAGTGGAGGGGAACATGGGGCTTCCAGGAGAGAAGGTATCCTGCTTGAGAAGCTTGTGTACTCAGTAGGGCATGGTGTGAGCAAGATTTTGATGAAAGATGCTAATAGCATGAATAAGGCCTTATAAAGATTATAATAATTCATGCATATAAATGTATGTGTAGAAAGACATTTTGGGGACATTTTTGGTGTCCAACATTTGCTTTTGTGTTTGCGTCATTGTGGTCTGTCATGTAACTGTGTTATAAACAGCATCAGCAAGTCTAAACATGTTTTAGACAGGTCAATGATGATTTCTGCATCATCATCATCATCATCATCATCATCAGCCTTTATTTGCCACATACACTTTTACATGCAGTGAAATTGGACCCCTCTGACCAAACATACACAAACTTCACACTTTGGGGCGACAGGTCAGACGAGAGCATGCATGCTGCTTATGTGATGCTAATCTGGTAATGCTAAGGTTTAAATTATCGTTTGCTACATTAGCCTAGGTACATGGTAAAACTGAATAAACTAGCCTGTTTTGGTTTTGCTTGCTTGTCTACATTTGGGGGATAGAGAAACCTGTCTAAATTCAACTTTTTGCTTGAAGTGTCGGTCTTAAAGCTACCGGATAAACAACTTTGCCTAGACAGCTGCATGCTAATAGTGAGTCACTTGGAAACTTTGCCAGGGACCATTTTATAGAGAGAAAGAAATTGCTATGTTCATTGCTGACAGCAGACACTGAGGCTGAGTCTGAAACATAACAAATGCTGCCTACCCGGGCAGTATTCTGAGCCAGGAAGGCACCCAGTCATGACAAACTATCTCAAGTCCCATTCACTTCCAGACACCTTCATCACAATACGCCCCTCTAAGGCACCGACTTATGAGACGGCATGGGGCAGCAAGGCACTGAAACAGCTGCCTTTGATTGCAGACACAGATTGTGAGCGAATGTTTCTTCTGGACATGAAAGTGATCTCCAGTGTCCTCATGTTGATGTTTTGGAGCCTCCTGTTTTTTTGCACCTTGATGACCCATAGCCGCTTACTTTCCCACCTGTTACCTAATCTGCCAAGTTTTGTTCTATAGCTTGCTAGACCTGTTACCATAGTGATAGTTTGTGCTGGTTGCTCAGCACGTGGCAGTAGCGTGTGTTTGTGTGTCTGTTCTTCCCATTAACCTCGGCAGGCCGTCTGTCGAGAAGGAAAAGAGCTCCGACTAAGGCCGCAAAATATAGACACACTGTCAGCACTGCAATCGTTAGAGCGGCGAGACTCAGAGGAAGTTCAGAAGATAGAGAGGAGATCACTGCTGTCTCAGCAGCTACCAGCAGCTCAAGAGTGAATCTTACTCACTCTCACATCTCCCCTTAATGAGATGGCTAAGGGCTGCCTTTTTCCCCAAGGGAGAGAGAGAGTGTACGTTTACAAGGTCTCTCTGTTTCACATACAGTTGCACGATCAGAAGTCTTTTGGGCCAGGAGGATGTAATGTATGGGTCAGAGTCACACCTAAAGATAAAGGTTACAAAGAAGGACCATTTCTGGTCCCCAAAATGAGATGTGAGATGAGATGTTTTAAAGAACCTTCATATAATACAACTAAAGCAATTTTTCTTTAGAATTAATGGTACTTAGAGCCAACAACCAGCTTATTCCTCATAATATGAGCTTTGCTGAATGGGGGTGAAGTACAGATATATAGCTTCAGTAGTCTGTGATTAACATGTATTCCTTATGCATTTAATATAATCAAACTGAAAAAAAAGTGTTGATTAAATATTTTACATAATAAATAAAATCACAGTAATCTAAACATATAATTTTATTACACTTTTCTATCAGGTCAATTCAGTGCATCATATTTTAAGTGCTAGAAAAAAAGAACTGATCTCGGAAATTGATCAGAAGTTCTTCCTCATCCATGTCATCTTAGTCCAGGCAATGACAGTTTGATAAATTATCTGCGTCCGGTGTCAATCAGCGCACAGTAAGCTCAGCAAGCCTCCCCAGTGTGTCAGGTGATTCTGTGCTAAAACTGGAGCACACAGAGGATGAAGAGATGATGACGATGACTAGAGACGGTGACAAGAATAGTGCGACTTAGTGGAAAGAGAGAAGATCAAAGAGGCCGATGCTTACTGCAGGACGATCTGGGGATGCAGACTTACTGACTCATTAACGCCTGGTAACTTCATGAGTCTTGAGCATCAGGAGTATATCTTGTTAAGGCCAAGCTACATAAAAATAAAAGTGCAAAATTCCCAAGATACGTTTTAAACAGATATAGATCAAATACAAAACCTCACGGCTTTGAACCACAGTATAGCAGTATAAATGCATCTGTCTGTCCAAGCCACATTCAGCAACTAATACCCCTCTTACTACTGTGATACCTCCTCTTTGCTGCTTATTTAAGACTGCACTTCACATTGCTAACACTTAATATGGACATCACTGCTCCCTGGTTCATCTTTTGCATATTTCTCATTTGAGTTTTATCCTAATTCTGTAGCCCACTTTGAATGAACCAGTTAACTCAAATATGGCACCAGTTAGGTTAACCTTTACCTCAGCATATTGTTTTCAGCACTTGCTATAATTAAACACATGGTTCATGATAGTGGTTCGTGAATTTGAACTGACTGTGAATAGAACTTTTGAATAGGACAGAAAAATGAGAAGCAGCACAGATGATTTGTTATTATATATGAGCTGATTTAGATATTATGTACCAAATAGTAATCATAGTTAAGATTTCAGCCTGGCTGACCAGAGGAGCAAGTGTAAATACATGTGGTTAAATGTAATCAGAATACAGCCAGATACTACTCACATGAAGTGACCAGAGGGTCTCTTTTTCCTCTCTGTGTCCTACTAGAGTAATTAGAGACCTTAGCCCTCACCGTATTCCTGTGTTCCTTCAGCCACACTAAGCTACACTCTTTCATCTTCCAGGAACGGTTCAAATGAAACCACTTTCCCAAGTTTAACCTACTTTGGGCCTCTGCTCTGCTCAGTGTCACCCCCACCCAGGATTACCAACCTTTGATTTTTGTAATGTGACTACATATAGCGACATATTGATGTCATCCTATTAAAAAAATGCTAGCATGTTTATCTCTCACACTCCAAAGCAACAGCAAGTGATTCTTACAGGTTCTCTGTCCATATATATACCATCTATGCCTTTCATCCAAGCCGAGTGAAATGTTCTGAGGATTTTCACTCACCCTCTCAAATCTAAATCCAGTCTGCTATGTTTAAACTGAGTTTCACTTTGCACAGTGTAATATGTGACTACTGATGTAAGAATGCTTTGTCACAACAACAAAAAGGTAGAGCAGTGTGCCGTGGTTCTCACTGTAAAACTGAAACTGGGGGAGAAATTACTCATTTTTTATTTAACTCGTGGAGGGGCTAATAAACTCATTGACTCTATTTTGCTGGGGACATATTCGTTCATATTGAGTTTGTTCATTTTTGTTGTCTCGTCCCCTTACTCTGCAAGGGGTCGCTTAAAGTAACATATTTGTAACACATACTTCTAAATTGGCGTGGTCTTTGTAGAAAACTCTGTCACTGATTTCTGTGGTTATTCACTCAGGATCACTTAACAATTAACAATTTTGATTGTCAAGTGTATTGCCCGACCTATATACGACAAGAGCTGTAAATGTTTATAAGTAACAGGAAAGTTTGATGGCAGTTATACATAAATAAGCTTGTAACAGAATATGTTTTATGGACAGCTGACTTTTTTGACATTTTTTTACTGCCTGTTCATAAATCTACACAGTTGTCAACCGTGTCCCCACTGTCCTGCCCATGACAGGTTGGTAGTCATAGTGTCAGCTGAGCTGCGGCCACAACTGCGGTCTAGAGTACCTCTGAAGTGCCTGGAATCATTAGCACACACTCATGCCACACGCAATCTCCCTCTCCATACTGTTCGGCAATACGTGACCCTTCCAAGGATTCTGACCACAGCACCTGTTAAGAGTCTCACATAATCAGCATGTGTGCAGAGAGAGAGGGAGCGGCGCATGTGGTCAGAGAGGATGGTGCCAAAGCCAGGCTCTGCCACCTGCCCCCTGCTCAGACCTGCTGGAGTCTTCATGCCATCTCTGTCCTCTTTAACTTCACACAGGGGGCCCACTGTCTGCCTGCACCAGACTGGCACTTGTGCTTTCTTTGGAGGCTTTTAGGATTCCTAGGACGCTTGGTGGATGGCTAGTTTTGTGGCAGTGCATGATCCAATAACAGCTGAGCTGGCATTTCAGTCCTATTAACAGTGTGTTTAGCATGACTCGGTCAAGCATTCCAGTTGTGTTAACTGTGAGCTTTTGATTTTGACTCATACAGTGTGTCAATCACTGAGAAGAGACATAATTGGTACTGGTTTTCTAGGGTGAGCGAGGGATGCCTGGAATGCCTGGCAAACAAGGAGTGAAGGTAGTTTGCCTACAATATGTGTGAGCTATACTATGCAAGCTCCCTTTTGCACGATATATAATCCTAGTGACCATTTGCTTCAAGTGATCCAACAAATTCCCTGCCTGCTAACATGCTAATGATGAGTCATTTTGTGAACTGAATTTAATTATAGCATCCATTTTTATTCAGTCAATTAAAGTAGAGTGAGGATACACCCTCAGAAAATAGTACTTTTCAGGGTACAAATGTTGTCACTGGCATGGTTCCACAGACACTGTCTGATTCCAGGTTTCTAGTCTCATGAAAACATACAAATATGCCGCTTTCTTGTGGAATGGTGAATGTAGTTATAAGGTGCAAAGTGGGCATAATATACCTTTAAGTATACTTTTAAATCATCTATACCTCGGCGGGGGGATAAAATTTACCTGGACCTTTCATTGCCTCAGCATTAAATGCAGTTGCAGCTTTGACATGTTTGGTGTTCAGTTTGTAAATCAAAACACCTTCTTGGTTCATTTTTGGAGTGGTTAATCCTGCAATCATGCCATACCTGAAGTCCAGCTACTGTAATTATAAAGTAAAATAAACATGCATGGGAGAATTACTTGGAGGCTACATTAGACACTCATAAAAGCGTCCTGTATGTGTTCTGCTCTCCTTCTGTATTTGTAAGCTTGCTAGTGTCAGGGAGTCATGTGAATGTGTATGTGTAACACAACCCCAGCTGTGTGTGTAGCTCACCAACATGGTGTTTGCCCATTAGTCAGCGCAGACATAAAATAAATAACTATCATGTGCTCTTTACTATGAATAACGGAGCGATAGTAGACTGTGGTGCTTCTTGCAATCAGTTATTTGCGTGCTTGGAACATGCAAAGCTTGGCAAGTAGATCTAAATATTGACATCAAAGCATGTTGTCTAATTACTGTGATAGAAATAATGGTGCCTGATGGTCACAGAGGGTTTACAGTTAATGTCAGTGGTGTTTGTTTCAGTCCTTGTGGTTTGTATTGATACTGCATGTATGAAAAAGTGGCCATGATTACAAAAAATGACCTTCGGATCTCCTGATGAAATGAGGACAAGCCTGGAGTCTGGGAAAGCTGTGCAGTGTTGCATGTGTTTGTTGAGTTCAGGAACAAGTCATGTTTTTGCTTCCCTTTTGTGTGTGCCACTTTCTTTTTTGTTTTCTGTCTTTGATCCTGCTGGTCTCTCTCTTCAGGGAGAGGTTGGTTTTCCTGGGGTTCCTGGCCGAAAGGTAAAGCCCTTGCAAAGTCGGGTAGTGATAGTAAAAGGTTTGCCCGCATTATGTTTCAAACCTTGATAAATCATGACTTTTTTCTATCATTGCAAAGGGTCAAGCAGGTCTTTCTGGTATTCCTGGGAAGCGAGGATATAAGGTAGGCCTAGAATTGGTATGAGATTAGCATGAGGTTCACTGAAGCTTGTTCTCATGCAGTGAGTAACACTGTGTTAGCGCTCCATTGTTTGACAATGTGTATTCCCTTTAGTGTCACTGAGAGAACAGATTCCATATGTTCTTCATTATGTTCTTGAATTTGTGTCTTCCCCACATGTCTGTGCATGACAGAATACTGTGCGGCCTGATTTTGCACAGTGGAAATGTCTTAATTATCGTGTCCTGTCATTGTTGTCCCAGGATATTGCTTGGTTTTGAGTTCTTTGTTTGAGGCTGATGTTTGACAGCATTTTGTGCAAATTCTGTTTTACTGCTAATCGCAGGCAGCACATTTGCTGTTTTTGATGAGTGTGTGTGTGTGTGTAATATAAGGACATAAGCACAATGCTTGTAATGCTTTCAGAGTTGTTGTGTGGGGCAGGCGGTACCCTAGTGGTTAGGGTGTTCACTCTGTGAGCAGAAAGTCATGGGTTCAAATCCCAAGACCACTAAGGGCGCTGTGTTCCTGACTGCCCATTACTTCACTTGGGGAATGGGTTAAATACAGTGGAAGAATCTTGTGCTGCTCACACTGTTTGCTGTGGTGTATTCATGTATGACAGAATCTTCACGTCTAATATTCATGACTACACCATACTAAAAATGACAAATGTTTGAACTCTTTTTTTAACTCTTTTGTCTGTCTGTCTTCCTTTCGGCAGGGTGAGCCTAGTTCTGCAGAAATTGCCATGAAAGGAGAACCAGGAACACCAGGACTGCCTGGCCCCAAGGTACTGTACTAACATAGATAATGGTTGAAGGTTATGAGTCTGTGTCTTCATTCTTTAACCCACTGATGAGTCCAATCTGTTGTTCAGTATTGATCATCAGCACTTTTCTTTTTTACAGGGTGAAAAAGGTGATCAAGGCATTAAGGTTAGTTGCAGCACTTATGGCTAATGCTTCAGTGGGCTTCTTTGCTTTTTGGATGTTCTGTATGATGAGTATTTGTAGTAGATGTTTATGCATATTCTGTAACAGGTTCTCTCCTCTCTGTCCACAGGGTGACGGAGGACCTGAAGGCCCATCTGGACCGAGAGTCAGTCAAAACTCATCACAGGCAGATTATTTCAGTTCTGTATATTCTGTGTTGAGATGTTGTTTATATTCTCTTCTTTCCTTTTCAGGGTCCTCCAGGCCCAACAGGAGAACCAGGAAAAACATTAATCAACAACAATGAGAATGTATGTTCTTTTAATCTGTTACTGTGAACCTGTATACTGTATATCAAGGTTTAGTTCAAATGCCATCTTAGGTGCCTGAGCTCTGAAATTTCTTGTTTTGTTTTTTTTTCAGGACATTCGTAATGTTCATCTTATGGTATGTATTCATTAAAAGTCGTAAGATATAAGCAGTGAAAGTGCCTTCAGAAAGTGCCCATCCCCCAATTTTACATTTTGTAGTGTTAAAACCTGGTTTTGCGATAGTTTTTAACTATTTGAAGTAGTTTTGAAGAGTTAACATTGAGATTTTGTATGGGATACTATGGTTAGTTAAATTTTAAAAAACACAGGTATTTGTTATCTGCTTAAGGGTTTGTTTTTTTCAAGAACTGCCCTGTATTTGGCTCCATTTCGCCCTCAACCCTATTCAGTTTGAGTCCCTGCACATAAAAAGCATTTACACAACATGATGCTACCACCACCATGTTTCACTGCAAATTATATTTTGGTCTCATCTAACCATTGGACCAAGTGCCCGGCATACATACAATCTGTAGATTCATGAACCAAATAAAATTTCTTTCAGTTTTTTGTTGTAACGCTAAAAAATGAGAAAAACTAAAGCAGGGTAAGTACTTTCCGAAGGCACTATTCATGTTAGTGATTGCGGTAAATTAATTGAATTCATATTTATTTGAATAATAAATAACTATTCATGCGTCACTGTAGGGTCCACCTGGTTTACCTGGTCCTCCGGGTCCTCCTGGGTTACCTGGCTCCAAGGTAATTTATCTTTAAGACTCTGACAGTCATTTGTTGATTGCCCAATATATATTGCATTTACATTTATTTTAAACTATTTTTGTGTCCAGGGTGAAGTTGGACTTCCTGGCCCTTCTGGTCTTGACGGAGAAAAGGTATAAAATTAGTTCCAAAGTATTAATTCCATTAAAAATCTATTAAATTCATGGTCTCTTGATAGTAAGAAATCAGGTGACTTATATTAATCAATGTCTCAGGGTCCTCGAGGTAAAGCAGGAGAGCCAGGACCCATCGGCCCACCAGGCCCCGAGGGTCCACGAGGAGAGGGCGGAGTCATGGGCTTCCCTGGGCCGAAAGGAGATAAAGGAGACATGGGTCCTTCTGGATCACCTGTGAGTGTTTTTATCTAGTCACAAGTGCTCTAATTACATTTTTATCTATTATATGGAGTTTTATTTACATGATCTTAACTGTATAAAGTCTGCAGGACCCTTGCAGTCAAGCCAATAAGATGAGGTCGAATGGAAGCAAATACCAAAGTCACCAAAGTTGTAGTGTGTGGGCATTATTGCGTCCATAAGTAACAGTTCAGAGTTGTAGCATTTTAAAGTGTCATAATGTCATAATCTCGAATTATTTTCAACTTAAGGAGCAGTGTTAATCAGTTCCCTCCAAATTGCCCATTCTGGCAATGCTTAACCTCTTATTATTCCTTCCCCATTCTGTAGGGTTTAGATGGCCCTACTGGCGAAAAAGGGGTTGCAGGGCCTGCTGGCCCAATTGGATTACCAGGCTCAATGGTACGCAATGGTGCCCCTCAAGAAGATTGTGTTGTCGAGGCATCAGTGTGCAAATGTATTGTGATGCTGTTCCATTATGTGATGATGATATAGTGAAAAGGTTGAGTATTTTTGTACCTGATTCTTCAGGGTCAGAAAGGTGAACCTGGAGAGAAGGGAGAAAAATCAGAGTTGGTAAATATTCTCTTTTTTTTTAAAATAAATTACCTTATGTAACTGTAAATTGTGCTTTAAAAGTTAGTGACTGTCAGAAGACGGGCCAGTTCACAAGTGAACTCAGTGCAGCAGTGAGTTCATCAGTGTTTTGAGGATTCTGTTTAATAATGCTACTTTTCTTTCTGGAATTGTCTCAGGTCTATGGGCCTCCAGGACCTCCAGGACCTGCCGGGCCAGTTGGGCCAATGGTAAAGACAATTTATATTTTCTGAATAAAAAATGACACCTGGTGAAATTGGATCAATATGAGTGTTATGTTTATTCTAGTATCACAACAGTGGAGTCACACGTGTATGTTATATCAGTATATACATAGACAATCAGATGTCAGTCAAATAACATAACAAACATGTATAAACCACTTTAGTAACCCTGCCCAGGCCAGAAATGAAGTATTATGTATAAAACAACTCAGTCTTTTTATACAAAATGTACATTTTATACAAAGATTTTTTTATTGTTTTGGCCTGCCTCTTCCCTGGAACATAAAGAGCAGTTGCCATTTGGAGTGTCAGACTATCTATGAGATTTATTTGTGCCCCAGAGCAAGAATCTTGATCGTGCCACTATAGAGGAGATTTACAGCATCCCTAATGACTAATGTTTCCATTTACCTTTTTTGACAATTATAATGACATCCTGCAGTTGAAGTTAATGGCATGATTCAATTACAATTTTTTATTTACTTTTCAGGGACCTCCAGGACTGTCAGGGCCAAAGGTGAGAATGTCTCCTTATTGAAGTATCAATCATGCAGATAATAAACCTCATAGGCTTAAGTAATCATCTGCTTGTCTTTGCCAGGGGGAGCAAGGAGTAGGTCTGAGAGGAGAGAAGGGAGCATCTGGACAGAAAGGAGAAAAAGGAGACAGAGGCCATCTTGGACTTCCTGTAAGTAAACTTCTGAAAAATAGTTTATAATAAAATGATAATGTAAACAAACGGAAATCTATTTGTTTAGCACATAAGTTAAAGGCATTTTCAATTGAGAGTCTGGCAAATAAATGAAATGATAGTCATATATAAAGATAAATGTAATGTTTTCTATTATCTAAAGAGGGAACAACTTGTTCGAGTTGATTTGACTAATGACACATTGATGAGACTAATGTGCTAGCGCTTTCTCTGGCTTTGACACTGGGCGATATTGGCTAATGGCTTATTGATTGCAGTGGTGTCAGGTTGCATGGATCAGTGAGTTCCCTTGTTTTTTACTGAGCAATAATAGCTAGCAGCAGATTTCATAATGTGTCTGTAGTTTTGTAACTTGCAATCATTCATGCTAACAAGGAAATATCTGAGGACAACATTATTTTAGGTGTTACTGCTCATATTAGCCAAGAATAATGTTTTAGACATATGTTTAGGTGGAATAAATGTAGTACACTTTTTGCATTTAGCATATTTGTGCAGCAAACTGGATAATGTATTGTTGGTGAGTCATCGCTGCAAATGATCTTTGGGCTAAACATGTGATTTGGTTTGATAATGTATCAGAAATTGATTTGAATGATTCCTGGAATCATTGCTCATACTTAAAAAAAATAAATTACCTTTAAAATTGAACTTTAAATTAAAGGTTTTTTTATATTATTAAACTGCACCCATCACAGTAAAATATTTCTAGCGATTTTTAAAACATTAATTTTAAGCCGACCCTTTACCCTTTCCAGTAAGCAGAAAGAGCTTGTTCTTCCATTCCTGATCTGAAATGAAATGCTTATACTTTGTATATGAATAAATAAAATACAGGCAGATTGCCTTTTGGGATTTAAGTAGGTTTGTGTGATTCTCCATCAGTGTAGCTGCACTCCCCATGCCTTTGGAAATTTGAGGGAATTGGGAATATTTGTGTGTTGAATGTGTGAGAGTCAGCTTCTTTTGCAACAGTGACTCACTACTGTAAATTATCCTTTCTTTATTATATCATTATTCTTTGTTTAGTATTATAAAATGGCATGCAGTAGATTATGTCTGATATCGTCAGTCTTAGGGGCCTTTTTTCTAACTTTGGTGTATTCTTTTGGTGTTAAAGTCATCCAATCACATCATCAATGGCACAGTAACTCCTTTTGCAATTTATTGCGAAAAATATTTTATGTGAAAAATATTTCATGCGAAAATAGCATGTCCTACTTTATAACGACCAGTTAAGCAGAAGAACATCTGGTCAGACGAGAGCTACTCGTCGAAAGGGAAAGATAAAGACAAGCCCATCACAGGGGGAAAAAGAATAAAGATGATTCTGTATCAGATCTAGCCTTGCATATCTACACTGATCAGCGACAACATCAAAACCACTGACATGTGAAGTGCCTATACTGACACCAGTACACCACCAAACACCAACAATGGGCATGAGAGCATCAGAACTGGACCATGGAGCAGAAGGTGGCCTGGTCTGATGGATTATGTGGGCTACTGGTTAAAATACCCAGGGAAGAGATAACACTCCAAGGAGACAAGCATCTTCCAAGGAGATGCTCTGGGCAGTGTTCTGCTGGGAAACCTCGGGTTCTGGTATTCATCTGGATGTTACTTTGACACGTACCATCCTGGCAGAGGGATTCCTTAATGGTAATGACCTCTTTCAGCAGGATTATGCACTTAGACACTGCAAAAATGTCAAGCAGTAGTTTAAGAAACATGACAAACAGTTCAAGGATTCTTCCTATATTGCTCTAATCGAGCATCTTTGGGAAATTCTGCACAAACTAGTTTAATCCATAGAAGCCCCTCCTCCCAACATACAGGAGAAACTAATGGTTTGGTGCCAGATACCACAGCACACCTTCAGAGATTTTATGGAGTCCATGCCTTGACAGATCAAAGCTCTTTTGGCAAAATAAAGGGGACCTGCACAATATTAGGTAGCATAGCTTGTATACAGCAGTATTGGTATACTTTGGCTGCTGCAGTAAAAGTCAGTACGTTGCAATATAAAGAAAGTTATTTTGTAAAAAGTGCTAGTTCTACATGTTTAAGCAAAAATGTGTCAATTAAAATATATAAAATATATATAAAATACATTTGAAAATGTATACTCATGGTTTCTGTATCAATCACTGGAAAAGAAAAGGTGCTGTTGTTGGTAAAAGGAGTTACTGTCTATTTCTCACATCGTCCACACTGTCACCCTCCATCAAAACTAGTTTTGTTTTTTATGTCACACAAGTCACTGCTTCACTCACCCCCTCGTCTCCTCCCCACACTCCTCCCCTACTCCCCCACCATCTCCATCTCTCCTCTCTGCTCTCTAACTGTTCACACACTGTCCAGGGGGCTCATGGTTTAGACGGCAAGCCCGGCCCAGTGGTGAGTGGCGCAAGACCCGTTCCCCTCACCCCCTTCTCTCTTTCTCCTCTCATCTCCTGCCTCCTCTACTTTTCTGCCTCTACAGCCTGCCTGCTGCTGCCTGTCTGTCTGCATTCATATTCATCTGTCTGCTTGCCTTTCCTTCCCTCTGCCTGTCTGTCTTTCTCGCATTGTCTGCTGGCCAAGGCCTTTTGTTTTTAGACTTTCCTTGAGGGCTGTACTGGCATGAGGATGCAACGCGATGACGTTTTTGTCCTGTTTGGCTGTTACCCCTTGCTAGAACAGGCCTCTCGGTTTGTTTCTCAAGCTGTCAGCGCACAGCCGAATGATTGGGAGCATAGGTAAAGGCTGTTAAACAAACATAGAGACAGCTCCAATGCAAAGATAAATAGTCTCCGCACTGAACTCTCATGCCCTTCCAGCCCACCATGTTCAGTCTTTAAACATGCCTGACCTCTGATAACCAAATGCCACGAGGGCTGTATTCTTTTAAACAGAAAAGCTTTGATCTTGTGATGTCGTACCAGGAGAGCATGCTGGGATGCGGCTGCATGTAGTATTGTTACAGAATGGCAATATCCTGGATGAGAAGACTGCAAGAAACGCAAAAAAAGTCTAACTGTCCCTCTGTTGAATCCTGTCCAACGTCAAGGAATCACAGCTGAAGATGGATTCACCATTATCTTCTTGAGTGTCTGTTTATTACCCAGTAGATCAATAACTTTACAATCTTGGATGAGTCTTTAAGCTGATATTGCCAAATTATTTCAGTTCCAAAATTGACAAACCTCACCAAAAATACAGTCCTCACCAAAAAGGAGACTAATGTTTTCATAATGACAAGAACATGAATGAAAAACTCAAAGACTCTAAAAAGCTTGTTGATCTACTAGGCCTTAACACTTTCTCTCCCTTGATGACCCCACACCCAAATCCCTATCTTACATTCAAGGTTGACTCATTTAACCGGTTGTCTTTACATTCAAAGGGTCTAATAGGACCGGCTGGTATACCTGGACCAGCAGGACCAAAAGGAGAAAGGGTGAGAATAGATTCTCTACTTTGATGCTAATCATAATTCCAAAAATCGTTTCTAAATCTCTCAGTATTTTGTATAAGTAATACTTAAACTCATGAAAGTCATAGTCTCTCGCTACGAAAAAGCCCTAGTACTCGTGTTACTGGATTATTTCATCTTTTCAAGTCAAGTAAAGCTTTATTGTCATCCCAGCCATATACTGTACATATAGTACACAGAGAGAAGAAATATCATCCTCCTAGAGCATAGGGGCAACATAGAATGCAACAAGTTATTTATTTCATTTTACTCTTTTAGGGGGAGAAAGGAGATATGGGAGTAGCAGGACCAATAGGGCCTCAAGGCATCCCTGTAAGTACTCACATGTTGCTATGAGTAATATGTACAAAAATGTGCACTTCAGCTTTCATTAACTAATATCGTCTGCCTTACTTTAATAGGGTTTAGTAGGACCACCGGGACTAAAAGGAAATAGGGTAAGATTCGATGGCGTTTGAATGTTCTCTGAAGTAGAATGTTATTGCTTTGGGTGAAGTGCAGCTTCTTTTTTCATTATTATATTTACTGGTAACCTCAGCAGGAGTTTGCTAGCTATTGTTTATGATGGTATTGATTGATTCATAGAGAGAATGTTAAAAGGATGTGTATGAATGATGGGTTAGTAAGATTGTTAAATCCCAATGTAGGTCTTTTTGCAAGTTCTTTAGACAAATCTGTATACGCATATATCTTTTATTTTTGAAAATATACTCTAGTGTACAGCTCTGAACATTTGAAATACAAGGATTCAGTCATAAAATGTCACAATAAACATTTTTCATTAGAAGAAGGGATATTTAAGTGCCATAAATAAACGGCATAATGTCTGATAAATGTTAAAGGGCCCTGCAAAAAGAATCAGATGCAATTTAAAATATTTATATATGAGTGTATGTTTTTTCTGCTTTGTATACCTTACATCCTTACATCCTCCTGGAGTATATCAGTGTGTTTCCTTCCTATTAACACTAATTTCCTGAGTTATGGCTTGAATAACTTCCACCTTGAAAGTCAGGACATGTCAATGTTCCTCTCAGCACCCTCTATTGGCAAAGACAGAAAATATCACTCTTACAAAAGACCTCTATCAGCCAAATTTTACACCAGCAGCATAACACTGCTGTCAGAACAAAACCTCTTATCTCCAACTGAATAACTTTACAAGAGAAGTAAAAACAATGGAGAACGGTTTTGTCACAGCAGTGATGGATTAGCTTTGCCTGATTCTGAAGGCTGAGATGTTAGTAGAGTCTTTGTATTGATGACTGGGTCAGCAGAAGGCACTGAGGAGAGCCTGTAGGACACGGTGCTGTTTTTACTGTTTTCCTCCTCTTGTCTTCCTCTCTTTTTCTACAGGTCTTCCTCTCCCCTTTTCCTCCCCTGCACCTTGGCCTGTGACCCCTGGCTCTTTTTGCTGAGTAGGGCCAGGTCGGCCTCTCTGTCCCTCTCTCCCTCCCTGGCCTCCTCCTGCTCCTCTAATGTTGTATCCTGGGTTAATACTCTTCCTCATTCCTCCTCTTCCTTCAATCCTCCTCCACTTACCTTCCTGCCAGCTAGCTTTTAATGTTCTCTGTCTCAGCCAGTGTGCACAGCTCTCTGTGTTCTACCATTACCAACATCTATGCTTAAAGGCCTTTTAGGCCTATGTGTAACGATAGAAGGTGGCAATAACAGGGGAATCTTCACAAGATCTTACACAGTAAGGGTTTGAAAAACAAAAAAAGCTGGCATGTCTTGCTTAGGGTGCTGGAAGGGAGACTTGAATATGCTGGCTTTACAAATTAGACCATTTGAGATTTGAATCTGGAAAGTGTAAGCATTTAAGCCCTCAGTCCCTTTGTAGGGTTAGGCACTGAGATTTATCGCTATACTGGATGTGAAGCTTCTCCTGCCACTCTTTACGGCTGTTTTCAGCTTGAGAACTGTACACTTTAGTCAGAGACAGAATCTTACAATTCCTAAGTCATAAAATCCCAAATTCCCAAAGCCTTTGGACTTGGTGTGCAGACATGGAAATGAAATGAAACTGAATCAGAATCGTGTTTATTGGCAAGGTATGTGAGCACTTACAAGGAATTTGATTCCGGTCGATAATGTCTCTCATGCACAACAGTTTAAAACAGCTATCATGTAAAGACATGATGAAATAATATACTGAACAATATAATGTACAATAATATGCAGTCTACAATATTCATATACAATATAGATATATTTATAAATGGAAAGATCAATATTAGTATATTTATCTAAATATATATATAACATGTAGAGAGAGTTTATACGCAAATGGACAATACAATATGATAAACAATCTACACAATGTGTACATAAAGAGCAGCTGCAGTACTTTTGGTGTGAATCAGTGCGACAGATCAGGTGTGTAGGAGGGTGATGGCTGGCCCTAGTCTGCAGACTTCAATAAAATCTGAAAATTTGTTATTAAAGTTTAACTGGTATTGTTTGGGAAGAGAGTAAATAGTCATTTATGAATGATGTCCAGGTGAACTTTTTGTCCACCTAAAATCAGTCAAATAACTAGTGCTTTCAATCATATTCTGCTCAGCATTGCTGCTCTCCCTCTAGTGGTTAAATGTTTAATTGCATCTAGTCTCTTACCCTTTAGCAAAATTTAGGAAAAATCAGTAGACAGATAACATCAGGACTAAGCTCTGCCTTCAGCTTTTTGCAGATCACACTTCGCCTAAATGTTAATCTCACAGAATATCTAATGGTCTTGTTTTATAGAAGTTTTAATGTGTTTACTGTGAACAAGAAAACACCTGAAGGGTCGACAATATTTTCATGAGACATGAAATCATGGGACATGGGTAATTTCAAAAGAAAATAATAATTACTGAATGCTATTGTTTGATAAATATTATTACCTGAAGGTTATTGTAGTTATTAGTTATTGTATTGTATGGACATATGTTTTTTTACATCCTAGTTTAAATCTAAAATATAATAAATGCGTTTTTCTATAGTTATATATTTATATTTTGGTTCTAACTGGTCATATTTTTGCTTAATGGAGGTTATTGAAAATTTAATTCAACTAAAAGAAGACCTTTCTGCTTGTATAATCTTCATAAATAGTAAGAGTCTGCACACCAATATCTCTGGCTGATAGCCCTCCTCCTTAACACACCCCCAGCCCCCCACTCACACCTAAATCCCTTTATCCTTACGCTTTATTATAGATCAGTACAAAGCACATTTACTCTTAAATCTTACGAACATGCCTTGAATTACTCTTAATGATGGTGCTTTTTGCAAACTTCTTATTTAAACTGCTTTATACTGCTTCTTTTTTTTGAATGCACTGTTGTTTGCAGGGAGAGAGGGGCAAGAGAGGCAACAGGGGGGCCAAAGGGGATAAGGGAGACCAAGGAGCTCCTGGATTAGATGCCCCTTGTCCATTGGTATGTCCTTCATTCAGCATGGTACATCAAGGCAAAAGGTGCCAGTGGCATCTGGGATGAAGACTGGCATCCCAGCAGCCACAGACACCACCTTATGTCTTGGTGCAGTAATAACAAACACCCAAAGTGGTTCTGGTCTAAATTTAGTATGTTTCACGAGTAGAAACCTTGTGACTGGCTTCGTGAGCATCATAGCCTTTATGCATACACTATATAGACAAAAGTATTGGGAGACACTGTTTTTCAGTGTTTGGGCTAGGCCCCCTACTTTCAGTGAATGCAATCTTAATTCTTCAGCATACCAAGACATATACCAAGTGCCCAAAGCAAGCTCTGGATGAGAGCCCCGACCTCAACCTCATCCAACACATTTGGGATGAACTGGAACATCAGGGCTCTACAGCAGGGGTGTTGAACTCAAGTCCTGGGGGGCCGTGGTTCAGCACGTTTTGGTGATTTCCTTGCTCAAAAATGGTCTGGTGTAGTGAATGTGTTTGAGGAGGATAAGCATCAAATTGTGTGACACTGGCCCTCCAGGACCAGAGCTTGACACCCCTGCTCTGCGGAATGAATGGGTACAAATTCCCACAGAAACAATCCAAAATGGAAATGGAAAGCCTTCCCGAAAAAGTGGAAGCTGTTATAAAGGGGGAACCAACTCAGTATTAAAGTCTATTAATATGTATATTAATTCAACATGAAGTCCCTATTGGTGTAATGGTCACCTGTCCCAATACATTTGTCCATATAGTATAAATGGCGCACTCAGACATGTTGAAAGACTCTGAAGAAGGACCAGAACTTCCTAGGGGCTTTTTCCATTTGCAGGATTTGCACTGACAATAAGGGGATCTTGCCGGCTCCACTGCGCAAAAGCCATTATATTTTAATTCTTTTAGCAGATGCTCTTATCCAGTCCATTTCAAACCCATTAGTTCAGCATCTTTCAATGTAAGTATCCAGCTTTAAAAATAGAGTTCTAAATGGCTGATGGCCTTTAAATAGCTTGGAACTAAAACATTTTGTTCTTACGAGAAAGGGAAACAAAAGGGGAGCATTGCTCCAAAAAATTCTCTTTGGTGTGGATCTGTAATTGGCCTCTAGCCCTGTGGACTTGGCAGGTCTCTTCTTGTCGGTGTCTGGCCCGATCTGCATGCTCCGGTTTGGACCGGTCTGCAGGCTCCAGGCTGTGCGGAGTGGCTGTGACTTCAGCGGTGCCCTGCATGGGGCACTGTAGAACAAGAGGTTGTTGATGTGATTAATTTCATGAACAGGGTTTCCGAGGCTTTAAAGGGGAGAAAGGTGAACCAGGCCTGCCAGGCCTGGATGGGCTGGATGCCCCATGCCCTGTGGTATGGTACTCTCCCTCTTTCTGTGTCTGCCTTCTCTAGCGTGCTCACTCACTTCCTTAACCCTTCACACAACACTCTAATCACGCACTCTGAACAGAATGTGGTGTGGTGAAATATATTCCAAACATGGTTCACATGCCTTGTTTAAGTCATGGTCATTTTTCCACTAATGCCTCCACTAATACATATTTTCTTAAATTGATTACAAAGCTAACTGCTTAACCCCTACAACACATGTTATCAAAATCATATGTTGTCAATACTAAACCCAGTTTACACTCTTATTAATTAAATCTCTTAATACTTAACTTTCATGCTCATTTAGTTGCTCGAATTGATCACTTTTAAATGTAATGAATCATAATGTTGGAATACACACAGTAAATGGATATTGAAAAATACGCCCTTTTTAACGTGCCTGAATGTTGTATTTATGTAGCTAACAACAACATATATGTGTTTAAAGTTACCACCCAGAACTACTAACATTTAATAATATTCTGTTAGCATTAATTACTTACGTTTCCTCCACATGGGCTTTAATGAAGCATGCAGTGTTGGATTTTTTAGTCGAATTGCACTATAGGGGGCGCGAATGAGTCTTCGAACCTGTGTGTATGCCTACTGTGAAATTACCACATCAAACGTGACATGCTAACATGAATGCAGCTATGAAGCCGCTGGGTTTGCTTCAGGGAAAATGTATTTTTAAGAAGCTTCCCAGTGGAAACCTCGACAAGACTAAGGTTGTTTGCACCTTGTTCAATGCGGAATTAGTTTACTGCAGGAGTTGAGAAACCCTTTCTCAAAGACTTACTTTTAGTCATTATTTGGGTAGCACACACATGAGCCATTTTATTCTAGATTAATCTAAATTAATTCCAAGATTACAGTGAGATTAATCTATATAAAAAAATAGTCTATGCCCACTTCTAATAAATATATTTGCATATGCACACACACACACAAATACACTATGAGCACAAGGAATTTTGAAGTGTGCTTGCACACCAAAGTCCTTTGCAGTGCCTTGCTTGGAACATTCTCTTTCAGCCTGACTCCAGTAGCACTTAGAGTAATGTCTTTTCTAAGTGTGTCCACAATACCCATGCAAAGTATCACTCAACCTCAAAATTGCATTGAATATATAAATGCAGGGCATGATAATGTCCTTGACTGGAGATCCTTTCTTTTTTTGCACATGGGGTCACTACATTTGAATAGCATTAAAAAGCTCAGAGGTTTTTTCTTGAGCTTTTTTTTCCCTTCTTTTTACTGGAAATCTCCTCCAGCAATTTCAGCAGAAATGTCGAATATTAATTCATTTATCTTTTTGATAAGGACATGCTGTCTCACTCAAATTCCAAAGTCAACTCTCAACAATTAGTCTCAGTTTGAACACTAGCACCAGCTCTGGAGCACCAGTGTTCCATTTTATTAGCACTTTGAGCACTTTTTTTTTTGTTCTTTAGATACAGTTATGTTCGTTTCCTTTCTGCAGACCCCTAACAGTAAATCAGGCTTTCTCTGATTGGTCTTTTCCGGGGACAATGTTGTCCTTTTAATGTCTCTCTTGTTAGCTACAAGGACTAACAACTCCAACACTGGCTTCCAGCTTTGATGATGAAGATTCAGCACCAGAGGGACACGGCTAGTTGGAGGAAATGGTTTGAATAATTGGAAATGGGGAGTTAGATTGTGTTTCTGAGAAAGAGGAGGTGGAGTGCGAAGAAAAAAAGGCACTGGGCTGCCACACTAGCTAAACACATTACACAGCTAATGGGTTATTTCGATGCACGCTGGGGTCAGGGGTTCACAAGGCAATGCACTTAGACTTTCCAGACCATCTGTCCTGTCAGAATCAGGCACATCCAGGCAGGGGGGCCCCAATACTGCCCCTTTTATTTTGGGGGTTTTGACCATATGACCACAAAGTGGTGGGCATTATTAATACATTTCAGTATCACAATATTTTCCAAATGTGTCATGATATCAGATGATATTTAAGTCATCATTTATAACTTTAATGAGTCTGTGCTTCCTGAGCACAGCTAACATATGCTAAAGTAATGTCTAATCTAACATGGCCTGTTTTGATTAGTCTGTTTTCCTTTGTTTCTTTAAAGTGACATTAGAGGAAACCACAAAGTATTGTAAACCTAAACCAGACACAAACCACATTTCCAGAAAACTACTCTTACTTTAGGTTGAATGTGTTCTGAACTGTTTGTTCTAAACAATTGGAATCGGCATATGACCTTCGGGTCCTGGCTTCATGTTGAAAAAATTGAATCTGTTTGATGTTTTATGTGAACATTGCTGCAGTTTGTAAACATCCTGTTCATGTCCAGACCGTCCATAAGAGCTGTGAAAACTGCCTATTTTGAATCCACTGTTTTTGTGATGTGACTAAAACCAGTCCTTTTGTATATATCTCAGATTCAGCCAGCAGTTTAGTCCGACCAGTTCGCATTGATGTCCAAAGGGGTATTTCAGCCTGGGCTTTGTTTTTTTTAATGAGGTTCAACACAGGGCATCAGAGCAGGGTTCATTTACATAAGTCAGCCTTAAAGACATAATAACAAAAAATACAATACAAAGAAGCATTTATGAAAAATAATCACATAAAAAGTCAGTAGAAATAAAAATAACGTAAAAGAAAACAGGTCCTTTAATATAAGTGAGATTTGGCCTAGCACTATAATCGTAGCTAATTTCCCCTTTTAGAGAATCTTGCCTGAATCTGCTGCAACTGTGACCAGCGTAGGGCAGGGAACGGCACACGCCTGCATTCCAATCAGTCATACCTCAGTACCATTTCCCCTTATTATACTTAGAGCAATCTTTAAATCTTTACTTTCATCCTCATCTGTATATACAGTATATTACGGTTCTATTTTAATATCGCAATATGAAATAATAAGAAATACTGCATGTCATTTGGACATGAAATTTTGCCTCTTAGCATCCTTAGGTTTCAGCTAATCTCAGATATAATGAGATTCTTTATGCCCTGCACTTTTGTGTTTGTTCGGGGTATAATTTGGGCACCCTAAGTGTCACAATTTGTCGGCTTTTTTCTCCCTCTCAGATGGCCCATGCGGCTGTATTAAGTGCTGGGGGGGTGCATTGTATTCAGAGGCGGAGGCTGAGATTTTTATTATCATTTTCAAAGCATCAAAGGTTTTCTCCATCCAAGCTTAAAGAGATGAAAGTTTGCCTTTGTTCCATCCCCCGCTACATTACTACCATGCATTAGAGTCCCTTTTATCCGTGAAATTACCTTTTAGATTTCTCATTGAAAGAGCAGTCTACGACGCAGTAGTTTCCTCTTACTTTTTTATCACATGATATTGTATTTTTCCACCATCTCGAAAGATAGCGTTCACTTTTTTTTCCTTTTTAAGGGTTTTTATTTTCCTTCTCCTTCTGCTTTTACTTTGTGAAGTTCATACGCTGATGCATTTCTGTGGTCACGGTTGTCTTTGATCGCCTTAATCTCAATGACAAACAGCGCCTTGTTTGTTCACAAGTCAAAACTGGGATGTATGTTGACTGATATTCTTTTGTTGTGGGTGCCATCAGAAAGCGGGCCCCCCGGCTAGCTAAAGCACGCTTTGAAGCCTCATTGACGCACCTTTCATAAACTGCTTAGTCCAAAAAGTAGTAGAGCAAAAACAAGGCATGTATGGAAATGTTTTTCTTTTTTGTTTTTCTTTACATGCATTTTTAAATGTTTCTCTGATTTCTTTTCTCTTTGCCGCTCCCCTCAACCCACGCCCGAAAAAAAATCTGAGAATCTTTGGCATCCAGGGGTGCAGATTTTCAGCATCAGCCAGCGCAAATGTGCCGTGATCGCCTAGCTCAGAGTCATAAATGGATAGAGGAATAGACAGGCTCGCCTGTGGTCTGTAGAGAATGCGCAGTTAATGTGCTGGACGCTTCCTCGGCGCGCCGATAAACACCGCTCTTTGTTGTATGCCCTCCAGATAAAATTAAAATAAGGCCAGTGATGGAGGAGGAAGGGGGTTAAAAAATACAACTTGGATTCCCTGCATAATGTAATTCGTTTCTTTTTATCCATGTAGAATTGTAAGTGAAGATGTAAATTGGCCATTTAGCATAGCCATAGGATTCGGAAGCAGATGCCGTCCAACTCAATTAAAGCATCACCGCACAAAGAGGATTTCCAGGACGCACAACGAGACACCAATCAAGAGACGTCCTGAATTACTTATACAACTCGCACACGAGCCTGTGTGTGTGTGTATGTGTCTGATGGAATGAGATGTCCACTGGGTAAATCTGCTGGCATGTGAGTGATTTCTTGTTTACCTGGGTGGTGGAAATCCTTGTGGCCCAGTAATTACTGCTGTACCTCGTTTTCACATATACAAACATACAGGCAGTCCATCCCACTGCTCAGCCCCCCTTCATCTGATCCCACAACTAATAATAAAAAGTGTTTAAGCGAGGAGTGGAATTCAGGAAGGTTTTTATACAAAGTTTCATATACACTACCAGTCAAAAGTGTGGACACAACTTCTCATTCAACAATTTCCTTTGTTTTTATTGTTGGCTACATTGTAGATTAATATTGAAAACATCACCTATTGCTCTGATGGCAGCTTTGCACACTCTTGCCATTTTTTCAAGCAGATTCATGAGGAATCGACCTGGGATGCTATTTAATTAACAGGTGTTCTTCATTATGAGTTCATTAGTGGAATTTCTTGCATTCTTAATGTGTTTGGGATCAGTTGTGATGGTCGGGTTGGTGCACTGTTAGTGATCCTATTCCACTACGGTTCTACTCCACATTATGGCAAGAACCACGTAACTAAAAAAAAAGCAACAGTAAGTGACATAGGCTGTGGTGTGTTTCGACTAACACCAAAATTCGGGTTACATCACTGTCAAAGGAACAGATCTGTGTCAACTGGATAGAAATGACAAATATGACCTTAAATAGGCAATATTTGCATAGAACTTCATATGCTTGCTGAAGATTTAGCAAATTAATAAACAAATAATACAAACACTGTGGATGCAATGCAATGTTATATTTGTAATCACAGTTCCTTCTTTATGAGTTTTTATGACCGTGATGTGTGTAGGTGTACAGATCTGTTGGAAATGAATAATTCTTCACATAACGCTGTTAATCTCTTGACTCTATTCTGACTTCTAACTGGAAACTTGACAACTGTAATGGACAAAATCCAAAAGGAATGAAGGTGTAATGGCTCGATTGTTCATTTAAAAATTAGCTGATTATTTGATTATAGAAATAATCATTAGCTGCTGCCCTGCCAGGGAAGTGCTTGAAGAGAAAAGCCAACCAGAGCGTGTGGAGTTTCTCCTTGCGCTGAAGCACCAGATGAGTTGAGCTGTTTAATCCACTCATTCTCACCGCTGCTAATGTCAAGAGGGGGTTTTCCCTCCTCTGTTTTTTCACTACTTGATTTTTAAGTGATTATTGTTCAATTAGAGTGGAGCTCTTTTATCGCACCACATACTGTACTTTGAAGTGTCTTTGTCACTCAACAGTGATTCCAAAGCCCGTTAGGAGTTGATGGGAGCAGCTCTCAGTCACAAAAACACTACTGCAATGATCTATTTATACTGAAGTGAGTGTGTGGTGCCTTTGAGCCAGTGTGATGTGTAGAGTGGCTCTCAGTAGCACAGGTATTGTCATGGTACTTTATTGCCAGTGTAGGCCGTGTGTATGGTAACCACAGTTACTTGCTTATGGAGGCGATAAAAAAAAGCCAAGTGACCATTCTGTCATATGTGAACACACCACAGCACACAGTATGAACAGTGTAAAATTCTTCCTCTGCATTAAACCCATTCACCAAGTGTAGCAGCGGGCAGCCAGCAACCAGGGAGTAGCGTGTGGGAATGGTACCTCACTGGTGCCACTAGCAGTCTTAGGATTCGAAGCAACAACTTTCTGATTGCTCTAAGCACCACCAGCTGCCCCCCTTTTTTGACTAGTTACTAGATTTTTTTACTTTAACTAGTTTTCTTTTCTTTTGTAGCTAGTTACACGTACGTAGGTACTTAAAGGAGACTTCCATCTTTATATGCAATACTCTTTTCTAGACAGCCTTGGCAAGAACCACAGGTCTGGAAAGTTATTGCCTCTAAAAGTGTCCTCACCAAAAGAAATGACTGTGAGTACACTGTGTTCTACCTGTTGTTTTATGATAGTTGCAGTAGTGTTTGGCTCTTTTTTTTTCAAAGAAATAATTCACTGTAGTGGGATACATGCAGGGCTGTGTGAGGCAAAATAGGCCCCAAAGCAGCTTATCCTTCCAATACCACTATTTTACCATTAGATATAAAAACTCAGAAGACATGTGTAGGCTCACTGATGGTTTTGGATAGTAAATAAAAGGCGAAATTTGGGTCTTAGACGTTATGACCCCTGTTTCCATTCACCGCCTGTGTAAATAAATCAGAGGCAATACGTTTGTCTATATAGCTTCTCCATCATACCACTTCGAATGACTGTGTTTACAGCTCACCAACTGCATTAGGAAGACACTTTGGGAGGGAAAAACAGTTCCGATTTAATGGTATAATGGTAATGGAACTTTTTTCTGAGTGTTTTCTAATGATAATACGTTTACATTTAGCAGTTGCTCTTATCCAGCAGTCGCTGATCTCTGACTTACAGAAATGCTTTGTGTCTATAGCTGTAACGGGCCTGGCCAGTGGCGGGTTTTAGCCACTGCTTTTCTGTTGGGTTTTTGGGGCTTTTATTTTGAAGTAGGTTTTGGCTTTCGGCTTAGTGTCACATGTTCTGTTCTCAGCTGTTTTTTGTTTGGTTGTCCTTGGTTCCCAGCTGCATTGTGTTTCCCCTTGTTATGTTCTGCATTTAAGTCTGTGTATGTCAGTTTATCCTCATGTGTCCATCGCCTCATTTTACCCCGTTTCTCCCTCGTGTAGATCTGTATCTGGTTTTCTGTTTTCTTGTGGCCATAGCACCAGGTTTCTTTTGTGTTTTGGAATTAATAAACTCACGTCTTAGCATGGAATCTTGGACTCCGTTCACATCTGTGCTCTGAGGTAGCTCACGTCCGAGAGGGACTAGCCCTCCCGGCCATGACAATAGCTACGGTTCCAGATCTCCGCATATGACCTAAAGAGATTACAAATAATACAGATAAGATAAATAGACAAAAAATATTTTAAAATAAATATATCTTTCAACTGTCATATTGAATGACTTCATAAGTATTTAATGTACACATAAGAATATTTGATTGCATTTAATTTTGGAGCATTGCTACTGGTTACTTTGCCTTGAAAAGCACATATTGTAAAAGTGTCCCATCTTATGTGTTGTGGGGAAAAAAACCAAAGTTTTGAAAGGACAGTGACATAGGAATCTTACTTTTGAAATAATGTTGTAAAGTTATAGGAATCTCTAGGTTTGATTTACTTCTTTTCTGTATATTCAGATGCTGCACCTCTGCACCTCTGCCAAAACATTTCTAAACAGGCTTTAGTTACTGATGGACTCTGGATGCAGTTCAGCTGCAGTTCTGGAGTTTGTTGGACATGATACTCTTTAGTGCCTTTTGCTGGACTCTTGCTCTCCTTGTACTTGACTTATGATTTCAATTAAGCCAGAACCTTGACTTGCTCATAAGGTTAGGCTACTGTACCCATTCGTTGCTTGTTTGCAGTGTGTTTTTTGCTGTGGCGTAGCAGGGGTTTCAGGTCTGGGCCTCATTAAGGCAGCGTGTTTTAGCAAGAAGTCATCATCGCTTCATCATGCCGTGGACCATGGGACCAGAGCAAAGTCTACTTTTCTGAAGCAGTTTGGGCATAAACACGAAACTTTGTCTCATTAATGTTATTCCAAACAGTCGAACGCCGAATCTGTGTTCACGCTGCTATTGCCAAATGAAGTCAGTCAAGTGCGCAGCTCGCTTCATTTGCATGGAAAGCCATTTGTAATTCTGGACTTGGCCGTTCATGTGCAGTGATTTGAGACCTTCAAAAACACCATAGCTCATTTGAATAATAATGATCATAAAACATCGCCCACAGTGCCCCACGCATACATCAAACACCGCCTTCCCCGACGTAGTAAACAAGAAAACAATAATGGCGGGCCACTTAATTTATGGAAAGACGTGCTTTTTGTGTTATGTCACCCTGTTTTTTAATTGGCTCTAAAGTCAGCGCTTTGCCTGCGCTCGTTGTTTATGATTGATTTCGTCTTTCAGGGATAACATCGCTCTGGACAGCCATATTCAGACCTCCATTAACCCGCTGATGTCTCAGCCACTCATGTATGACCGCATTTGCATTTCTCTTTTGCTTTTGAAAAGCAGCTAAGGCAACTAAGACGGCCTCGTTTCAATAAGCACACCAGTGCGCCTTCCTCCTTGCACACTTCAATGCTGATGAAACAAATCAATCCGGATCACTTTGAAGGTACTATAATTGCCTGACATCAAAAATATTGGACACTTAAGACAGAGAAAAGTCATCTGCCAGGAACTTGTTGCCTTTTTTTTCTGTGTGGAATATTCAAATTTTGCCTTGCATCGTCCTGTAAGCATGAAAGAGACTAGCCACAAATGTGATCTTGTCATGAACATTCAATACTCTCCACCCACGCACTCCCTCACGCACAGACAGATTGCTTGCAACACGTGCACATCACCATGTTGGAAATGACTTGTCTTGTTTGCATGTGGAACTTAGGCCTAATTATAATGATGCCATTACTCTCTTTTGATGGCGAGATGCAGGCAGGACAGCAATCGGGCGTTATGCTCACCTAATAAGCTTTGTTCTAGCACATGGACATACATAGTGGACACATAAAGAAAGAGCAATACTACTACACCATTAAAAACGAGGGTTCTTTAGGAAAGGCAGTGGTTACAGTGTTTCTCCTGTCATTGAATAGGCCAGATCGCCTGTCTGGTGAACCTTCTTATGTTCTTAAATGAAATGTGAATACTAGTTTGTAACTGACAGGCAATGCTTGTTTCCTATAGTTTGAGTGTTATGTGTGGTATTCAGTTTTCTGACAACATAAAATTTACAATGAAATTTTTTCAAAGGTAAAGATACACTAAATTCACACACCAAAGCCAGCACTGATACCTGAAACCTGATTTAAGAGCAGAGAATTGTGTGTAGTGTTTTTATTGACAAGTCTTTTTATTGACAAGGGAAACCAGCGAGATGAACTTATCTGGATATTTGCAGACAAACGTCACTATACCTAATGCCACCCAGGGCTGGGCTTTCTGTAGTGGAGCTACATTATGCAGAATAGAATTGTGCACTAAAATTGCAAGGATAAAGCCACACTGAAGTGTGTTCTCTGAAGAGGCTGCATTCATTTTCATACACTATGTTTATGCACTCTTGTCGAAGACTATAGTAAGGGCCACATAGAGTCTGTGTCCACTCGGTATCCACAGAAGCAGAAACAGACCTCTTGGAATTGTCTCTATTCATTGGACCGCAGAGTTTATCAGTCATGAGCAGGATGACAAGCAGAACCATTTCCATTCAGCCTCTTGCTATGTTTGAATACATAAAAATTGTCCTTTCAAAACCCAGTATTCATATCAGTACCTCGTTCACCACAGTGTGTCTGAATCTGATATCAGTGGTTCTTGGCTTGGATGGATGTTTTGTAGGAAAATGCTTTAATTGGTGCAAAAGTTTTACATTATCTTCATAATCTCATCGTTCCTAAGAGGATCACTTTAATGTTGCCTTAAAGTCTGACCACTTAAACTACATGGAGAAAATAGGCTAAGAGTCTTTAGTGCCATCATTTATCCAGCATTCATAAGCAAGTGGTAACGAAGCAGTCATTTCCACTTGTTAGCAGTGAACTTGACTTGCTCTCTGGGAGCTTTGTTAAGGATGGAAAACTCTTCCTTGAGCTTACGTAACATGGGCAAATGCAAATGTATTGTTCTCCATGACAGAATGACTCGCAGCAATCTATGTAGAGTGATGTGGATTAATATTTAAGCAGATCATTTGCAAGATTGGTATAATTAGTAGGACATATTCATGGATTCCTTTCGGATAGCACTCTGAGGCACATCTGCGCACTGGAAATAAGATGTAACCTGTCATTTGTGTGAATATGCAAATGCACATATGGCTCATAATTACATGTGCCTTGTCACAAAACAAAGCCGGGTCATGAATTTCTAAACGTTGAAACTTTTCATGAACTGTATATATTTGGGAATTCTTATTAAAGCCATTCTTCCTGGAGGCTTCATCCTGTAGAGAAATATTCAAAATATTTACATATTCGTGTGGCAGATGGATCACGATTATCTGTGCCATGGGGCTTGTGACATTATCTATGTCACTGTCTCACTTGAGGGCAATGAAGTTCATCATAGGTGCCTAGGATGTGGAATTTAAATGCAAAGTCCATCTATCCTGAAACGATATAGAAGAACATTGGAACGGCCTAATTACTCATTTTTCATAAAAGGCTGAGTACCTTTTTCACATGGATGTTCCTTAGTGG
Source organism: Brachypetersius altus (assembly GCA_037974465.1). Taxonomy (NCBI): domain Eukaryota; kingdom Metazoa; phylum Chordata; class Actinopteri; order Characiformes; family Alestidae; genus Brachypetersius; species Brachypetersius altus. The sequence continues at coordinate 13,674,872 of JBBPDB010000146.1, forward strand.
AACATATTGGTACATATATAAGTCCTGCCTTGACTTGAAGCAGACTGGACAAAATATAGCTTCAATCTTAAAAATAAAGATGCCAAAAAGGGATTTTGGATTCTATCTATGACTCCCAAATGATTATTTCAGTGGAATGTTCCTTAAAGAACCATGTGTGTTAAAATTTAAAAAAGGACCATATAAGGTTTTATACTAGTTTGGGTATAAATGATTCTCTACAGGATCATACATTAAAACTTATTTAAGGAGCCATGTTTTTTCTATGGCACCACACAAAGAACCATCTTTTCAATAGCACAGTGCCAAAGTTCAGTAGAGGGACCTTTTTTGAAATATCTGCATACAAAAAGTTCTCCATTGTGTACTTTATGCATGATACTAACAATAAGATACCTAGTAAGAAGAATACTACTATTACACATAGTAATAATTGATGCAGTAGAGAATACAAAAACTGACAACTGTAACCTTGTGCATAATTAGAAATTCACAAAAAAAGAACCACTTCCAAACAAAAGGTTTATTGATGCTTAAGAGATTCACAAAGGTTTTTTTTAATGGTTCTATATAGTTCCTCATATAACCATTGCATTCGCTAAGGAACCCTAGAAGAACCCTCTTTTTTAAGTGTGTACGAAATGGCCGTGGTGTGTGCAGAACAGAATACAGGGTAGAAATCGCTGCCATGATTTCCAGTCCATTGCACACGGCTGTGCTGACTAGCATGGCCGTCCTGCCTTCTGCTGCTTTTTCACAAAAGGTGTCCTTTCATTAGCGTGTAGCACACAGATACACACACATACCCCTCAGTGTTTTGACAGCTAGGCATCTGGTTATGGTGCACAAGCCTCCATACTTCATCCCGAAGACGCAGGTACTCACAGCAAGCCACTCACTTCTGCCTTGTCAGATGAGAAAGAGAAAAAGAAGGACACACAGAGAGGCTACTCTGGGTTAGCAGTATGGCTAAGGGCTAATGACTGTATTTATTTGACTGTGCTGAGTGACTGCTCATGCCATGCTTGGCTCCAAGCGCCAGCCGCACATCTTTAATGCATTACTACGCTTCGGTAAGGTGGAAAGCAGCACGGTACACAGCCAATTAGCTCTCTGGTTTACCTTGGCTCTCCCAATTGACTGCAAAATGAAAGGTGAAAAGTGAAGGAGAGAGAGAGAGATGTGCGCGAGTAATTACAAGCTTTTGTGCGGAGGCGGCAGTGGACTCGCAGCCACATCCTCCTGGTGTTGTGCTTGGACCCCTTCCAGCCCCCACACGCGGCCCTCGCCTCTTCCCACTTGTAATTATTATCTAGGCTTACTAAATCATTTGGAATCATTTCTGTTTGCTTTAGACATTTTTAGCTTATTTATATCTGCCCATTGTAAGCTATTAGCCTAGTTGAGCGGCCTTGACTTGTGGAATTTTGTGCGTTAAATGTATTTCTGTCTCTTTCGAAGGCCTGCTGTTGTTAGCCCTGGCACAAACTTGGTGGTAGCATTACTTGCCATTGATTTAATTCCATTTGTTTGAGCTTAGCACTCAAATGTTACAGACCACCCAGTTTTAACATCATATTCTTCTCTCCTCATAAGAGCATAAGTATATCAGAGCCATCTCCCTATATCTTCATGCTGGAGTGACCTAGAGCACCTCCTACAGCTCTCTGCAATCTTAGCATTCCCAGGTTACAGTTATCTTAATTAAAGCCACAAAAAACAGCCAATCGCTGAATATATATCACCACAAAAAAGAAGAAATGTGTTTTTTTTAATTACACGCATTGTAGTTCTAATTATGCAGTCTCCTATCAGACCGTTGATGAGTGCGTATTATTCTTGGCAGTGGTATATTTATCACTGAGGGCTGACGCTGGGGCTTTTTTGCTTGTCTAATGCTGCCCCCCACTGCTGCCTTACAGAACATTTATTATGTCATAATTACGCCGGCCCCTTTGAAGGTACCACGGGGCCGGGGGCCCTGCGTCTCATCAATTATCTTCACCTGTTAATACACTTGGTGTGAGGTAATAACCTCGGTGTAATAACAAATGGCCGGTGCTCGACTTTGGCAATTAAAAGCAGCAGGGGTCCCCGTTTTGATGGTCCAGATTGTGACATCCATCATAAGACACAATCGGCAGCGCGGCAGGACGGCAGATGCCACCCTGATGGCTGGGCTAACTAACTGCCTGTCCCACTGAAATAATTGTCTCGCCCCACCCCACCGCCACTACCCCCCACAAAAGCCTGCAGCTGCAAGTTATCTCGTAGTGACCGCTTAGAGCTGGGTACCACACAGCCTCAGCAGTCTCTGCCTAATATGGGGGAGTGGGGGGTGCACTGTGATGTGTTTTTGTCTAAGTGTATTTATATGAAGTCTTTAGAAAGGAGAGCAGGCAAGCAATAGTTCAATGCAAAATCAGATTTACACAATGTTTTCTGTCTCTCTACTCAAAATGTAATCGATTAAGCCGAGGCGTTTTCATCTTTGCTTTTTCGGTAGAGTAGCTAATAAGTGGCGGGGGCTTATAGTGCACCAAAATTGCATGCCTAATTTTTCACAGCCTAACCTTGAACCACCTTTAGTTGTAATTTAAAAGCAAATAGACTTGCTTATGTGGTCTGTGACACTGTATGACATACAGTCATCTGAAAAAAAACCATTAGGCTCTAAAAGGCTTTTTACCTGTGTCTGGGTTACATGTGCAACACGCTGTGTAATCAATGTTATGCATAGCTGTATCTATGCACAGAGTATCAGAAAGCATAGCTGCATGTTAATTTGAAACTATTTAGCAGCTCAAGATGGGTTTTGGTTAGGGTGGTTTAGGCAATTTATTGGTACTGATAAGCCTCAAATACTTGTTAGCCTGGAAGTTCCAGAGTAAAAGTAATACAGCCTCAACCAAACATGTACTGGCTGATTGATTACACTTGGGCTAAGAGCAAAATAGTGTTTACTTTTTTTTTTTTAAACAACTCCCTCCATTTGTTCACATGTTTGCGAGTGCGCAATATTATGTTAGTGTTTATACGCTAACGGCTTGTTTTACCACACGCCACACTGGAGCAGACTTCCTCCCTGTAATGAGCTGCGTGTTGCGGGCATGGCAGGGATGTCGCCAGCTGACGAGCCTCTGAGAAAAAAACAACTTGTTTTTTAACACAGAAGCAGTAAAGCCGACTTCTCCGGCAGGCGTGAAACAAACATTCTATGCTGCTATCCTTTTCATATTCTTTACATGTCCATATTATCCCAGCTGTATCTATCTACAATCAGTGCGTGTGTATTTTGGGGAAGAGTAGTCCTATGTGCTATTGGTGCTAAAAATAAAAAAGATTCTGGGCCTTGAATTTCAATAACTCCCTCCTGCTTCCTAATATACATTTATGTTATAATCAGAAAGGGGCCCAAGCACCTTTTTAGATTATTTGTGACCTGTAGCGCAAAACAGGAAATGAGTTTTAGCGATTGTGGGCCCGTAATGACACCCAGCAGCCCCCGAGTCCAAAGGACAAGGGAACAATTTAATATGTCTGGCATAAGCAATAAATGCCACTTTGATTAATTGCACGGAACATCATCATAAAGTGTGGCGGCCCAGGCCTCGGAGGCCCGACTTTGAAAGGATGTTCACCTTCCTCATCATTAAGATCATTAATGGGGGAGGTCTGTTGGAGAGAGCGGGGGCCACGTGGCTGTCTAAATATTCAAGCTAACGATGCTGCAGCAGAACACTGGGTGGTAAATAAGGGCTTTGGATGCGTCTGTGCGCTCCCGCTCTGACCCCGCTGACATTGTTAAGCCTGGCAATAAGCAAGAGCTGGAGAGAATTTATGGCTTTGTTAGTAAATTGTCCCCGTTAATACTCCCTGGCTCTTTTTTCGCTGTCCTGCCGGCTACAGCAGTGGCGGCTGTAAAGGGGGTTTAAAGAAAAGGCACCTGTCATGGGAGAGATATTAATGCAGTTAAAGGTGACACAATGGCCCTGCATAGACTGACATTTGATCCAATGACAGACTCTGCTTCAGTATGTGCTTTACTGCTCTGTCTAGTCTTCCGAACTTCATGTTTGCTTTGTTTATTGTGTCGCGTGTTGAATAGTGTATTTGTAACATTTGTAGGCCTTAGTGGTGGTGTTGTGCTCATATGATCTCGTTTCCTGCAGCTCAACCAAAAATACAAACTGCTGCCGAAAGCCAGACTTTGATTTCCGCTGTCGAATTCATTTCAAGTGAATGACTGAAAGGCTGATAAGAATAAAGCCCCCGCTTTGGACAACTGAAGAGAATTATGTGCAAAACATTTCTCAACTTCTTTATAATGTTGGGACAGAACAGTAAAGCAGTAGGACTGCATTGTCGCTGGGTTTGAATCCTTGCTGGGGTTCTGTCTGTGTGGAGTTTGCATGTTTTCCCCGTTGCTGCTTGGTTCTCCGGTTTCCTCCCACAGTCCAAAGACATGCAGGTCAGGTGAGGTTTTGTAATTGTTTTTGTCTGTGTGTCTGCCCTGCAACAGACTGGAGACCTGTCCAGGGTGTTACTTCACCATTTGCCCTATTAGGGCTGGGATAGGCTCTGGTACCCCCCGCGGCTCTGGTTAAGAATAAGCACTTCAGATAATGGACGGATGGTTAATGAGGGAAATCAGTGTCTGTCACTTTGCGTCTTTTTCTCACCTAACATCCAAATTCAGGTCTATAATGTCACTCTCCAGGTTTAATCTGTATTCACTGTGTGCTTTAAGAAAGAGGACCACTGATCTTAATCACTTTGTCTTTGAAATTCCCACTAAATATTTATTTGTGTTATTTAGCTGTTCCCTGTGTGTTTACTGCCAGTCTGTTAGTCCCTTTATAACACTTTAAACACCTTAAAGCCATAAGGTTTAAATGGCAAAAGATTAAAACAGAAGTGGACAGCTCCAGTTGTGGAGATGATATAGAAGGCATCTTTTCCTGGCCCTCCACTGAAACAGCATCTCAGCAAACCTTGAAGCGACAGTTTAGTTCTGCTTAGTTTAGTTCTGTACCTTTCGGTATTTAAAATATACAATAAGTTATCCAACATCCCGATTACAGTCATTTTTTTGCTGTCAAATTTTGTCTGAAATATTATAAGAATATTAAATTGTCAAACATCTGCTTGATCAGTCATATTACTTTGGCAAATGCATATCAAAAGTATAATTTATTACATTTCTTTTAGCTGCAAGAAACTTTACCAACCTCAGTTGGTAATCTCATTTTAAGCAGTCACTGGCTCCTTTGGTTCCTTTTTCACTGGATATAAAAATGGGGTGGTACGACCCCAGATCTTGAAAGATTTTCAAGCCCATTCCAAAGCAATAAGGGAAAAGTAAATAGATGTCACGGTCTGATCAGTGGCCGGTTAGGGCCACTGCTTTTTTGTTGTTGTTTCTGTTTTTTCTGTTCATGTTTTGGGGGCTTTTATTTTGATATGTGTTCTGGGTTTCCCTTTTGTCACGTGTTCTTGTGTGTCACCTGTTTGTGTTTACCCCTGATCACTGTCCGTATTTAGGTTCCGTTATGTATCACCCTCACGGTCAGTCCATCGCCCTTCTCACCCTTTTTCACCCTTATCTGCCTGTTTCTGTTCCTGCCCGTTTTTGGATTAAAATGCACAGAATGGATTCCTGCCTGTCTGCTTCTGGTCATTGGGAAACATTACGGCAGCGGGTTCACTCCCGCTACCGTGACAATAGAGTTGCACAAATCAAGAAAATAGCTGATCAACTTAAAATACTCAAATGAACCTTTAGGACTGTCATGAGCAGCTGGAAGCAGATGCGGGACTATGTTATCAACAGTCACAACGAGGAGGATAGTCAGAGTAGTTAACAAAATTCTCCAAAGACCACAGTTTCAGAATTAAAAAGTTTAATAGCATTTTGGGTTTTCCAGATCAACCATTAGACATTACCTTTATGCCAGCAAGCTGTCTGGAAGGTATGCCAGAAAGAAGTCTTTCCCATATATACCTCATAAGCAGTTGGAGTTTGCCAGACACCACTGGAACTAGAACAGGGTGCTGTGGTTAGGCAAAGCAAAAATGTAGTTCTTTGAGAAACGCTCAGGGGGGTTTGGTGTAGAAATAAAAAAGGCTACAGAGAAAAGCACAATATCAAGTGTTAAATATCTATGATCTATGATCAGGATCTGTGATGCTGTGAGGCTGATTCCTCTCCTAAGACCATGGCAGTATTGTTTGTGTGCATGACATTATAGGGTCCAGGAAGTAACAGGAGATTTTAAGTCAATATCTGGCTGCTTCTGCAAAGAAGCTGAAACTTGGTCATGGTTGGATCTTCAAGAAGGACAATGAGTTAAAGCACACATCGAAACCCACTCAAATAGTTAAATGAACACAAAATCAAGCTTTTGCCATCCTAGTCCTCTGAACGAAATCAAACTGAAAAGCTGTGGTTTGTGCTCAACAAGAGAGCCTGTGATTGAGCTTTTCCTTTAAATGTGGTTTCAGGGAATGTTCCTCAACAACTGGCTTAGATGACAGAAATTACTTGACTAGTCTTAGTGCTCCTGACAGCACAGACTTTCCAACATGGATCAGAAAATAATGTCACCCCACCACCAAGAAAGTCACAATATCCTATCTTTTCAGTCCAAAACATCTGTAGCATTTCAGCATATTACTGTTATTTGATATATGGATGATGTGTGTGCATTTATCAGCTTGTCCCATGTTTTTCAATTAAATAATTGCGGGCAATGCTATTACCATTCTTATTTCCTTTCCTCTCCTCTTGCCGTCGAGCACCAAATGATTTTCATAACCCAAAGGTAATCCCACCACCCCCCTTCCCTGGCTTCGCAATTTCATCTCCTTTTGTTTCTTCGCCTTTTCTCAGGCAGGCACCCATAAAACCTCACAGCGCAAATCATCTATCATATTGGTTAGTGTTGTACCAGTGCCCTGTGGACATAATAATCATTTGTATGCTTTAATATGCAGTTTTTCTGCATATTGTGTTTATCATAAAGATGTCAGGGGTACCTAGTGAGAGTCGCAGAGGTGTTTGGGTTGTGTTCCCAAGGATAGGCGTCTGTGTGGCTGGGTGTGTGTGGCATGGGCCCCCCTGGGCCAGGCTGTCACCTTTCTCTGATGAATAGGGGATAAAGAGGGTGTACTGGGTGGTGGGGAAGGAAGCCTGGCCCAGGCTGCAGACCGGGACGAGGCATCACTACTCCAGGTTAGAAAATGTGTCAGTTATTGTCTCCACTGCCTCAGGGCACCACTGAGGCCCAACAGCCAGCAAGACCAGCTCCAGTCTCCCTTCTTCTCTCCATCACTCCTCCCTCCTTCCTTTCTTTTCCTTTCCTGTCTATTCTCCCCACCCAGCTCATTCCATTCGCTTACATCTCTTACATAGTTTACTGACTAATTAGCTAGCTGTGAAAGAAGAGGCCTGTGTTTTATGCCGAGAGCGTAATTGATGTTAATAATGATTGGAGATCATGACACTCATTTTCTTTCATTACTTTGAGCTTGGAAATCTACGACTTTTACAAAACACAAGTTGGCGTTGTGCCTTGTGTCTTGAATGTTAGCAGTTAGCAGTACAAGACAAGGGTGGAGTGCGTTTTCTGTTTTTGGCTCTTGGCCTTGGGCAACAGAGGAAACCAACACTGCTGTGTGTGACATCACTAAGAGAAATGGAGAAGAGGATTTTATCCTATGCCAACCATTTTCCTCTGAAGAGGCGAGCTAGCACTAGCACAACATGGTCTTCTTTTATTGTTTTGTGAACCAAAATATTTGTAAGGCTTTCTCATTGTTACCTGAAATAGGTACGAGCTGCCACAACTTACTGATCCAGAGTGATCAACTACAACTCATATTCACAATAAAGGAGGTGATCGTTTTCCATTTTAAGAATTTATTCTCAAACCATAAGCTTAAAAAATGTAATACAATTTGTACAGCAGCACAAGTACAATAATTTATTCTAAATTAATTTAGAATAAACCTAAATTAAGCTTATTTTTACATTAGGTCTTATCTGAAGGTCATTATTCTAGTAACTCCAGTATAAAACTGAAGAGGTAACTTTTGACACTGACATGTCTTGACATTTAGTGCAATTGTGCAAACTGCTTTCTTATACTATGACTTTACAGTATATTGTGAGCCTTGCGGAGCAGTTGTATTGCAATAGGAAACTTGAGCAGCTTTTAATTGAAGCTTTTGGATCATATCTAATTTCATGTGTGCATAAAATGTTATCCTGTGTTGGTCCCACAGTTAGTATGTGCTTGCAGTTTGACCCACACCATTGAAAGGCTGTTGTGTGACAGGCTGTCACATGTGTGTGTCCAGATGTAAGCTGCTGTGTTAGCTTCTCCTTGCAATGGCAGAATGAGGTGTTGTGGAAGGCCAAGGTCTTCGCCTTTAATCTGCCTTCACAATGAAGAGACTCCTCAATGGCTCCTCAAGCATGTGCTACGTTCTACCCTGTGATGCAAGGAGAAATCTTTCAATTAGTGGATGCCACATCCTTGCATTTCAGTAGCCTCCCCATACTGCTCCACCAAAAAACCCAGACAAGTGCAATTAAAGCCGCCATCTCCACTGACAGCTGGGCTCATCTCTTCACTGGGAATTAATTCAGCATGCATGGCATTTGCTACGAAATACTCAAGATGGTTGAATGGGTTTTTTTCAGAGCTGTTCCTGCCTGTTGAATTCAGTCGTCGTCGTCCCCCACCCCCCCCAACTGTAATACAACCTTTTTGATTTTTGGAGTGAAATGTTTCACCACGCTGCATTTTTCACCCCCCCCCTCCCCTCCATCCTCCACCTCCCCCTTTTTCTTCATTTCTCTGGTTGGACATGTATAAAAAGGGGTGTTGCTGGGGTCTGTGTGTGTGGGCCTGTGTATGCCATGAGTGTCTGTGTGGGGGGGCCTTAGCGCATATTTGTGACATTTTGTGTGTGTGTGTGTGTGTGTATGATGGGAAGCATTGCTGAGCTCCTATAGAAGCTGCCCTTTGCGCGCACACACACACACACACACACACACACACACACACACACACACACTCCAGGCGCATATGGGATGAGC
>JBBPDB010000146.1:13684077-13700100 GCA_037974465.1 Brachypetersius altus
GGGAAAATGTATTTTTAAGAAGCTTCCCAATGGAAACCTCGACAAGACTAAGGTTGTTTGCACCTTGTGCAATGCGGTATTAGTTCACTGTAGGACTTCAGAAACCCGTTCTCAAAGACTTACTTTTAGTCATTATTTGGGTAGCACACATAGTCTGAATGCCCTCAGCAGAATTCAAATGAGCCATTTTAATCTAGATTAATCTAGACTAATTCAAAGATTACAGTGAGATTAATCTAGATTTAAATAATCTATCCCCACCACAAATTTTTTTTTTCACATCAAAGCAGACCAGACCTCATTTTAAATGCTTGTTTACATCTGTAAATATGATTGTTAGCAAATTATGAAATGGCGCGATAAATACTGCAAGATAAATACCAATGTATGTGTGGTTGATATGACACCCTGCATGTGTGCCAGTCTTATGTTTTTTATGGTATTTATTTTCTCTGATACTTACTCTTCTCTTCCTCAGGGTGATGATGGTCTACCAGTACCAGGGTGTTGGAATAAAGTAAGTGGATTCCAGTGACTTTAACTGTTGTTTTTGCAGTGGCTTTGGAATTCAGGAATTTACCCAAACTACTAATCCTCCAGTGCTTTAATCAAAATAACACACTAGAAATGGAGGTGAATTTTCTACCATTTATTAATTAGATTTTTATAATTTGTGAAAAGAGTTGACTGACTTAGGTGTTATGAAAAGTGTCATTGAGTGATGCATACATTATATAATGTGGCTTAGTAGTCTTTTTAAATTTGAATTTAATGAATTTACTAGTTACCTGTGTATTATTTGATCCATTTAAACAGTTTAAATTAATGGTGGGCCGTTATCGGCGTTAACGTGCTGAGTTGACGTGAGGCTCTTATCAGGCTATAAAAATAAATATCGCCGTTAATCTATTCACAAAGTTGGGTTGGGAGCTGGGTCTATACTACGCAAGCTTTGATGACTTTCACCTCGATATTTTAGCGTGGATGTATACCTAGTCTAATTGCACTGTAGGGGGCGAGAACGAGTCTTTGAACCTGTGTGTGTGCCTACTGTGAAATTACCACATCAAACGTGACATACTAACATGGATGCAGCTATGAAGCCGCTGGGTTTGCTTCAGGGAAAATGTATTTTTAAGAAGCTTCCCAATGGAAACCTCGACAAGACTAAGGTTGTTTGCACCTTGTGCAATGCGGAATTAGTTTACTGTAGGACTTCAGAAACCCGTTCTCAAAGACTTACTTTTAGTCATTATTTGGGTAGCACACATATTCTGAATGCCCTCGGCAGAATTCAAATGAGCCATTTTAATCTAGATTAATTCTAAGATTACAGTGAGATTAATCTAGATTAATTCTAAGATTACAGTGAGATTAATCTACAGTGAGATTAAAAAAAATAATCTATGCCCACCACTAGTTTAAATACATTTTTGTCTCAGAGAATAAACAGTGAACAGCTTCGTACCTCCATGCATGAAATAACTTGCTGTTCTTTGTGTTTCTTGTTTTGCAGTGATGTTATTTCCGGAATGCCTTGTTTGATTGTATATAGAATATTTATTTTTGTACTGTTTTGCTCTGTTGTATGATGAGGAAAAAAATTACAGAAAATCCTAAAAATACTGGCAGGACTTTTGTACAGATTGTTTATTTTTTAATACTGGTCATGTTGTTTATGTAATGGATTTTATACTGTGCCTATGCATTACGTCAAAATGTTTTGATTAAGGAGGAAATATACTGTGGCAGCATATGCATGATATTTGTGCATTATGTTAACTGATATGTGCCTATTAACTTATTTTATAATGGTGTTTTTGATGAGCTGTAACAGACCATGCTGCACTGATCAGTGGAGCTGGATTTATGAAGTGGCCTTCCATGAGGAAAACCCTCATTTCTGAGATTAAAATGGACACCAGACGTTACATAGTATACCAAGGCAACACTGTAATCTCTGTTTACTGGAAACGGCTCATTTCTTAAAAAATGTGCTTACCATATGTTTTATCGAACTGAGATTTCTAACAGATACTTGTATGACTCTCAGTGCGTAAATTATTGGAATTTGTAGACACACGTTCAGTAAATATTTTAATCTCTTTGAGAGGGTTTTCTGTAAAAATCTTTGAAGAATCCAAAGTTTAAAGATGTTAACAAATTAACAGAGCAATTGTTGGGCAGCTTTAAGAGGATGATCTCCTTTCCCTTCTCTATGCAAAAGTCTTATGCTTTATTTTTGCTTTATATTAGGCCATACAACGACGTGTAACGTAGCGATTTATGATTCTGAATCATGCTTTAAGCAGCTACCTTGTTAGTATGCCCTCGCCATGTGTTAGAATAGTGCCAAAGTCATATTACACATCTGACCAATACTCATGAAGTCTTCCTTTAATTTATCATATTGTATATTGCTGCTCAGTTGACAAGCAAGCTGCTGCATTTGCTCTTATGCTTCTATGCCCTATTGTACCTCATCTGACCACCAGAAATGAAGAAAGAAGCCAAGCAATATACAGACTTTACTTAACAAACACTTTGCTATTGCTTTTTTGTTCACATCTTAACAGTATGTCCGGGTCTCATGTGGAGGGCCCTTAGCTAATTTTTGTTTGTTTGTTTTGTTTTGTTTTATGGTTGTGTTTATTGTTTAACAAGTGTTGAAGAAGTGATTAGTTTGATTAAAAGAGTGTATCATGTTCGATTGCTGCTGCTTACCATGAAAAGCTCTGTCTGAATTCCATTGTTGCCTGTCATTGAGATGAACTACAGCCTGCGACAATAATCCGCTTCAGTAAACTCATCATCAGGCTGTAATACCTCATACTAACATGCTGTAATGCTTTTACCCTGCCCTAGTAGTCATGAGAAATATCAGAATGTCAGAAAAGCTATCTACATGAACATCCAAAGGAAAATAAATAGTAGTTAAACTCTGGCTGTTTTAACCTAGTCTTCTTTTTGTTACAAATGATCACATTTAATACACAAAGTCCAAAAGTAGACACATGCACATACATCATTTCTTCTGAAATCAAAGGGTATTAATGATTAGGTCTGCATCCCTCTCCGAGAATCCCAGAAAATGAAGCTCCATCACTCCATCAACGAATGTGATTCCTCTGTTCCGCAGTATACTGTTCATGGGAGGTCTGCCCTAAACATTTGAGTGTTTTTCTGCTCTCAACACACCCACTTAGACCTAGGAAAGGCTTCCTAATTAGCTGATTATTTGGATTAGGTGGATGCAATAGGCATGGTGACATTATTGCTACCATTTTATTGGCAGTGTGTTCCTAAGGAGAGCACAGACTGAGTGTGCATTTAAACAGCTTTGTCAGTACAGGGTGCACTTTAAAGTAGCTGCATTTTGCTAATCAGAAGACATGTCTGAATGCATTTGGACATACAATGTTGAATTCAGTGTTGAATTGCCTTGGAGTGACCGGTCAGGAGCCACTGGCCATGCTCATGTTTTGTGCATCGTGTTCTGCATAACTCACGTTGTGTTTGTGTCGACCTAACTTGCACCTGGTGAGTGAAACAAGTGGTTTGATTTCACACTATTAAACATTATTAAACCATTAGACAGGTTATGAGAGATTTGATCATATGAGTTCTTTGATCAAATGAACACTTTTCGCGGTTCAAAACGAATAAGGCAATCCCTAGTCCATATTTGTAAACACAGCCAGGTTTGAATCTTGGCTGCAATGCTGCATTTACGAATGGCCAAGCGCCCAAATGATGTTGATCACCCAAAAGCAAAAATTCAATTGCATGTACTTTTAAACAGTCTGAAAATGAGAAAGCAGCTTCATGTGCGGTTCTGTATGTTTCAGCCCTGACTGCTATTTGAAACAGACACAATACAGCGAGTCTTTTTTACATCAATCGTAATGATTCAGCAACTTATGCCTAATAAAATGGACCATGTTCATGTAAAATGAATTATAAAATGATAGTATAAAATGTTAATACATAAATCAATACAAACATAAAAGGACTGCAGAGTAGATATTGATTATGGCCCTTTTCTTTTCTAGTCAGTGGATTCAAACGTAACAATAGCACTGAAATGACTTGTCTTTGTTTTATTGAAAGGGTCAGAATCCTTTCCAGCTGGCTAAGAAGTAACACTGCGAAGGAATCCACCTGCTTCTGGTATGTCTTTGTTCTAAGCTACAAAAGGAAACTTGAAGAGATTGTAGGAGATCTTTGAGTTCTGCTCCGTGGCGGCAGTTTGGTGGACGTTCCAGACGGCTACAGCCAGCCCGGGATTACTGGGAGGCTCCACAGCGGGGCATGAGAGAGCAGGCTAGACTTTGATAGGACCTACATAAGGAGTTCTCATTCGCCATTTCTTCTGCAGAGAGCTTTACAGAAGAAACGGTGGCCACCCAAAGAGTGTATCACGTTCTCCACATTGTATACACATTACTTTCTTTTTATTTTCTTCACTATGTGAAAAAGAACTTTGTAATTTTGTTTTCATTTGACACCAGTAACTGTGATCCGAGAATTCAGCGCAGCTCACTGAACATGTCATCTCAGTGTTCATGTGTTTCCAGACTAACAAACAAGAAAAGAACACCAATCTTTTGATGATTCCTGATTTCAGTTCTTCACTGCCTTTTTGTCAGTGTGAGAGTGGCTGCCAGTGCCTGTGTCTTCACTCTCAGCCTGACACCTCTACTCATTTCACATCCAAGTGTGTTTAAATGTATGTACTGGAAATATATCCTAGTTGAACGAACATGTAATTAAATTATCTCTATTTAAAAAGACAGATACCAACAACGGCATCAATAGTAAGGCATTAATATATTTAAACTATATATCAATTATGTTCATAAATGTTTTGGTAACATTTGTATAACATGCAGTTACTGTTATTTTAATTACAGTCAATGTAAAACTTGCATAGTACTTATATACTACAACAACATATTTACTGATGTAGTACTTCTACAGTATTTCTGGTCTAGTGCAGATCTTCAGTATTTTGGTGTAGAACTTCTACAGTATTTCAATATTAGTGCAGAACTTCTATAGTACTTTTAAATTAATGTGGGCCTTCTATAGTACTTCAATACTAACACAGGATACTATTTTAATATTGCAGTTATTATAGAAATGCAGAACATTTTATAGTACCTTTAAACTAAAGTGTACAAAACTGCAACCTTTTGACTCAAAAAATAAAATGAGCTCAAAAATGCAGTGTAACTGTAGAACTCCTACAATACTTCTAGGGTAGAACATCTACAGTTCTGCTATAATATTTTTACGGTACTCCAATACTGTAGAACTTCTCCTTGTCATGTCATTACAGTGGTTTAAGTGTTTTAACAGGAAATATCCCATTTATATTGAAACATATCATAAGGAAAAGCTGTTCTGAACAGAATTTTTGCAGGGCAGCTAAACTGTGTTGATTGTTTTTGAACAGTATTTAAATTGCCCATGAATCATTTTTTGGGAAAATACTGTTTCAGCCTTCTGGCCACATGGGTGTTTGTTAATTTTCTTTCTTTTTTTAAAAAAATGATCCTCTAAAGATGTTTTTGAGGTTTTTTAATGTTTACTTTTTATGGAAGGCCAAAGTGGAGCCGCTGGTTCTGAGCAGCTGTTGATGCAGTAGCTGTAACAGCCTATTTTTAGTTGTCCGGTACAAAGTTATTATCAGACGCATATAAGGCACACACATATAGTCACAGTACAGCTCAGCACCTGACATGATCCCATTAACCCTACCACAGTCTGAAACTGGAAAAATCTTTTACTTTACAATGCAACGCTGTGACCTGGTTTTATGTATAAAAGCTGGACATTGGAAAAATGTTTTATTATGTTGATAGACTAATGCACGGAAGCATTCCTGATGTCATAGTGTATTTTGACTGCTGTCCTCAGCTCAAGACTTCATCCAGCACACACAGTTAGTGTTTGCGTTTAATGAAGTTGAGACTTGCAGCTTCTAAATGCTTTGTTCGTTTGCAACAAAGCTGTTTTTCATATATCAGAGTCCTAACCTAGCAAAATGACAACAAAACCACTTTCAAAACCAGACATTTTCTTAGGCTCACATCCGGCTTCATTTCTAAAGCAGCCACATAAGCCAATAAGATCATTTTGAAGCTTTAAATGAACACGACTCATTCTGGTTCATGGTGAGGTATGTATGTTGTTTTCAGTATTAACTAACCAGCAATCGAACAGAATCATAAACAGCTTTACAAATGCCTGGTTGTAGCGCTAATGTGTTTCAGACAGGTTCCCTAATCTTGGATAGCATCAGTACTAAACATTGTGTGCAAATGTTTAAAGCCCTGGTTTAATCATTCGATGCGACAAATGGAAATATACAAATGGAGTTTCAGCTATTTATTATTAACGTTTTTAAAAACATTGTGATATTATCAAACACATAATTTATGAGATCATTATCCACCACATATGCAAGCAATCATTTTACACACAGTATACAGAAGTACCTTTTGACTGTTGATTTTGCACATTGTAAAGAGTGACAGAAATGGTTGCAATGTTTGTACTGTATGTCACTGATTTTTTTAAAAAAAACAGAACATTTCCCCACTGACACAACCTGTGTTGTGTCTTGATCTTATCTCATCCTTTGTACAGTAATATTCTTCATGTAATGTGTACAAAATAGGATACTAAATGGTATAGGTAAACAGATTTTCATTTATTCACAATTGAAAATGTCTTGTCTTGTCTTTTTTTGGACCTGGAGGTGGTCCTCTGTTGAATTTTATTTAGATTAAATTAATTCTTTGTGTAATTGCATGCAAAATCAGCCACAACAGTGTTGAACATACAGCAGGGTGAATCCAGGTAAAGTGCGTCAATGGGAGAGACTTTAGAGTCTCCTTTGGACAAGGCTAGATGAGGCTAGATGGACGAGTATCTAAAATATTCTAAAGCTAACAAGACAAACAAACTGTTGACTAATTCATCTAAGATCAAAATCATGTACCATTTAACTACAACCCTTATCATACTAGATAAATGCTGGCATTCACTCAATTTCTATGCTTTCTATAGATTTTCTGAGCAGGTCTGAGCACAAACATCAATCAGTTCAACCCTAAGGCTAAAAGAATTTTCATCATTTCATTGATTTTAGTGGATGGAGTCTAGTGGTCACATGTGACTACTGATTGTTCACTAAACATTAAAATGAAGATCAAATGTTCAGTGGTTGTCCAGGATACAAAATCTCACTTTAGACCAATAAGAAGAAGCTATATAGGATTTTTCCTTTTCGTATTTAGTTAATTGTGGCATATGAATGGGTTAAGCTAAGCCCCACCAAAACAATACTTCATATATACTTTTGCTACCATTTCAAACCAATGTCTAAAGAAACAAGTGCATAAAGGCTGAATCAGTTCATGATAATTAAAGGAACTGCATTTAGAATAAGCCATTCATTAACTGATATACTATAATACGCTTTAAGCACCCCTATCTGAATTCACCCTGCCTGGCTGAACTCTTCTTTTATTCTGTTGTAACAGCTATGAAGTCTTTTTGGACACATAGACCAGACTTTACACTTGTAGACTTGGATGCCAGTCTATGTTCGATTCATTCTGATTTTTATTGATAATTGCATTTTTAGCTTTGTCAGGTTAGTTCAGTTTGTGTGTGAGTGACAGAGTACAGTCACTTCATCACAACACATTATTTTTTCTTTTATTGGATTTAGAGAAAGCATGCCACGTTAGAGCAGTTGAACTGAAAATGGATTAAAAGGGCATTTATTCCTACTAATGCATTTTAATATCACATGATAGCAGGAGCAATCACTTGCATGTCAATATGTGTTTTTATGCACTACGCTGTTTCACTAGGCAGGCAGATTTAGAATGGTCTGTCAGAGTTTTCTTGTTTCATTTTCCTGTATGGTTTAAACTCAAATACTGAACTGAGATGTAAAGATTTATTGTTGCAGATTCAGTGTATGCATTGCAGGATACTGAAACCCACTGTAAACCAAAGATTTATTTATAAGTCAAATTTTGCCCTCACAATGTAAACTTTGATAGGATTTTTTTCCAATCATGTACTTTTTTTTTCTTTCATTTTTTAAATCATGTAGATGTTTTTTCGATATATTCAGGCATTTGCCATGTTCTGTATGAGAATGAGGTCAATGTCACTCAATAAATGGTTGAGGAAGACATCGTGTCTTGTCTGAACAAGTATGTTATCTTTCAGTTATACAACCAGTTATTGTATATGTATTGTAGTAGTGCAAATAAATGTAAGAAAATGAACATATTGTACCTGTATGTTACTCTGAGGACTGATTACAGTGTATTGTTACATGGACTGACCCATGGCCAGGGTAAACTTTATACTCTACATGGACAAAAATATTGGTGATACATCTGTTTTATATTGTTTGGTCCCTTATTTCCAGTGAAGGGAAATCTTAATGCTTCAGCATACGAAGACATTTTGAACGATGTCATACTTCCAACTTTGTGGCCACAGTTTTCTATGCCAGCATGACTGTGCCCCAGTACACAAAGCAAGCTCCATAAAGACATGGGTGGATGAGTTGGGTGTGGAAGAACTTGACTCACTCGCACAGAGCCCTGACCTCAACCCCATCCAACACCTTTGGACTGAATTGGAACAGAGATTGCGAGCCAGGTCTCATCCAACATCAGAGACTAATCTCATAAATGCTCTACAGAATGAGGCACAAATTCCCACAGAAACACTCCAAACTTATATGGAAAGCCTCCAAAAAGAGTGAAAGTAGTTATAGCTGCAAAGTCCCCACCAACTCCACATTAAAGTCAACTTATTTGAATGCAATATCATTAAAGTCCCTAATGGTGTAAGGCTCAGGCGTCCCAATACTTTTCTCCATGTAGTGCATCTTCCATTTATACAATACTGAGTGTGCATTGTAGTAGTGTAAATAAATGTAAGAAAATACACATTATCTGTTACTGTGAAGACTGATTCCAGTGTGTTGTAACATGGGCTGACCCATGGTCCGGGCTAGACAAATGTAATGTCGTTTTTTAAAAACTTATTTAAAGCATCATCTCATCTTTGTTTGAGCTTGTAATAGCACAGTGTGCTCGGTAGGGGTCGCAGCGCTGAGCGCTCTATCCCACAGTGCCAGCAGAGCAGCTCTAGTGAATCTGAGTGCAGCAGCAGGTCAGTCGCTCCAGTCTCCTGCTGCAGAAGCAGCTGGTGCTCCACTGGAGACTGCACGGAACCTCAGGAGCACCTGAAAAGAACGGAAGAAGTAACGCGATGACACGGTAAGGAAGTTCTGATAATCTTCTCTTCAGGTGAGAGGTTAAGCAAGTGTCAAAGCTATTCGATACACCTTTTCACTAGTGAAACAGCTGTTCGGGGTTAAACAGTCCTCAGCTGTTCGGGGTTAAAGAGGAATTTTCTGTGGAATTTTCCTTGCCTTCCTGAAATCTGTCTAATCATTATGAAGTAGTTTAGCTCACCTATTCACACTGAAGGAGTGTTTCATCCCTGAACTGCTTTTTGAAAAACAGTCAGTCAAGCCAGAGGTAATTAAAGGTACTATAAAAAAAAGTGATATAAGATTGAAAGTAGTGTATAATAGTAATAGTATTTGGTTAAACAATATGATTTTGTATGATTTAAATATAAAGTATGCAGACCCTGTATTGCAGTAGTCACCAGCTCTAATCCTGGAGATCTACCTTCCAGTGGAGTGTGGTTCCAATCTCCAGGATCATATGTATTCATATTTGAATAGCAGGGGCAGAATGTTAGATGCAGTTTGGAATTAAGTTATGTGGGGAAATTGGTCTCCATATGGAAGGTTGGGGACCACAGCTTTGAAGTAATGAACATGGCATCAGAATACAATAAAGCATTAAGCACTTTCAATTTCGTACATTATTCAATGTTCTTTATTTAATGTTCTGTTTTGTTTGTTGTTTGTTTCTCTTTTATAGCCTCTTGTCTCTGTGAAAGCTGAAATGTATCTGCTATCTGTCTGGATAAATCTCCGTGTCCATACAGTGAGGTACTAAAAGACCAAAAGGCCTCTCTATGGTGCCGGGTCGTTCCCTGGCCATGGGGAATGGTTCAGTCAAAGCCCCTCGGCTAGAGGAGACATGCTTGGCCTCCAGTATTAAAGAGACTCCGGTGTGGGAGTCCACAGAGCACCTGAAGCTGCGGATCGCCAGACTAGAGGAGGAGCTGGCCTGCCGGGACCAGGAGCTGCGTGCTCAAGAACTTCAGCTGCAGACCCTGCAGAGAGAGCTGGAGGCCAAAGTGTCACAAATCGATAAGCTTCAGGATGCCATTGGCTACAACAACCTGGGCCGCTCGCCCCCAGTTCCAGGCAGGCACAGTCATAGGCTGCTCAGCGTCATCAACCAGGGCTCTACACGTTTCCACAAGGTGGCTGTGGAAGTACATAGACGCCTCAAGGCCAAAGAGGGTGTGTCTGCTGAGCCCACGTCAGGACACTTCTGCGATGGCCACAAGACCCATCATGTGTCCATAGAGAGAGCACGTGTGCGCAAAGATTCTGGGTGAGTCAGCTCAAAGCACAAAGAGTGCAGACCAAGGATGGTATGACTGTTAGTGTAATGAAATGTCACAATATAAAATTCAGGTATAGTCGTACCACTTTTATAAAAAAATACTTACTCCCACAGTTTTCCTGCAAAGCATACACCAGGAAACTGTAGGGGTGAGTACTATACAGTAATCCCCCACTTTCCAAGAGTGAAAAACTGCATTGTTATGTTTTGGTTAAAAAAAAAAAAAAAGACTAAAAAAGCACTATTTTATAGTGTAAGCCCTAAATATGAGATTTGACATGATAAAACCCCAACACATGATTGCGTGGCTGAAGTAAAATAGAATACAATAGAAGAGAATATATCCTTTCTGTCAACCAGGATGGAAATTTGTCTGTGGCCCACCAAACACAAGTACACTGGTGTTGGAGGTAAATACATATTTGTTTAAACTGAATTTTGAAAACATTATATAACAAGTATGATGTCTGTCAGCGATTAAGTGAATAAAAGAAACCATGATAATATTGACCGCTGACAGCTCTATCAGAATTATTTCATAATAGTCTGACCTCAATTTTTTGCAATTGTATGTTTTAGATGTATGTTACAGCTAAGAGAATGTCATTTAGAGGGCAGAAGTGAGTATTGTTTGTTAATTTGTGTTCCAAGGGGTCTGTAGTTATTTAAGCTACAAGTCAAAGTAGCCAGTTTGATAATTTGATAATAATTACATTTTATACAGCAGTTATTTCTATGGCAGTTAATAGGTAGCCAGTATCATAATCATCAGTGACCTAATCACTGCTTATTTTGGTTTGTGAAAATTTGTCATTTTGGTCACATTTTCCCTATCCTCCGTACAGAAGCTATGCAACTGATTGTTTGGCAGGTTCGAACCATGTGGTTCTGTTTCTTTATCAAGTCAGTGTATAATACACTGACTCTCCTGGAGAGGGGAAACAGTAGAAAGCTTCTGTCAAGGCTTTGTAGTGTCTTCCTCCCAAAGCAGGCTTGAAAAGCACACATTACCATAACACACTATGAAGGGGATGGAGTGGCTCAAGAGAACACAAAAGGTTGGCCATCTGTATGCATGGGCAGGATCATTACTGTTTTAATGAAACAGGCCGTACAAATCTGCTCTCTAATTCATTCATAAGTTTCATTTTAGGCTAATGGAGAGACCTTGTTCTTTCAGAAGTGGTAATGAGAGGCTGTACTACTGCCAGAGAGTAAACATATAGAGCACTTGTGTATAATATTGCTGAGCCTTATATCAAGCACAGTGTGGATACTATAAAATGGGTAGTTCAGCTGTTTCACAGTGTTTGTTATTTTTCGGTTCTTTGAAAGCCAACAGACTGTTCAAACCAATTAACTGCCAGCTTCAGACATAAACACATGATAGGGCATGATTTTTTTTTGGTTGGAGGCAGCCTTGAATTCGATATTCAACACATTCCTTCAACTCAGTTCAGCTTCATTACCTTGAAGTGTTGTGCTTAATATTTTTATCCATGCACCAAGAGCACTCTTAAGTATCTTGAAAATAAGATTCATTATGTGGTTGTTAATGTAAGCACACAGTAAACCTTTGTAACAAGCCTTCCCTAAAGAAGGGGAGTGGTACATTTGACATCTTGTATTTTATTTGGTGTTGTAATTGTGCTTGACAGGTCTAATATTTGGCTCTCTTATAAGAAAATGCCTTGTCAAATAATAATAGCATAAAAACACATTTGTCAAGTTAATGGCACCCCTAGTTATGCTTTTGAACCAAATTGAACTAAAACATGTTCACTGTTTTATTTGTCCATCTGAGGGTGTGAGGGCTCTGGAACTTCTATATCATGAATACTTGTTACAGCAGATTTGTACCTGAAAATATCCATGTCTACTCTTAAGGTAATAATAAGTAAGTTTAAAACAACAAGAGCTATAGTGCATCTGAATGGAAGGTCACAATATCTCAAAGCATCAAGGTTGCAGATATAGAAGCATTATGGAGTCACTGAGGCTCCAAAACTACAGTCGGATTCCACCATCCCACCTCTCTGCGAGCAAGCTGTTTGGAAGACATACCAGAATGGTGGAGGATCTGAGATATTTTGGGCAGTTTTCTTTGAAAAACCTTGAGAAATGTGTTAAAATACATGGCATCATGGGCTGGATATGTTTTTTTTCTGCCAAAAACGACAAAACTGGGTCATGGCTGAATCCAGTAGAACAGTGATCAAAGACTTACGTCCAAATCAACACAAAAATGCCTCAGGGACCACAGAATCAAGCTTTTGACATGATCATTCCAGTCCCTTTATCCAAACCCTACTGAGGACCTGTGGGTTGAGCTGTATAGTCCAAAAGACAGAATCTAGGGGCTTGGAGGAGCTGGGGAAATTTTGAGGAATGATTTAAGGAATGGTCTCAGATTGCTGCGTATTCTCCAGTCTCATCAAGCACTGTATTGCTCTTGGCAGTAAAAAGGCGGCAGCAAGTACTGAGAGCAGGGAGGCAGGTAATCACAACATGTGGTTGAAAAATATCATGGGGTTTGTGTTTTGGTAGTTTTTATAGATCTTATATTTTCAGTGTGAAACTGAGCTTTCTAAGGTTTGTGGTGGCCTAGTGGGTCGGATACTTGCCTCTGGACCAAGAGATGCTACTACTGGGTTCCTGAGCAAGACCCTTAGCCCCAAGTTGCTCCAAGGAGGCTGTCCCTTGTAGTTTGGGAAGTCGCTTTGAATAAAAGTAAACTAATAAAGGCATTTTAATTAATTTTATACCCACAGTTTTTGATGTTTCAAATAAATTCATATTTAATTCTAAAGGGTAAAGAGAAAGAGTTTGAAATTGTGTTTATCTGCATATGTTTTCTGCTCTAGCACCAAGAAACTGATCAATGAGGCCATCATGAACAATGATTTTCTAAAGAAGCTGGAGCCACAGCACACACGAGAGATGGTGGACTGCATGTATGAGAAGATTTTCACTGCCAATCAGCTGGTCATCCAGGAGGGAGAGCCTGGGAACTACCTTTATGTGCTCGCAGGTCTTTTTCTCACCCAGACACACACTTCATTTTTCATATTTTGTTTTTCATAATGCTCTTAACTGATTTCATCCTGTCCTTTACTTGGGTGGGTGTGAGTGCAGAGGGCTTGCTGGAGGTCATGCAGAATGGAAAGCTCTTGGGTCAGATGCGGCCTGGGACAGCTTTTGGAGAGTTGGCCATACTTTACAACTGCAAGAGAACAGCTACTGTCAAAGGTGAATGTATGGCTCTGCTTATACTTGGAACACGTTTGGAGGGCAAGGAACACGTTTATTTATTGAATACATGTAGTCACACACTACTAGTCATACATTGTTTTATTCTTGTGAAGCATTGGTTGAGTGAATAAATATGAATTGAGTTAAAGAAGGTTGCATGGGAAAAAGTAATAGCTCGCTAAATATCTAACAATTATCTAGTAATTCATTATAACTATTAATATTAGGCCTGCAGTGATTAATAAAAATGTGACATTTTCTGGCCAATAAAAGCACTCAAATAGTGAACAAACTGCAGATTTATTTGTTGGCAAAGAGTACTGTGTATATTTTTTAGTAAATTTTAGTGCAAATATTAGAAAAACATTTGACTGGTAGTGTGTGTACATACAGAAATTGCTGACACAGATGCAGATATGTGCACAATGATGAAGTTTTAGTACAGCATAATTTTACATACAAAGTAAAGATAGTTGGAAGCTGCTCTGGGTACTTTCAGCTTGTACTTTACTAGTTGCATTACTACTAGTACATGTAATTCTTTGTATGTGATTAATTCATTTCTAGGCCTAATGTCAGGCTTTTGTTGCGGCTTAGAGTATCGTTATATTCTTTGAGAAATGTTTTGTGGTGATATGAACTAGGAGAGACGTTCATCATTTGCACCAGAAATGTTTTGATTTCTTCACAAATAGAAGTTCGCATTAGTCATGTTTATGCCAAATGACGTTAATGCCGAACAGGTAGTACTGTGACTTGTGACTTGTGAATGTAGGGAGGTACTGGTTGTGAATGTAGTTTGTCTCGTTGTATTAGCTGTGACTCTGTCCCACATCTGGGCTCTGGACCGGCAGACGTTTCAGAGCATCATGATGAAATCAACTCAGGCCAGACACGAGGAGTACTTCAGTTTTCTTCGCAGGTGAAAATACAGAACACAGAAACACACCATGCATGTTGAATACACATACACACACTTGTTTGTTTGTTTTTTTGCTTTTCACACAGTAAAGTCAAAGTAAAGTATCTTTTATAAATATGCTTCATTGAATAATGAAGCTCTCTCATTTTAATTTGAATCACCCTGTTGGTGCAAAATTACTATTTTATCCCTTTCAAATCTGTGGCAAGTTGACTTAAATGAAAGAAATGGGAATAAATGGTTTACTATGATAGCGCGCAAAGTGCCTAAAGATACAAAGTGCCTAGATAAAGGTGTTTACTGATCATCTGGAATTATCTGTACTTGTTTAAAGTCATAGAAAATCTACTTCACAGTATTTTTGGGTTTTTTTCTGAGATATTAACAGAATATTGTTTTCTGTAGTGTGTCTTTACTGAAGGGTCTTCCAGAAGAGAAACTTGCCAAAATTGTTGACTGTCTTGAAATTGTAAGTGGCTTAGAGCCTTGAAAAAACATTTCTCTGTGTTGATGGGGTAATATTCAGTGTAGTGGCCCTGACTGAAATGCTCTGTTGGTTTTATCCTGATTGTAGGACTATTTTGATAAAGGGGAGTACATTATTCGTGAGGGTGAGGAAGGGAACACATTCTTCATTATAGCAAAAGGAGAGGTAAGGGTCTCTGTGAGAAATTAGTGCATTCTGGGGAATTGTCTGTACTGAGTGAAAAACGTTCTGGGTTTATATTGTTTGAAATGTTGAATATGTATGAGCTCTGAGACATTGGGCAGCTGTGTATATGAATCCGATTGTTTTGGCAGGTTTCAGTAACCCAGAGCACAGAGGGCCATCCTGAGCCTCAGGAAATTAAGACCCTGGGAGTAGGAGATTATTTTGGAGAAAAAGCTCTCATAAGGTTTGGACCTTTTCCTATTTCCTTTTTTTTAAGGTTTGTTTTCATTTTGAGAACAGTGTATTGTCTGTGAATCGTTATCACAATAGTGTGCTTTACCAAATTGATACTGGGAGAGTATGTAAATAAGCCCTTCAACCAATCATGATGGGTTGTTTTTGCTTGACCAGTCATTTTAAGAAAATTTTACCCATGTTATATAAAACAGTCCATCTTATCTTATTACAAAACATATTCTGGTTTAAATCTTTTTGGTTTACTGCATAATCCCATGTGTTCCTTCGTCATTTTCCTTGTTCTCAATATTAATCTTCAATGTAGAAAATAATGAAAACAAAGATGTGTGTGTGTGTATATA
>JBBPDB010000146.1:13704373-13775549 GCA_037974465.1 Brachypetersius altus
TATATATGTGTGTGTGTTTGTGTGTGTGTGTATGTTTTAATAATTTAAATGAGTCTGTCTTACTAGTTATTGTTATTCTGTTTCTCGTGTCCTTTTGGTTGAGTGCTGTGTGCTGAGAAGGCTCCTTATGAGTGCTGCTCTGTGGGGAGATGTAGGTGGAGGAATGCTAGCCATGAGAGAATTCATCTTGTCACACTGAGCCATTGTCTAGATGCACAATCTTACCAGTTTACACGGAGAAACAAGAAAACTCTGATAACTCTTTATGTTCTTTTGAATCTCATTACAGCGAGGATGTTCGTTCAGCTAACATCATTGCGAAGGAGAATGACACACAGTGTTTGGTGGTGGACAGAGAGTAAGTGACTTTAAGCCTCTACATATTGAGCTCTGCTTCAGCATCCTCACTTATCACTCTCTCCTGGTTTCCCTTTACAGTAACTTTAATCAGATGGTAGGGACTTACGAGGAGCTGCAGGCGTATCTGAGAGAGTATGTGGAGCAGCTCTCCATAAGCGATGAGAGAAGGAATGCAGCGTAAGCAACACGTTTCCATACACACTAGGGCTTGATAAATGTTATTACAACAAATACATTAAGCATCTGTTTAATGCAAGTTTTAGGAAAATTTTGTTTTTTCAAAACCTTAGAAATGTTTCATTGAACATGCTCTGCACGGTAGGAATTTAAAGGCAGAAAATTGTGCTATGCTTGTTTTCAGTTTTTGTACATGCAAATATCTGATTGTCCGGTGTGACTTAGAGGAGAAGTGTTATCCCAAAGGATTTCTATTATATCATACGAGGGAGTAGTACTGCTTGGTTTTTAAAAAGTATGAAATGGTCTAAAAAAAGTCAAAAGTATCAATGTGTCTGTCAGTTAATCCATCGGTTGATTAAATTGATAGTTCAGCCAGTCAGTCATCTTCAAGACATAAAATTATTGTTGCTAAGAAGCTTTCATTTTATTAGCTTCTCAGACAGGCCTATCAAAAAGGTCAGCCCCATATTATTCTAAATTGCTGGGTTTAAGACGTGTGTTGTGGTGCTGCAGGTCGCAGTCTCCGCTGTGTGAGTGGGGTCCAGAGGCAGCTGAGCTGTGCAGTCTGAGGGAAAAAGCAGCACGCCTGTCCAGTTGCTCATTCCTACAGCAGCTGCATGTAGTGGCTACGCTGGGCATGGGGGGCTTTGGCAGAGTGGAATTGGTGAGTCTTCAGTAAATACTTTACTCTTGATACACACTGAAAATACACACTGGTACTTGTGTGCCTTAAGTCAATGTATGTGAGGTATTACAGACCCTAAAGCAATGTTCTAGTCTTTGATTCTGTAATGACTGGTAGATATGCAAGTAGGTGTCCAGTCCTGTGCCCCCAAGTGTCCAGTTTCTATCTGGAAATTAAGACCCCTGCCTTAAATAATATTCATCTATTATATACTGATACTCTGTATATCTATCTAACATTTAAATGTGTATAAGCATTCATTCATATTTGACAATAACAATATAATAGTCTAAAATATATTTTATGTAAATTAAAAACAATGGGAAATGGCTTAATTAATGGGAAATTAGGGAGCTCCCTGTGAACACATTGCATTATGTGTTTTAGGTAAAGCTTCAAAATGAAGATACCGCTTTTGCTTTGAAGTGCATTAAGAAGAGGCACATTGTGGACACTAGGCAACAAGAGCATATCTACTCTGAGAAGAACATACTGCAACTGACAAACTGCAACTTTATTGTCAGGTCAGTTTAACAAGAAATATATGGTGTGCCTTGAGGTATACATATATAGATTTTTTTCATTTATATATTCACTCGTTTGAAACAGACATTTTTATTGTGGTCAAACAGTAATTGTAGCCGAGTTCTTTTGTTATTAATACATTTTTTGAGAATATTCACTGTATGCGGACTCCGTCGTAAATTGCAAACACGTATTTGAATAATGTTGAATTAACTTGTTTAAGTTAATGAAGCCATTGCATAACAGGATTAACATTCGGAATGTTGATCAGCTTGACCTATGGAGCAGAATACAGGGCTGTAAAAGACACCTGATCTTTTATATGCCTAAGGCCTTACTGTATATAAAAGTGTTGGTACATATACGTGTAAGTAGCCTCACGTACATATCAATGTTAAGGGTAGTGGATGCATGCGGCAGAACCTTTTGGGGGTTGCTAAGAAGCAACCTGAAGAATCTCCGGCCTCATTTACTTTTGCATAGGAGTGTACCCTAGTTGGAAATTTGGTACCAGCTTGCAGGCATTTCAAGACAAAAGACATGAAGTGGTCAGTTTACTGTGTCCAAGTATATCACATATTTCTCTGTGTTTCTATAGTGGCTGTCTTACAGTATTACATTTCTTGTTTGTGTTTCATGTGTCAGACTGTTCCGGACATTTCGGGATGACAAATATGTGTACATGCTGCTCGAGGTCTGCCTCGGTGGAGAGCTGTGGAGTGTACTGAGGGACATGTGAGTGTAGGTTATTTTTACACTCCGCTAAACTCATTCCCACATATTAATGCAGCCAGTGTTGTTCACCAGAAATTACAGTAACTCAATTACAACATTGGTTACTGATAGTAATTGTTCTGTTGTTCAGAGCTTTCCTAATCTACTGATAAGTATGGAATATTGAAACCCCACAATGGAAATGTGTTGTGTGTTTATGTGTTTTTTATTCTCTTTAATTCTTATTTTTGTCCTGTTGAATGTTTTCTAGGAGTTTCTTTGAGGAGGCTACTGCTCGGTTCTGTATTGGCTGTGTCCTAGAAGCTTTTGATTACTTACATGGGATGGGTATTGTTTACCGAGACCTAAAGCCAGAGAATCTTCTCCTGGATGCAGAGGGCTACGTCAAAATGGTTATTTTACAGTTAATTGCTTTTGCTGAATACAGTAACCCCTCAGGTTTACGCCGATCAGCGTTCGGATTCTGATTCGGTCTAACGCAGACTTTTCTGAGAACCGAACTGTATTACCACTACCAGTTCAGCGGTGGCGGTAATACACTGAAAAGTTGTCAACCGCCAAAAAAGAAGAAGAAGAAGACCGATGCAGCATGTAGCATGGCTGCTCTGTTTTTTGTCCTCATATTTTAGTGTTTTAGCTGTGCCCTGTCTAAACATGTGGGTAGAGATCATTATTTTAAAGTTTCTTTTGTGTATGAGTGTTTGTTTATGCTTGTGGCAGGCTGCTAATGCTAACTGCTAATGGTAATGATTTTCTGATTCTGATTATTTATTTACCTTTCCATTTTCTTTAAGGGTAATGCATTAAGATGAGTTTAACACAAAATTAAAGTGTTCTCTGAGCATATTTAGGGGCATATTTAGGGTTTACACTATAAAAATATGCACTTTTTGCGTTTTTTCACTATACGCGGGTGCTCTTGGAACGGATTACTGTATTCAGTTTTGTTCAGTTGCCACCTGACTTTCAAACTATGCTGAGCTGGCTAATAAGACCTTTTGCTTGTGTCCTTTTTACCCTTCCAGACCGATTTTGGATTTGCTAAACGAATAGGTTTGGGAAAGAAAACCTGGACATTCTGTGGAACCCCGGAGTATGTGGCCCCTGAGGTGATCATGAATAAGGGCCATGACTTTGGTGCTGACTGCTGGTCCCTAGGGATCCTCATTTTTGAGCTCCTCACTGGCAGGTAGCCATTGTCCTGGTTAGGGAAGTGATCTTATTGTAGCCTATACATATTTTAAAACATGGATGTTAAACTGAAGTCTTTCCAGTCCACAGCCCTGTAGGCTTTAGCATTTTGTCTCAGTTAACATCCCTGATTCAGCGCTTTAACTATTCAGCTAGGCCTTCATGAGTTGAATTCAGGATGTTTGATAAAGGCAACACTGATCTCTGTAGAACTGTGGCCTGGAAGGAACACAGTTTGAAACACCTGCGTCAGCCTTTAGGGAAACATTGTGTAAATTTGATTTCTTGCATTATATGATATTTACAATGATCTATATATGATTATAGAGTGCAGCTACACTATATAAAATAGCTTCATATTCTGGGATACATACTGAGGGCTCTGTTCCCTGTGCTGTGACTGACAAGCAGGTTTGACTAAATGTTTATGGTCCTTGAGTGCCCATCCAGCCTTAGACTGCCTCTCAGAGCACTGTCGTCAGCCAAGATGCCTCAAAGAGCCTCACCATGGAAACTGATGGCGTTGTTTAACAGAAGGAGTTGTAGAAGTGAGGGTGATTAGCTGCACAAAGCTTTTTGGCTCACTATGCATGTGTTTAAACAGTGAGTGACGATATAAAGTGAATTACAACTACAGGTTGTAATACACTCACATAGCGCCATTTCTTTGCTTAGGAAGACCTAGTTTTTCAAAATGTTCATGTGGCAAATGATCATGTGTTATTCATCATTTAACAACGAAATAACTATGACCCTGGGAATAATGTAAACCATGCATTGTATTATTTTGTTGTGATTCCAGCACTCAAATACTTCAGCTGTTTATACAGTCTTTCAGTTGTTCAGATTTTCAGTTTGTGGTTTTAACAAACAAAGAAACTGGTCAAATATATATTTTTTTATTTTGTCAAAATGTACACTTCATACCAAGAATGGCAAGACAAAGTCAAGTTGATTTTATTGTCATTTCAGCCATAGGCACACAGTACACAGGCAAATGTAATAACGTGATTTTACAAATATAATCTTTAAAAATCATTAAAGAAAAACACATTTACAGGTAAGTAACAAGATGATTGCAATTTCAAAAGTCAGGGTTCCTCCAACTTGTTGACTTGTTGATGCAGGTGTATATTTAAAATACTGATTTTACTAGAGAACTTACTTATTCAGTACATCGAGCATCTTTCCAAGTAATATAGGATAAAGTTGAGCTGTTAACATGACTTTTACATCTTTCTTTCTAGCCCTCCTTTCACAGGGTCTGATCCTATCAAAATTTATACTATGGTGCTCCACGGCATTGAGAAGGTGGATATTCCCAAGAGGATCAGTAAGCGTCCAGAGGATCTGATCAGGAGACTCTGCAAGTGAGTCCCTATCTTATATCATTCCAATAGTTCAGCTAAAACTTTGCTCTGTGTGTGTGTGTGTGTGTATGTAATTATATATTTAATATGTAATTTTATAACATAAATATTAATGAAAATTTGGCTACATTTCCATATATAAAAAAATTAATTTGGTACTGTCTAGAGAACACAAAGAAAGCATGTCTTAGGATGGTGAAATACCGCTCTACTCGGGAGGTTTGAAAGTAGCCAATCCGAGAAAGTTATTTATTTTTCTTGGCTGCTGCCCTGTGACGCAGCAGCAGTCTCCCCCGTGGAGCGTCTCAAGTGTTCTCGTGGTTTTCGCTTTGTTCTTCTTAAAGCCCTGTATTTTTTATTACTGTAAATTAAATGAGTGTATTACTGTATTTACCTACTTATACCAAAGAAAATGACAGAGCATACCAAAGGAAACGCACATGCGTGAATTACAGTTCAGTCTATACAGGGGTAACATCAGTATTTTACATTTTAGCACCGCAGGAGTTCAGTGTAAACTGTACGAATACAGGTTTACCTTTACATTTTTTTAAGGATAATGTATTTAACTGAGTTTAAAATTTAGTGCTTTGGGGGCATATTTGGGGCATAAATAAAAAGAGGCATTTTTAGGCATTTTTAACCATATATTTATTTTTCTTCTCTATCCATTTTTGTCTTTAGGCTCAATCCTGCAGAAAGGCTTGGGAATAAGAAAAATGGCATAATTGACATCAAGAAACACAAGTAGGTCATGTTCTGTCTGTCAAAGTCTGGCTTAATATAGACATTATTATACCTCAGAGACTTGTGGGCCTCCCATTGACTAATAACACTGTGACATTCACAAGGATCCTCTTTTTCCCCACACAGGGATCCTAATTACATAACGTGTGCTTGCATGAAAGGTACAAGCTGTTTAGCTAGCAGATAATGGTCATGCGTGTTTAAGATAAGGTTTTATTATTTTTAAGTCAGTAACATTCTAAGTTAGCTCTTAGATGGTAAATATAAAATAAATAATCTAACGTACACTATATTCCCAGAAATATCCAGACACCTACCTAATTAGAGTCAGAAAGTGGCAGTGATAGGAACTGATATGACATGGAACTGATGTGAATATGCTACCCGATACCTAAGGAATACAGTGGTTTTGAGAGAAGGTTTTGCCATGAAGTATGTTGTATTCAAATCCATTCTTAGTTGAGACATACATGTTGGGTGCATTGAGGCAAAATAGTCCTCCAAAATGTTACTACTGTACGGGGCCAGCCTGAGTCTGGGCTGGCCACGCCGACCAGCAGGGGGAAACGTAGCACTGCCACTGTTGGGTCAGGTAAAAGAAGACGAAGGTCGCTATCCTCTTGCGATCAGCTGGTATGTGGTACACGTGGGACGACCCTTTATAACCGGGTTCCGCACCAAGACTCGTCGCTGGGTCTTTGTTTCCACAAGCACTGACTTGGGCCGGTAATTTCTGGGTATTATGAGAGTTTTGCTCATCTCAAGCTTTCCCCTTAGGCAAAAACACACACAGCACGTTTTCACTGCACCACACACTCCTGTCCCTTTCCTTCCTCTCTCTGAACCGAACCTGCAGTTTCACGCAATTTTGTTTGAGGGTGCTTTTAGTTTTTCTTGTGAGTGAAGTAGCCAGTTTATAAGTTAGTCCTCATTTTCGGGCTAGTGCGCCAAATGAGACCTTCTGAAGCATCGGACTTTCAGGCTTGAATGCACCATGGTGTCGAAACAGTAATTCAACTCTACTCTGCATTTGGGTCCATTATTCCAGTCAACACTGTGATTTAAAGCGCCACCACATTACAACTATTTTACTTTTAGCATTAAACCTAAAACACATGAAGACATGTAGATCAGAGTTAGGGCTATACATTTTGCGTAAGACATTGTGACGCCTGGTTCCTTTAACTTTCACTGTAAAAAAAAAAAAAATTATTGAATTATGTAAAATTGTAGAAAAATCAATTAAATTAATTTTATGATTTACCTTACTGAGAATGGTTCACACTGTATCCTCTTTCTAGAGGCACACTGCCAATAGAATGGGATTTAATGGAGCTTTGTTTACCTAGATCTACTTATCTTTACAATGAATGAAGGATACAGGCAAGCTTGAGGCAGTGTGAAAAGGACATGTCTTGCTGTTGGGGTGCTTTTTCAACACTGCTGGGGAAACAGTGTTTAATATTTATTATTTAATATAGTATGCTATTGTATTTTTTCTGTTACCCAAAACAAGCAATATCCCTCAATTCTTGGTCTGTTGTTCAGTCTATTTTGAATCAACCCTAGCTCTCCTGCACCCTATTTGTTCTAACACAATGAACAGCAGACAGACCCTTTTTCCAAATTAGCCCCTCTCTGGCAGAATTGTCCAAAGCAGAACAAGAGAACATTCACAGGGGGAACAATTAGTGGCTAGAATGAAACACACAGCTGTTGCCATCCTCAGCAGAGCGTTGGAGCTGCCGACAGCAGGATGATGCTGATGCGCTCAAGTGGTCCGTTAGCAACCATCAGAGCAGCAGTGCCTGAAATACAGACAATCCGTTTAAGCCCTGTGGGCAAATCAAAAACAAACCCAGTTTTGGTGGGTTGTAGTTGTTTAATGTATATTTGTGTTAAAACAGTGCCCGAGATGTTAGTGATTCATGCAAATCAAGGAAATTTGCATCACAATGAAAAAAACCCACAAA
This sequence comes from Brachypetersius altus, assembly GCA_037974465.1. Taxonomy (NCBI): domain Eukaryota; kingdom Metazoa; phylum Chordata; class Actinopteri; order Characiformes; family Alestidae; genus Brachypetersius; species Brachypetersius altus. The sequence continues at coordinate 13,712,140 of JBBPDB010000146.1, forward strand.
TGACAGTAAAACTATCCATTAGCACAGTGTCCTTGTATATCAAACAGGATTATGCACAGAATGTTATGTTAATCAGAACGTGTGCCCTTCATGTGAGCTGCTGATTGCCTGTGGTGAATATGAATGTTCAGAGGCTAATATATACTTGGGTGAGTCAAGTATGTTACACTGTCTGAGAGCCATATTTTTAGTATCAAATATATCGTGAGTATGTGCCTTAAGTGCCTGTCTAAGACCCACTGTCTCTTTTCTTGAGATCAGTTCACCATTGGTGTTGCTAATGAAAATACCTTAAACCTTCAATCATCTGCTCTCTGCCTGCTGCATGGTTTTTGCTCCTCTCACAGGTGGTTTCAGGGTTTCAACTGGGAGGGACTGAGAAAGAGAAAACTGATGTCTCCTCTAAAGAGAGAGGTAAAGCATCGTTGGTCCTGTAGTTAAAATCATATTGAATCTAATGTTGATCTTCAGGGTTCATTTATTTGCTGTTTTCACTGTTCATGAAAGCTTCTTTTCTGAAACTATGAATCTTTTGCTGTATCCTGCCTAGCTCAAAGGGCCTCTGGACCACAGTCATTTTGACATGTTTCCCCCTGAACTGGAGGAACCTCCAGATGAACTTTCTGGTTGGGATAAAGACTTCTGAGATTTCTTCAGAAATGGACTACAGTGGAGACATAATTTTCTACTAAATACCATGTATTATAAAAGTTTTTTGCTACATTATTTGTACAGTTTCTACATGGATGGCAAAATACCAAATGACCGTCTGGGATGCTTGTGGTGTTCCATCCAACAAACCCTGAAAATCAGCATCACTGATGCTGGTGAAATGAAAACCTGAACATAAATGATGGAAGTACACTACTGTTGTAAAATGCTTTTGTATGGGCCAGATGGTGAGAATTGGAGTCTGTCTATGAGTGCTGCTGGTAAAGAATTAACAGTATTAAAGCACTAAAACTTGGCCTCATTTGGTATATAAACTCAATAAGATTTTTAGTGCTAAATGGTGATGTACTCACTTGACTTAATGTTTGTAATTACGTTTGCATTTTCGGTTGCATTATATATATATATATATATATATTTTTTTTTTTTTTTTAAAAACCTGGAAATCAGATCTTCCCAAAATGTGCCTCTTGCCAATGATCAGGAGTGCACTGTTCTTGGTTGTGCTGTGCTTTATTTAATAACCCTCATATTGTCTCCTGGTGTAGCTGGCATGTTGTTATTATAAATACTTGATACTATTTTTAATATTTGAATTAATGAACTCATACTTCCTGAGTGCTGAATGTCACTCTGTGATAAAAGAATGTCTTTACAAACCAGACATACTTCATTGTTTTGTTGATTCACATCTCTGGAGATTATACAAAGGGGGCTTGCATAACATCATAAACAACAACCAGTCTGAGGACAGATTTCCAAAAAAAAGTACTTATTTTTATTTGTTTATTCCATTTGCGTTTTGTTTTCAGATCTAAACTTAATCATTTTTTAATCCATTTTAATCCCTCCATGTGACCATGTATGACATCAGTGACATTTTATGATGCAACGAAGCAATGCCCTCTACTGACCAACTGCAGGATTCACAACAGTGCAGAACTGAAAGCAAAGGTTTTTGATTCTCTATAAATAGTTTTAGTTCCCTATAAAAAGTAGTGTGATAATGATCAGTCATTTAGAGATTTTTTTTGTTTTTGTTTATTATATTGTTTTCTTAGTAGAAAGTGTAAAAAAAAAAAAAAAAGCCAGTAATGAAGGCATGGTCAAAGATGGTTCTAGGTGGGGCAGAGTAAATTTGCAGGAGTCTGGTTTTTATACATTTATATATTCAGTATATTCATTTATTTAAACCATGGCAATCAATTCACAGAGAGCTGCTTGAGATTGTTAAACCTTAACTGTAACTTTCAATATACAGTAAATTGTGAGCACAAATGTTGTTGATCAGCCAAAATACACTATATGGACAAAAGTTTTGGGATGCCTGACCGTTACACTAACAGGGGTTTAAATGACATTGCATTCAAATACATACTTTAATATGACTTTAATATGGAGCTGGTCTCCCTTCACAGCTATAACAGTTTCTAACTTGCCAGTCAAGTTCTTCTACACCAAACTCTTCATCCAACCATGTCTTTATGGACCTTGCTTTGTGCACTGGGGCTCAGTCATGCTGGAATATTAAAGGTTCTTCTCCAAACCATGTCCACAAAATGTCTCGGAATGCTGAAGCATTATGATGGCCCCTCACTGGGAGGAACAGGACCTGGCCCAAACCCTAAAACAGGTGTGTCTCAATACCTTTGTCCATATGATGTAGGTCTGGTGTTCACCATTTCTCTATTTTTTTACTGAAGCTTCAAGACAATGGAAGTTTATACCTATAAATATTCAAAATACATGCCGAAATGATAACACTTTCCTCAAACCATGTTGAGCTCTTAAGCAATCTCAGATTGACATTGTTATGCATAGTTTAAAACTGCAGCCATCCTGATTACATCCTGGTATTACAGTGTCTATTTGAGATCATTTAACAACTCAGTGTGGTTGGAGGAGTGTGTACTGTTTCATTTCACTAGTGTGTGCTTCTTAGATTGCATTGCTTCTTACCTTCATTATGGCTCCAGTGAAAACTAAAGGATTAAACTTCAGACACACTAAGAGTTAAACTGTAAATTTGAGTTTATATCAAACTACTCCTTTATGCGGCTCTTGATGAAGGAATAGGTGAAGCTTCACTGCAGGAGAGGACACATACCTCACATGCTCGAAGGTAAGCAAAGCCTGGCTAAAACCCTTCAGTCTATGAACTGTGTGATGAGAGATGGGAAGGTCAAACTCTGCAAGTTTCAGATGCCATGAGTGACTCAGGCTTGAATGAGTGGACCAAATAAAAATGCAACTCCTTAGTGTTAGCTGGCATAAGATAGGCCTGTACATGAATCTGCACACTTCAGATGAATCTACGAAGCTGAAAGCAGAGAATTTGGCACCTTGCCATAAGAATTGAGCTGTCTTGTCTGTCAGAGTGTATGGGATTTTGGACGGGAGAAGTAGCCACTGGAGGGAGACAAAGAGTTCTACTTTATACACCAGGCCATGTTCAACATAGTCCCCCAAACATTTTAGTGTATGTTAGTAAGTACTTTTCCAGCTTGCACAATGCTAAATACTCTATGGCCCTACACACCCTCAAAATTCACTTAACTTAATGCCATAGTACTTACTAAATAGTTTACATCAGTAATGGAATAACAGCATACAGTTGATCACTTATTAAATTAGCCTGGAGTGTATGTTTATTTTTTTTTAAACTTAAAATTTTGTATTTACCACAGGAATTTGACCTTTATTTATTTTACCATATGTTAATTACCAGTTTATCTACAATATAAGATGTATGATGGAATTTCAATGTAGTCTTGTCTTCTAGAGCAAAGGTCCAGTCAATCCACAATTTTTATTTCAGCTCCCAACAAACCTCCACCAGACTGGGTAAATAATCTCGTTTATGCGTATTAGGAGGAGGAAAACAACAATTGTGGACATCCAGAAGAGCCATGTAAGGAATCTATGAGCTAGCCCACTTCATGCATGTTACATTACGCAAAAGAAAACACATTTCTTACGGGTCAGCCTTTTGCAATATTTTTTCGCTTTGTTTTAAAAACACTATCTACCATCACGCTCAATCTGAAGTATTTGAAGTAAAATCACAAATGGTTTGATTTGGCCTCAGACTTCTTCTCACACAGTTTGTACTCTCCATATGATCCAGATCACCACTGCAGATTCAGAGTGCAGGTGGTTTTTAAGGTGACTGGGTTCACGCTTCTTAATGCCCTGCATTCTTTAGCTGGGAAGGTGATCACAGTACATTGCTTCCTTTCATCAATGACACAGAACATCCATACTTTATTTACTGTTAAATATATATGTATTATCAATTCCTTGCTCTACTTGTTATGCGAGTTCTCTCCTTTGTTGGTGTGGAGCTGTCAGTGTATGAGTGTGCCTTGTGGAGTGCTGTATTCATGGTCTGGTTGGATATCAATCATCAGGCACATTTTCCCTGGATTCTTGTGGAGGAGGAGATAGGCCTTGTTTTCTCCCGCTTTGAAATACCAAAGCCGTCTGTGACTGGAGCCTAGCCAGGGTCTGCACTAGTGTGTGTGTGTGTGTGTGTTCCAGAGAAGTGTGGGCTTTGGTCTGATGTGGGAGCAGCTCATGACATTTCTGGAAAGCTCATCCAACTGGCGAGCCATTGCTGAGGAGTGCCAAGAGGCAGGGGTGAGCTGCTGCTGCAGCCATGCTTCAAATATGTCCCCTCCCTAAGTATTAATCACAGGGTGGCCTAGTTCTACTCAGCGATCCCATCATGATCACTCGACCTGAGGAAGTTGTGCTGCTGTTGTTAGTTTTACAAGTAGAAAGAGGTGGCAAAGAAGTAGCCTTTAGATGGCTTAGCTTTCTATTGTGTGTGTGATTCTACAGTAGTCGGTCTTGTCAAGTGCCTTGACCTATTTTAACAGATCCACAGAAAATGAAAAGCCTGAGGGGAAATAGCACATGCTTATTTCTCACTGACATACAAGTACACCTTCCTGTAAATCATCAATCACTAGAGCATTCCTCTATATTTCACCATGCTTATCCTTTGCTCGGTGCCTGCGGTATCTCTAGGTGCACAGGGAATGCTTTTACGACATATTTTATGAGTCTATTGTGTTAAAGCTGCAGGAATGTGGGGAGCACATTCCAGCCAACCTGAAACTACCTCTGCACACTCCCTGGATTTCACCGGGCATGAAGAAAACCATGAGATTATTTCCCCTTCCCATGTTCAATAAATTCATCAATGCCATTGTTTGTATAGTGACAGTACCGGCATGGTACTGAGGACCAGACCATGTACATTTGAGGGTTATTTGAGGGTTACTCAGTAAATGATTACACTTTAACTGATAATTAAGACATTCAAAACCATATTTATAACTTTTGTGAACGTAAATCTTGACACTTTAAGAAAAAATGGAGGCAAGAGTACTCTGTTTGTGAAGAATTAAAGCCTGTATTGTTTAGAAATCGCATTACCACTCCTTGCCAAATGATGGCAGTAATGTCAAGGAACAAAACCTGTAGTAACCATGTAAAAGTGTTTTCCAAATGTATTTTCTATTGTGTTTTCAGCATTGTCATGATTTTTTGCCTGCTAATGACGGTATGAATTAAATTATACCTATACGATATCAGTCATCACTCGTTCAGGACAATATGAGGTTTCAGATCAGAAATTTAAACATCTATGTTAGATGCATTCAGGTAAACTGGGGCGGCATAAGAATACAGCAATGATCCTCTGCCCTGAAAAGTGAAGAGTCAAAGCAATTAATGTTGAGACCTTCCTGTGATCGTAGATATAAATGATATACAAACACATACAGTAGTGTACTAAAATCAAAAGATATATTGTTTTGAAGTTCTGTTGTTTCGTTGTTGCTGTTGTGTTACTTATTGGTAATAGTTTGGTAATTTGGGACAGCCTGTTTCAAGTGAACTGGGAGAATGTTAAAACTCTACTGAAATAGATAAATGGCTTAATGAAGTGTAGCACTAAGCACTGTAGGCCAAAAGGCTAAATAAAGTATAGCACTAGTGTATTTATAAAGTAAAGTAAAGTAAAGAGGACCCTTATCGTCATGCATGAACACACTGCACCTCAGCACATGTAACCTGATAAAAAGAGGGATATCATATCTTTAATAGCACAGAACCACAAAGATGTAGCTTATAAACCATTTTTAAGTAGATAGGGTGTTCAAAATGGCTCTAATACCCATAAATGTGTGTACTATTGGTCAATATATGTACTGTTGGCTGGTGAACGGATGAAAAGATGATATTCAACAAAATATTTAGATAAATACATAAACCTTTAGGTGTACCACCCCACTGACAGCATTCATACTCTAAAAGTGCAGTTTCTTTCTGAGAATGTCACGTAACCACACCTGCATCATGTAAGAATATGTAAGCAAAGGTGTGTATGCAATTCACAATATTCTCCCCGCACTAGAGCAATCATGGACTGTACCACCATCCGTTATGATGTGTTTGACCAGATAGATCCAGATATCATGTGATCTGTGTTTGGAGTGAGGCTGAAGATTACTACTTACTTAGGTAATGTTCTTCCTGTTCTTCTCATTTTGGCCCCTATATTGCTGATTTTTTGCTGACCTGATGACCCAGATTCTCTTTTCATCTTCTTATTAAAATCTACTTCAATGCAAAGTAAATGTGAATAAGTTAAAATAGTTCAATACAATTCTAACCTTTCCGGAAGTTCTTGAGTGCAGACATTTGATTAAGCTGCTTTCATAAACTAAGAAAAAATACCACACATACACAGTTTGTATATAAAAAAATCAGAAATGTTCTTTAGAAATCCATGATTTAGAATACTGTCACTTTTCAGATGTAATATTTAAATCTGATTTGGAATGATTTCCACTTAATGTATAATTAACTTTCCATCCATCCATCCATCCATCCATCTATAGTTTAAGCCACTTTTCCGAACCATGGTTGCGGTGGGTGCTGAGCCTAGACAGGATTGGAGGTGTCTCACAGATGCAGTGATCTATTTTCATTTAGAAAAAAATGGGGTGTAGAAACCTTGGGCTTTTATTTACTGCTACACATAAAATTCATACAATGCTGAAAAGATACAATTGTTCATGATGTTTGACCTAAATTAGTCCCATTCATTCCAGCAAAACATGACCTTTTGATATACACCACCACAGTTCCCATTTATGTCCTATCATTTTTAAGCATGAGCTGAAAATGCAGTCAGCTTACCTGACTAAGGTTAAACCTAGCACTATAATAAAAAGGTTTTCAGTGGAGAATCTTTACTGGCTGTCAAACATGTTTTAGTCCAATTGTGAGCTCAAAGGGGAATTCCACAGAGAGTGGTTTGGTGTGAACTGCTTTAGAGAAACTCCACTGTGGAGTTCACAACAGTGGTTACAGAAACCAGATGTCCAAAATGTTTAATGCCTTTTTATAACACAGATAGCTCTGGTCCTATAAACTGGTTAGCTGAGCTGCGGCTAAGCCTTCTATCACCACCTCACTGCGACTGAATCAAAAACAATGTGTGATGCATAAAACTGAGGCTGAATATGTCTCTTTGCTTCCTGTTCATTGTGTCAAATTCTTCATTCAATAGGGCACTTTTGTCCAGTTGTGCACAAGTGCCTATTTCTGAGACATATGCTTTAAGTGAGTGCAGGAGCCGGTATTTTGGGTACTAAGAGAAAATGAGTTATTGTGCCTATAAAGAATGGCCTATAAAGTACACTGCTAATTAATATATGTTCACTATTAAATTCTCCTTCAGTAGTTCATGGTTGCTTGGTAATAATAATATCTAATAATCTAAATTAACTACATTTTTAGGTGGAACACAAATACTGTTAATTATAATTATTTAGATCTGTTCATGGAGGACAGGTGCAGGCAGAGCAAGCTATTGACCAGAGAACACTTTCACTCGCTTACTGTAACTGCTTAATCCTCGCTAGGGTCGCGGGTACCTGGAGCCAGGGCCAATGAGCGAGAGGCAGGAACTCACCCTGTGCCCACCACACGGTGCACACACCACTCACTCACACACGCACTCACACCTATGGTCAATTTAGAACCCCCAATTCATGCGCATGTCTTTGGACTGTGGGAGAAACCCAGAGACCCTGGAGGAAACCCACATCACCACAAGGAGAAAATGCAAGCTCTACACACACAAGGGCAAGACCCGAATTCAAACCCCCAACACTGGAGGTGTGAAGTAACACTGCTACACCCTGCACCACCATGGGGCACAGAGAACACTTTAATAGTATATATTAATATTTTAAGTTCTGAATGACTTACTTCATATTTTCATATTTGCATTTTTATTTTTTAAACATTTAAAAATATTTAGAAAAAGCAGTGTAATTTCCCTTTTATAGCTCCAGGTTCTGGGCACATTATGAATAGCAATTGTGAACTTATTGTAGAATATTCAACAAAGTCGCAGGCATGACTCTCCAGCTAGGCTGACAAAGGCATTCAGAATGGCACAATCTGATGTGAAAGCTTTAGTGCTATTTGGAAGAGCACTAAAAAGCATTGGTCAATATTGCTTTGCTCCTGCCACACACACGTGAATGGTTTCAAACCTTTGGGAGTTACAAATAGAGTACAAGGAAAGAGCTCTATGTTGTGGTATTTAGAGTGTTGCAATGAGGCTAAATGTTCATATTCTTGTGTGAGATCAAAAATATTTTGGAGATAACATTCAACAGATGCTTGGTGTTGAAATATAACAACTTTATTTATTAAAAAATAATTTTGAATACAAATGCAATATGCATATTGAAATATTCTGTCCATTTTCGGTATAGTACAATGCACTGTATAAAGACAGCTCTCACGTCTTTTGTCCGTAGCCTGACAAACAAAAAAATCCACACTTGCACATTTTCATCACATAATCCTACAAAAGTAGCATATAAACATATAAACAAGTTTAGGTATGAAATCATAGCAGGAGTGGAATACACAACATAACACTCAGTAAACCATCTAGACCATCCTCTTCTGCACCCAAAAATAATCGCTACATGGCTGTTTATTGTATTGTATAAAGCATAGGAAATATCACTGACACATCTTACTGAGTCATGCCCACATTCACAGCTTAATTACCTCATTCCCACGCCTTACTTCCATTTTCTTAAGGGCATGCATTAGGATCCTGTTCTCATGGCTCAGTAAATTGTGGCCATGTATTATTTCTATTGAGAAGGGATGTCGCCATGAAGTGGGGCTCAATCTAATTGAAACGGTGAGGTGCAATGTTATTTAATTAGGCATAATCTGATATGCTCAGTCGATCACATTATGCTTCCAATATATTGCCTACGAGAGCTGGGAATACACAGAACATGTACAGGTGAGGAGAGTTATAAAGCTCTACATTAGCAGTCCTTTCTTAATACAGCCACTAGAGGTACTTCTGGAGTGGGGGAACCCTCTTAAAGAAAAAAGAAAAAGAGACTAAATCTGCCCCAGAGAGGCTGGTAGTACCATGTTTTGGACTCCCTCATTTTCTGCAGCTACATTAACGCTACCACTCCTGATATGCGACAGCAAAGAGAAGGTCTTTGGAGTTTTAATGGTCTTTCTTGACCATTTTTCTGTCTTGGAAGCCCACAAATTCTCTACAACTAGTCCTAATTTAGGCCTAGCCTGCTAGTTCTGCTGCATTCAAGCACAGTGGTGCAGCAGCATATTTTTCTTTGGCCTGCTCTCACTGTAGATGAACAGTATCCCTGTATGAGATTTCTGAGAAATTTACTAGAATGTTGCTGCCAGGCAAGCAACACTTTTCACCTAGGATGTCTTGGTCAAATCACCATATGCTCTCCTGCTGCATACTTTTAATGCATTTATGTAAAAAAATGGTTCTCTCTCTTGACAGATTCTTGGCAGGAACTGTGGAGGCACGTTTAGAATGATAGTAAAGGATTATTGGTCTACGCACTGGACATTCCTACACATTTAAGGGGAAAGAAAATCACAAACATTATATAACATTTGACAGTCAGCCGGACCACACAAGTATTGTAGGTCCTCTGCTGTGCTATTAGCCTGTCATTATGATATACGTTCATAGACACAGGGAGTCAGTAAAGAAATGCGTCTCTCCTTATCATACACTTTCAAATGTACATATGTTATACATACTGTGCATTCAAGTCCGGGATCCATACACACATATATATATATATATATATACACTCAAAGAGGAAAGGCCCACAGTATCATTTAAAAAAAAGCATCATTATTGATGCTTATTAAAGATTTTTCACAGAAATGTTCAGAATAGAGTGAAATGTTCCAATAAAGTGTTCTGAGTAGAAGCAGCTGGTAATACATATGTAGTTATTTTTTATATTTTGTTATATTTTATATTGTTTTAACTGAATATACCAAAAATGTATCTTATTCTGACACATTTGCACTTTTTACAGTCAAAGCCTGCAGTCATTTGTATTTGTAATATTTCAACTGGTTTACACCCCTTTCTGGTAACTCTCTGGTACTGTATACACTTTACAGACATCCAGAACTTTAATAGAGCTTTAAGCATTCATATACGGCCACTAACATGTAATGACATCAGTAGGTCCATTGTATACTTGTATAAACATGTGGATGTTTCTGAAGGTCATTCTTCAAATAGTTACTTTTACAGTTTTCACATCAATCACATCACTTGCTCATCAGCATCTTCTCATCCTCCCTCTCCTCTCCGTCTTTCTGTGCCTGGGTCTGTACAACTTCAGTGTGTCCTCCTCTTCAGGGAAATGCTGCCCTATCGTACGCCATCTGTTCAGTGTCCAACTGGAAAACAATAGTGGAGAGCGAAGCCGTGAAAGTCATATCAGCTCTACTGAAACAACATTGCTAAGAGATAGAGGGTAGTGCAGAGTTGGAGCAGGGGCAGTCTGCTAGTGGCTACTGTTCGGTTTCTAGTCTGCAATTTTTAAGTATTGCATAACAAATTAAAATGCCAGTAGAGAATAGGAAACTAATTTCAGAATGACCGAACTGACCTGATTAATACTAGAGTGGCCAGTGATAGTCCAGCTTCTGATGGCCCAGGATGATCATAGAGTTCCTGTCTCTTCTGGACAGTTCCACTGGACCCAGTTCAGGTCTGCAGAGAAAAGAGGCACATTATAACCATTCTGCTTTTATAGAAAGTTTGAGTCTATGCACTACAATTACTACAATTTTGAGACCATGTTTTTTTATAATATGTACTTTTTATCACACTCATACGACCCTCATTCGAAAACTGCAACTTTCCTTTGCATTGTGAACTTTTCATAACAAGTGGAACAATCGCAATAAAAAATTGAAAGTTGGTATAAAATAGTGACAAACCATGACTGTTACAGCTAGTCCTTCAGTTTGATCCATAAATCACACAAGTCTTCTGTGATAATGCTAATTCTGCTTGCACCCCTGTGGGATTCACATGACTATTTGCTCTAGATTAATTCAAAGGTTAGAATATGGTGGTTAATGTGATGTTAGAAGCCTTCATTTCAGCCTCATGAAGCCCTAATAAATAGGATATTTAAATAGACAGGGGAGCACCGAGAAGTCTAATTGAATATCTTTCCTCTGGGTGTTTAAACAGAACTACCAACAAGCATGATTTTATTTATTAAAAATAAACTAAAAATTGGAGACATGTATTCTTCGTTCTTCTCTGAAGTTTTAGAAGGACCCGTTGGTTCCCCTCTGGTATAAAGTCCCATTATATTCACATATGTTTAAGATAATATAAGATAACTCTTTATTAGTCCCACAAGTACTTTAATTTAAGAATGCATGACTAAACATATGCAAATAGTTAAGGCCTTCCTCATGGAAGTTTCCCAAAGGAGAAGAAAATCCTTTCTTGGGAGGAAACTCTCTGGCTCCCCCATATCTCATCTAATGAGTGAAATACATGCAGAATTCTCCTACTCCTCCGAGCATACCGTGAACCTGACACTGCAACCCCCTAACTATTCATATGAGCCTGTGCCAGACCATGTGTGAGGAGGGCCGGCGGCTCACTTGAGGACGAGGTTGAGGGGGCAGAGAAATAGTTGCTCTATCCACGAGCAGCGTTACTCCCACAAGATTCCCTTTTTTTCTACAGCTGCTTAAACAAAGGCAGACCACTACTCAAAGTCCAGGGCTGCCCTACACACCACTCGCTTACCATAGAACAATATTATGACCTATATTTATCAAACTTCACTTTTTATACAACACAGTCTGCTAAGAGACCCAGTTTTGGATCAGTGATCTTACTCCGAGATGCCTTTTAACTACAAGCTAATATAATATAACCAAACAGCATGACCTGTACATTCACAGAGCACTGTACTAGTCACCATCTCCTGCATGGGCAAAGTATTTATAAGGAATCAGTGTGTAGCAGAGATTAGGAAGCACAGGAAGCCTGCGTTTGCAGTCTGCAGATCAGATTAACTCTTATCATGAGAACCTCTCACATTGGTTTCAACTCACATCATCAAAGAGACAGACAGACTAAACAGCCCACATGTTGTTGTATTCAAGCCCCAATATTTGTTGTGTGAGCTCCGAGATACTAACTGGAGTAGTGGCATTGCAGGAAGTTTACAGAAGCACAGTATTCTGTAACAACAGCCATTTTTTTCTACTTTCAGCAATCAGATTGTCATAAGTTGATGTGTATCGTAAAGAATGTGAAGAGAGCTAAGTGAGTTTGCGGTTGGCACGAAAGGTGAAGGGAAAAAACACTGATATCTTAAATGCCAATTACCGTTCAACATTTTTTAAAATCTCGAACGTAGCCTTGGTTCACATATATTATGTTTACTTTAAACTCCATTTACACCTGGACTGATTCCTAATTAATATCCTGTGTTTTCTTTGGCTTGTGAATGTCAGAGCTAGTCATTAGTAACAAATGTGTTGCGCACTTTAAATGATGATATACTGTGGTGATGTTCATTTAATGAGCCCTTATGGGGAGATGAAGTCATTCTGCTATTGTGCTAATGGACTGAAACTTTTATGCTGCCATAAAAAAAAGTTATTTATATCTCTATCTATAGATTCGTGGCAAGAGCGTTTGGAATCAGGCTCACTAACTAACTAGCCATTTAGACACAACATGGCCTTCTGCGTGGTATTACAAGGTAATTTCTCACTGATCTGGTTTATACGTGAATTTCAATACATCAAGATTTTGCCTAAAAGTACTGACTCCAGACTTGTCTACATTAGTTAAATAAAGAACATGTTTATGTTCTAGAGCAGCGGTTCCCAACCTGGGGTCCAGGCCCCCCTCAGGGGGGCGCTAGAGATCGCAGGGGGTGCGCAGAATTTTGTCTGCAATGAGTTTACCATTGTAACTGAAAACATTAAATTCATAAAGAAAGAAATGTGTTGTGTGTGTATATAAAAGTATAAGAGCAAAAACCTACAACCACTATTTAATCTTTGCAAATAAAAGTTTGTATTAATCACTTTATTATTTTTGTGCATCTATGCGGGCAGGAGTTGGGGGGCCTGGCTTGTCTTGGACACAGGCAAGGGGGGCTTCAAGGAAAAAAGTTTGGGAACCATTGTTCTAGAGGAAAAGAACATCAGAGGTAGTTGGTCTGACTTACCGGTATAGCTGTGGACAGGATCTCTTGAGGGAGCCAGAGGACAGTCCCAGTCTGCTTTGGTTTCTCAGCTTGGTTTTCTTCACCAGCTCCTTCACTCTGCCCCATGTGTAGCTCTCCTGCTGTACATGCACATAGAAAATGACAGATTAGAAATAAGCCAATGACTAAATTTCAACACAAAGATTCTGGTGATGTTGGACATTTTCAGCTTGTCCATGAAAGGCCGCCGCTCAAACATTTTTAGTCTAATCCCCCCTTTGTGGATTGTAAGAGCCACTGCACCCCCGTCTTCTCACTGATATAGGGCTGTTTTTTGCTGAATTGTTTCCTATGTAAATACTAACAAAGGAATGATTCTACTTTAAAAATCAACCCAAGACTTGTGATGTATTTCATCACATACTCAACAATACAATAACCAAGAAGAGAAATAAATTCACAATAAGATGGATCTGTAACATTGTGGTCATGGAGTTGTGACAGCTGCAATTGCAGTGTTGAGTGATTTGGTGGTGTAGAGTGATGATCACTGATTATGGATGTCTAAGGATAGGGTTTTAACTTTGAGGGCGTTTTTGGCATTTGCCGGGCCTCGAACTTTAGGTGAAATTAAATTCCTGTCCTTGCTGAACTCAAGGCATCTGGTACTGAGACTAGAGCAGTTGCTCTGAATGATCTCGCAATTTATGCAAAAATAATCTTAATGGGATCAAAGCCCTCTCTCTCTGTGTATAACCAGGGCATACGAATTAAATACAATGTGCTAAGCGGTTAACCATGTGATTAGTACACTAGTTTGCCTTGCTAATTATATTGCTAAATACCACATTTAATAATGTGCTGGGAGTTCACCTTATTCCACAGTGGGGGTTTTACCACTGAGTATGTGATCAGCTCCCGGATTATGTGATAAACACAGGTTGCTGAACAACTTTCTATCAACTAGGAAAAAAACTGTCTCTTCGCTATCTTGACATAATATGTTTATAAAATAATTATTCCTGGCAGGTCCACCCAGTTGACGTGGGGCTCTAATCAACAGCTTAGTAATTGAGGAAGTTTTTTTGCAACGTGCAAGTGTTGGTTGATGTTGGGTCATTCGTGTGAGTCAGAGAGGAGTATCCTTGAGTCATGAGGTTATCAGTGTAACTCACTCGTCTGTGGTGGGCAGAGAGGACCTCTGTGCTGTCGCTCAAATATCGGGCCTCTCCCTCAGTGTAGCTCCGCCTGTTCATCCCTCTTCTCCACAAGGGCACAAATGACTGGCAGCCTCCCTCACCATCTGTCCGGGAATCAAACAGGATATGCATCCTTATCATCGGACACAGTAACACAGTGGAAAGGAACTATTATGACAGATGTTGAAGTGAATCAGCAGTCCTATGGGTCCTAGCTTGGAGTGTGCAGTGCATGCACTAGCTCGTGCTCACGCCAACTTTCGTTTCCTGCTCAGCGAAGAAGCAAATTATTCCAGAACCCATAGGGTGTAATACAGTCTATATTGTTCTCCTTCTCTCTCTCTCTCTCTCTCTCTCTCTCTCTCTCTCTCTTAAACTGAATGCCAGAAATTCCCCATTCTCCCCCAGAGAGGACTATTCCGTCACCCACCCACTTGAGAATAATGTGAGATGTTTGGACATCAAGCAAGAAAAAACATTTGTGAAATGCCTCCAGTGTTGTTTGGACAGTATTAGTTCCAAAGTGAGACCCGTCGGTGGTAAACGTTTGGGGAATATGCACCTGGAGTCCACCCTGGTTAAGATGAGAATCTTTTGACTCGCATAGTTTTAAAAGTACATAAACATTCATTCAAACAGGCTTAATGTGGCGTTTTCTTAATGAGGCCCACATGATCTCATGAGCGCTAATCAACCTGCTTTCGGGAACATTTAAACAAATGTTGATGTTCCACAGAAAAGAGAGAAAAAAAACAGATGATTAGCAATCCAGGCATTCTCAGAATTTGTGGCTAGAATTGCCCAACAGTTTCCTAATGGATCTAAATGATCTTTTTCTTTCTTTTTTTGACCACATCCCTAGCTCCCAAAGGATGAGGAAATAGTGTTTAACCATTATTTGCAGCTCCCTTTTATTTAACTGAATCGTCTCTTATAGTAAAATAGGTCAAACTGGTGAACAGGATTTGCTGTTTTATCACACTGACCTCTGACGGCTGGCCGGTGGGGGATACGTGTGCCCTCTGGGATGGTGGTGAGGTCATACAGCGCACTGCTGGACACTGCCAGGCTGTGATAGTCACTGCGGGAATGTCTCTTCAGCTCCTGAAAGGCCAGACCAGCCGCGCCACAGTGACAGTGCTGTACAAAGAAGTCCTGAAACACAGAGGAGGGAGGTGATATAAGAAGTATTTGAGAGCTAATTAAGAACTCATTCCAAAATAATCTGAGCATTTCTCCGAGTTTATACTCCGACACATGCAGTGACTCACAACTGATTTGTTGCTGGACCATAGGGGAAAAGTGTATGAAAGAATAATTTAGTTTATCAAATCAACATAGATTTGTGGTAGGTCACACCCATGGGTCAAAAAAGTCCTCCAATAGTGCATACTTGACTCCAAGAAGAGCCATCTGTTTCATATTCATGCGAGTGAAAATAGTCTAAGCCATCATGAACTCACAACGTCTGACAGCAAAGACATTTTTCTTTTCTTTGCTTTTCTTTTCTTTTCCTTTCCTTTCTTTCCTTTTTTTATTTATTTCCCTCGTTTTTATAATTGTGTTTTATTATGGGCTGAAATGATGCAATTTCATCACACTTGCAGCTTATAGCAATTGGGCCAAACATTCCACTGTAAAAAGATAAAACATGAAAATCAGGGTCGCTTTTTTCTTGTTTGGTCTGTATAACAGTTCCTTTGACCATATCTCTCCATGATATGAATACTTTGGATGGCTGAAATAATGTTGATGTGACGTGAGGAAAGCAACAATCACATTCACCTTCATTAATAATAGGCTTTACCTTCAGGCTTTTCATCACATGAATATTAGACATCTCCACCTAGATAACCCAAAACAACAAACGTGTGACCGGCCACATCTTTTTCCTGTTATTATCCTGATCCTGTCGGCCTTTCCCCCACATTAGTAATAATATAAACGAACAGCATGCTGCTTTACTATTGAAGTGTCCATAGACAACAGCAGTGTAGAAGCCATGCAACTGTCCTTGCATGAGGGACCATATCTGATTCATCAGTGGGGATTTGTCCCATTTTACTACTGACAACAAGGTGCAGATTGTCCAAACTGTGGAGTAAACATACTAAAAGTATGTGCATTGCCCACATTATGAAAGCTGTATAATCCTTGATTTGTAAATATAAACCTTTGATGTAATTCATATGGTCTGTTTTGTATTAATTGCTTTGGTGACAGCATTCATATATTATCAGCATTAGAATAAGAAATCTTTAACGATCCCAGAGGAAATTGCTTACGTTTCAACCGTGCAGACATACAGAGACGAGAACAATATAAAGTCTAAATTAATCCAATAAAACGGCTCAATATCTAATACGCTGTACTATATACACAAATGCTGTGCATTAATACTATAGATAAGTAACTTACAGTTAAGTAAATCACTAGTAAAACAAAATAAGGTTAGGAGTATATTATTCATAATAATATAAAGTATTGCATAAAGTATTACACATTGTAGACTGTTATATATGAAATAATTAAATGCATGTTATGGGCCCTTTAAACACATTATCTTTCATTCAGAAATTCAGGACAGACATATGCCAAGGCTGCCTGCAGCATATTATATGTGTGTTAAAATCAGAACAACAGAGCGGGTGGGTTTTTCTCCTCATGGGATTAGCAAGGGCCAATAGCTGGAGCAGGAAAGGTAGTGGAGAAGTGAGGCTAAGAGAGACCAGACCACATACGTGGTAACTGCTCATTGTCTGAGCTGTGAAGGACTTTGATGAGTACAAATGAAAGCCTGTCGTGCGGGCACAGGGGAGGGCGGGTAGAAGCGGCAGGGAGGAGACTGGAGTGTCAGCTGGGCCTATTATTATTCCACAGACTGGGACACGTTTCAGCGTGAGCTCTCCAGCCTTTTGATGTGTGTGATGGCGTGTTGCAGCCCGCTGCCTTTTCATCCGGCACACACGCAGCAGGAGGAATTGGTGTCCCAGGGAGACCGATGAGTGTGGTCCACTGACTTGTGCCTACCTTTCAAAGCATTGCTATGCCTATGAGTATGACACCATTACCAGGCTACTTTTATATCCATCTGTGGTCAAATTACAATGTCAAATCAAAGGGAACAATTTGTGCATGAATAAAATGGAAACATTAATATTTACTGGCCACTTAGTTAACTGTGTGATATTTGGTGATGATTGGTATAATATTTACTACTTTTTTCAGTGTGAGGTGGACAAATCCAGTTCTTATTGATCCTACAGAGCCCATGCGTTCGAACTGAAGGACGAAATCTTCCTGCAGTTTAGCTTCACTGAAAGTACGACGTGAAACAGCAGGACAGTGGACGACATTGACCAGAAAGACATTAGTGGGGAACTTTGAAATGAGAGCGTTCTTATTCTGAATCCTAGAACCGCTGTCCTTGCCTGTGTCTCCCTCTCTCTTTCTTTCTTGACTTTGAAGTGCGGGTCCCTGCTGAGCTCACTCACTGTGTCGTGGAAAGCTTTTCCGGAGCCGGGGGCCTGAACTGACAGAGCCAGTTTAGAACAGGCTTTCTGAAAAGCATGAACAAAACTGCTCACAAGTGGCCACAGTCTGTAAAGGGCAGGGGGACACCTACACAATGTGCTAGCATGGGTCTTTAGTTATAGGCCAAAGGGCTGAAATAGGACAAAGGTGGGTAAAAGATGAGCAAAGAAGAAAGCTGCATTCCACAGATGAAATTCTGCTGAGAAAATAGTGGCCATTTAAATGCTGCGTTAGTTTGTAGCAGCCGTGAAGAGCTTTTAATGACCTTAGACACTGCATTACTCTTCGGGGCAAAGAACAATGTGTGACATTAAAACCTAGCAAAACACAGCTACAAAAACAGCCCTGAAAATAGAAAAGGTTGTAGTTCATGCTGCAAAAGCGTGCTTCATTATTCATGTGGGGAATATGCCCTAATTCTTCAATGCAACCATATATTTTAAAGGACTTTGAACATGACCCTCTTTACCTTGTCTTGTAAGCCGTGTTGATCTTGGCTCATAAGATGTTACACTAGGACCAGCTCAGAAAAACCTGAGCAAACTCAAATGGACTAGGGCAGCAAACAACTGCCTCATATGATCTGACATTCTTCAAAAACTACCTAGCATCAAGATGATGAATGTAAAAAGCTGTGTTCTGTTGCGGGGGTGTTCTGAAATGTGTGGCCCATGTGTGTGTGGTAGGGTTGGAAGAGGTTGAACCCAGCTGTTCTGTTTATTAAATATACTTTCATCTGGCACATCAACCCACTCTTAAAGCCCATTCAGAACAGCTGGATTTACACAGAGGAAACATGGGCAAATAATCTCTCATCCAAAGCTATAGCTACAGCCACGCACCACGTGGAGAACCACAACAAAGCAAAGTTTAAAGGCCAGGGGTGTCCTGCCGAGAACTACATCAATGTCTCAGCAGCAATTAACATGAAGAAATCCTACGTTTCACAAAGTTTTTGGTTCACAGAATTATTCCTTAAACACTAGTTTGTAAAGCAAAAGAGGTTCTCTGTTTATAAAATTGCAGATAGTTTTGCCTGCGATGACGATGACCCCTACCCAGCATTTTTATAGAACAGTGAGTGCACTGTTGCAAATAAAGCAAATAAAGATAGAAGTTACTGGCGAATAAAGAAATAAGTGTGATGCATTTGAACCTACTTCTTTAGTCTTCATCATCTTGCTGTCCTTGTGCAGGCTGCAAATCTGCTTCTGCAGTTTGAGGTTGTGTTCCTGTAGCTGGCCAATCTTCTCGATAAGCTGGCAGATATGTTCCAGGTAGCCCAGTCCTGAGCCCAGTGGATTAGACTGAGCCTGGTTCTCCTGGAGGGGAATAACACACATTAGCGTTATTGGTTATAACAGAGGACCTGTAATATAATCAGGGGCTATGATGTAAAATGATTACAGAGCAACATGGACTTTATTTTCATGTTCTCAGATTTGCCACATCTTGCCTGGTATTTACACTTTTGCTGAACTGTGTTTCCACTTTGGGGAAAATAAAACAAGCAGGTGCTTCTTAAGCTTTTCTGTACTCAGAATGATCCCATAAACATAATTTTGGGACCGTGAGCCAGAGAGGTTCTCTGTTACTAAGATTGCAAACAGTATGGCCTGCAAAGACCCCACCCAGCATTTGAAAAGGTATTTTTATGTTTACAATGGAATTTTTTGATTGGAATTTTCACAGCCTTGGAAACACATTCGAAGCAGGTGTTTAGCACTATTAGAGCCATTGTAAAAAATACCATATGCACATTCCCTTCTGCATTTCACTGCTCTTTTAAACAGGCTGATGCTAGCCAGCAATCCGGCAGTCTGAGTGAGTTACAAATCATTTTTTGAATTTTCACTACAGGGTCACATGCCTTAAGCTGCAATTTACTTAGGAGACTATTAAACTATTAAAGAATGTTACTTGATCATTGGTAGTATTATGTTATCTACGCTAAGCACACTAACAGAGGAAAGGCTGCATTAGCGTTCCTAGTGCGTTCCCAGTTCCCAGAATATATATACTTTTTATATATATATTCTATATATATTGAATATATATATATATTTAATATTTTATTAAAATTAAGAGAAGGAGCAATCTACATAACTGTTTTCAGGCAACATTTTTTACTGCTTGGAGCTTTTACCAAAAATCAATGCATTCATCACTACACCACAACACAAAACTGGCTGCTCCAAATTGATCGTATGAATCCCTCAGGTGGATATGCATATAGAAGAGCTGCGAATTTTACTTTTCATTATGCACACAGACCAGAAACTGATTGTTACATTGTTCTGTTACAGAACACACAGGCAACAAGCTTGTAGTTTGCGCCTGAAACTGAGGCAGAAGACTCAGCACATCTCTTAAACGTGGCCCTGAGTTAACTGTGGCAATGACCACACTGGTCGAAGCACAAAGCGTGGCCTGTTATTGTTTGTTTGTTGATTCATCTTACTACTATTGGTTTGAAAGCTGCAGATGTCCACGAAATATGAAAAGGAAATTTTGAGCAAATATTTATACAATGATCAACATTCCAAAAAGTGTCCCAACAAAAGCAGGATGTGAGCTCAGGTCGAGGGTTTTTTTCCCCCAGAAAGCTTTTCCGCGCCACTTACGTCCAGTCCTGTCCCAGACCCCAGCGTTAATGGAAACACAGAGGCTAAACAATAGAAGACAAAGTCATAACAGGGAACAGAAATGCTGGGGACTGACATCACTCGTTTCCTTTGACGGAGTGTGAGATCCTTGGGAGGTCACGTTTACACTCTTATGATCGTGAACTCTACTCATTTACACCATAATATGTCTTCCTCAGAATGTTACACATACTAGCATTTGCATAATGAAGATACAGAACTTTACCACTGTTTCTAGTAAAACTAAGTAAATACATTTAACTTATTTAATATTCAATATCCAGTGAATATTATGTAAATGAATTTAAGCCCACATTTCAGTTCTTCGCCATTAAAAAGAATGACATACTTATTAGTTTCACAAATAGTTTCTTAGTGCACTTTTTAAAATTACAAAGGGTTCTTTCAAACCCAAAGGACGCAAATTCCCCTGAACCCTGATCAGATGCCTAAAAACATGTTGGTCTATGAGTGTGAAGGCCCTTTTCAAGTAAAGGTTCTGTAATAATTTCTGGGGGGGGGGGGTTAAGAACATTTACATTTTGTACCGCAACATAATTTTAAAACTTTAAAAGTTTCTTATCCATCTCATTTACAAAACCATCCTAGGCAACTAAAAGCAATTCTCCTATGAAACTGACCAAAGACACATTCTTACAAACTTTGTGTAGCTTGTAGAATTGTAACTGAATATAAGTCCAGCAATCATTAATTCATTAATTCATTCATTCTTTTTTTGCTTCATTTAAGCTCAGATGTATATGTAGCCTGTGAGAACGGCTCTGGTTTCCTTGTTTCTATACAGTTCAAACAGGTGGGAGTTTATCAGGAACTCCTTACAGATATTATAACAGCATAGAAATTGAGGTTATAAGGTGACACACAAAAGCATACAACCACATGCATATGATCCCACAGACACACACACACACACGCACACACACACATACACACTGAGTGAAGAGGATATGAGAAAGTCAGCCATTAGTAGTCTTTTGGCTACTGTTTCCTGGCCTTGATGAATGCAGAAGTTTGTGAGATTTTATCACTCTTTCTGTGTTCAGATTCCCCAGTGACCCG
The DNA here is from genome assembly GCA_037974465.1 of Brachypetersius altus. Lineage (NCBI taxonomy): Eukaryota > Metazoa > Chordata > Actinopteri > Characiformes > Alestidae > Brachypetersius > Brachypetersius altus. The sequence goes on from JBBPDB010000146.1 coordinate 13,733,878, forward strand.
CCTGAGGGGAAGGGGAGAGAAAAGAGGTCGGGAAAGCCCCCCTCCCTTCCTCTACACTTCCTCCCTCTTTCCCCACCATCTCAAATGAGGAGGGCCAGCATTTCACAGACCCAACCTGAACAGAATTTGAGCTTTAGTTATTTCTTTGTTATTACTTTAATTTCTTTCAGAAGGATGTCATTTTTATAGTTGTGGTTCAAAACAAATAAGAAACAACTGTCTTTTTTTGCACTTTTAATGGAGCAGCACTGTTTTTGTAACTATATTATCATGTTCTTATCAATTCTGGATAAATATGATATAAATCTAGTCAATACCCCTGAGGGGAATTTTTTTTTTCCTGCAGTGAATTTATAGCACATCACTTTCCCAAACATGACACTACTGGAGTGGAATGAGAAGCCAGATGTGAGGTGTGGGCAGAGATATGGAAAAAGGTGGATGTTTTTTTTTCTTTTTTTTGCACAACCAGAACATTCAAAACAACTGGCTTTACACTTTAGCGAGCTTTGACAGCTATGTCACATATCGAGCTAAATCAGAGAGGCATGTTTTTCTCTTGTGTAAATAATTATTTGATGCTTGCTGACTACCCGCCTATTACTGGTGTATTTACAACATAGGACAAACATTTAGTTGGAGAGCCTGTCAAGTAGGACCTTCAGCTTCATTCTTTGTAACATTTGAGTGCGTGCAGACATCAGAATGGATGGCTAAAACTACTTTTATTAAATACTTAACATTATTTCTCAGGCAGGCTGCAACCACAAACCACTCACAAATGACAAATCAGTGCCAGTTCATCAATTTGTTTTTATTCGGTACTTATTTATGGTATGATGCAGTTGAATGCCATGGGAGATCCAGTGCTGAAGTATGCAGATACGCTATGGTCATGCTACTTTAGCCCTGTGATCTGACATTCTGTATATTGTTCCAGTAATCTTAGTTAGGGAAATGGTTAGTGACTCCCTCTGTTTTACACAAATTGTGAAAAATCTGATGGTATATTAGCGTTACATCAGATCTGAGGTGTCGGTCACAGGTTAGCGATTGGAAGTGACATATGCAGCTCAGCTCTTCATACCTCATCCATCATTAGATGAAAGTCTCTCCCCAGTGCTTTTGGAATTGTGGGTTTGGTCTCTGTGTTTATATGCTCCAGCTGAGGAATTCTGCCGTGCCATGGACTCGGGGGGGTGTAGGGGTGCAGCGTGGTAATAACGCTGTCTTCATTCCTCCAGACCACTATATTTCACTCTACACATTAGTCATCTTGAAAGCAAGAACACTCTTAGTGTTCTATGGATCCTCACATAGAGAAAACCACACGTATGAAAGCTGGCCCATTTGATGTACAATGGACACTTGGTCTTTATGCTCAACTACATTGCATCTCTGCTGTCTTTTTTAGGATACTAAATCCATTTAGAAATAACACAATTAGGCCTTCTTGGAAATCCTTCAAGAATCCAATTGACCTTTCCATGCTCTGCCCCCAATTGTGTTCTTTCCCAGCTGCCAGGTTGGACAAGTTTGATAGATGGCACGTTGACAAATCCTTTTCAGCCGAGCTTTAGGGCACTTTGTTGGTACAAAACATTGAGTTGAGTGACCTGAAATTACCATGCTACTGAGCTGCATCTTAGCGAAACTAGACAAGTTGAAAACAAGAGTGATGAATTTGCCACCATGTTAGCTCAATCACATTAAGGGCACATGCAAAGTAAATATGCTTTGAAGTACAACGCAGTCTAAACTGAGGTATTTTGACTAAATGAGAAGTGTGCCTTATTTTCCTATTATCATGATTGACATCTTGGAATCTTCAGCGCAGCCCTGTGTGCTACTCTTATAAGTAGGAAACAAATCAGATTAGCATGGGACAGAGAAGCCCTTTGAAGTCTCTGAGGCCTATGAGAAAAAAAAAACCTCACAGACTCTTTCCAATATCCCTTTCCTCAGTCCACAGCGTTTCGTTTAGTGGGCCGAGGAATTAGTTTATTAGGTGTGCTGACAGGTGATGATGAAGATGGAGTTTACTGCCCAGTCTGCTTGTCGTCGCTGAGCCCCTAAACTAAGCCGTTCAGGACTAAAACCAAAACCAAAAAAAAAACTGTCCCTTGACCATCTCTAAAAGATCCATGATCTATCAAAGGGGCTTTATTTTGGTAAATATGCCAGTAATTTGAGCTTTTTAACACCTGCCTGATGCATGCAGGTAGGCTGGGCTGGACGATGGTGGGAGAAGGACATGGCTCAGATGAGAGAGGGGCTTGGCTGTGCTGGCTGTAATCGTCACAGCCATCTGCACAGTCACTCAGCACAGATGAACAGGTGCTGGGTGATGGGCGGCTCCATGAAAAGAAGAGAACACTGCGTCCCACATCCATCCATCTATACACACCGTACTGTACTGAAGCAAAGAGCAGAACTCAATGTGCGTGTCCCATGCGGTGACCCCACACTCCTACTTCAAAGCCAAAACTCATGAAGGTTCAATGCATGGCCAATACACATAAGCATCAGTAAACAAAATCCTAAAAATAGAATAATATGCTAAGGTTTACTCAGGAGAAACAAAAAGATTTCTAATGCTTTGTGTGTGTGATGGTTTTAAATGCTCTGATAACGTGTAGACATAAGATGATAACACTCTGTTTTAAAAAATGCATTTTGATTGTTTTATCTTACTCATTCATCAGCTTTCTGTATTAAAGAGGTCACATAGTTAATTTTGATTAGCAGTCTGTTGTTCTTACTTGGACAAATTATGTACGATAGATAGACGGGGCGAATTCTCAAAAAGGCCACTTAAAAACTGTGAAATTTACTCCATTTAAATTTTAAGGGTGAATGGTAACTTGTAAAATGTAAGTCACTACTCTGTCTACCAAAAGAGATAAATAAAGACCTGTGTGTCTGAGGCAGTGCCCCAGGAGGCATAGTTACTTTAACATGAAAGGAAGAGATGTTCAGCACTTCAAACAGGTTGTAGTTTCTTGGCAATGAGCACAGCTGTCAGGTGCAGCATAGGTGGAGTTCATTACCGGGAAAAAAGAAGGGTTTTTTCAACTACATGAATGAGAACACTGTTCTGTGAGTATGATGAATGTGGATGGGTTCTTATGAATGGATAATGTGATTTTTAAAAGACACACTTCATGCCTTGTCAGGTCTTGACAACCACCCCGTGTCCCTATTTGTACCTGTCACTGCTGTGTTTGCTTTAAAAGATTTATTCATAACATTTTTAGTCACTGAGGTGATGCAGGTTCACAGGTATGAATGTCCTGTTTACTTTACGCATGACTCGCAGTGGCAAGTGAATTCTGTAATCAGAAAATCTCTAAAGTTTTAACATCCTTCAGCTTCACAATAGCAAACCATCTTTTATGATTATCATGGTGCTGCATTCAAATATTAACGTTCCTTAGAACAGTCCAATAGAAGAGTCCCAAAGTCCCTTAAGCTCCCTTTCAATCATGCATGTGTAGAGGGGGCATTTTAGGAGCTCAAGCACCTGCCCCTTTGGGCAAAGTGTCCTTTTTGGTAAAGCTAATGTGCCCCTTATCTAAAAAAACAGGTTTAATTTCACCTCTTCTGCCCACCACCCTGGTAAAAGTCTGGAAAAATATTGGACTAGACTTTAAGATCACCATAAAAATGCTTAGATCCTTGTTCAAGGCATGTAAACTCTAACTGCTTTCCTAAGTAGTACACTGCGCAAATATGTTTTGTTTCTGAATGTAATGTTTACTTCCAATCTTAAGTATGACTGTAGAGCTCTACATACAGTACAGATCTGCTTATATAAAACTGGACATAATCCTTCAAGTCTTCAAGCAAATGCACATAAAAATGTGTAAACTGTTATAGTTACCTCACTGAGCCTGCAGCACTCCTCCATGTACTCATCCAGACTGTCACTTGTTGTGCTTTTCCTTAACGGCTGTTGTTGCAACTCTGCCCCCGTATTGCCGTCATAGGCTTCAATGGAATGGTTACTTGACCCTGTGTCCTCAGCAGCTTTGCTCCCTGTTCTCTCCTCTGATGTGTCTGCACAGACCAATCCATCCTCATGGATCTCTGAGATGTTCCCTAAGGTTCCATCTTCCAATCTGTCTGAATTTCCTGTGGCTTCCAGTAGAACATTATCCGTCTGGTCCTCTGGTCTATCTTGTAAAACTGTCAGGGCATCTTCTTGGTCATACAAACATGATGTTTGTTCGGTCTCTAAGGAGCCTGTAGTGTGTTCCAGTAAAAGAAGAGGAGTGCTGGATGGCATGGGAGGGCTCAAAGTGCCAGAGTCGCATGAAGACTCTCTACTATGGACAACAAAGCTCTGCTCTGAACCCGTTGGGGTGGATGGAGAGTTTGCACCACTGGGCATCTCTACCCCAGAGTCCTCAGATTCAAATTTGTACAAAATCGGCAGCTTGGAATCAGAGAAAATAGCAGATAAATAGTCTTTCCTTGACTTTTCCACGTTAGATTCAGGGGGAGCACTACACACAGAGATGACTTCTGCTGCCTGAAGAGAAGTAGAAATGTCCTGCTCCGACACTGACATGGACACAGTGGACACAGAGTCCTCATTGTTTAGAAGTTTCTCATGGAAGTTGTTGAAGAGCTTCATTTTGGTTAGAACAACCTCGTTATCTAAAGTCACGTCTCCTTTACCTGCAACAACAGAAATATGATTTGATTTGAAACTAAAAGTCAGAGGATAACAGCACTCTTTATCTGTCATACTATGTGGTAATATAAACATCAAAAAAATGCTGGATGCAGGGGCCAAGTCCCAGTTTTACATAGCTGAGGAAGGAAGGAAAAGAAGGAATTTGTGACCACCCAACTCTGAGTAATTTTGAAATGAGTGATATATTCTTTTAACTTTTTTTTTTTAATTGTTTTTATAGGAAGACAACATCTCATGTATTAAAAAGGTACACCAAAACCTCTTTTCTTTTGGGTCTCCAAGTAGGGAATGCCACAGTTGGCCCGGCTGAACCATTTCTACTGAGTTTATACTCACCCATTCTCTTATCATGTGATATGGCAACTACACAGCCGGGCAGAAATATAAGCTAAACAGGGTTGACATACAGCTTCACTGCCTGTGAACTGACTGGCTTTTCTTCTATTTGTGAGACTCAAATTGAAAGTAACCGATTTCAAATCTTTTAAGACCCCGCCTATCCAGCTAACATGAAAAAAACTAAGGTCCAGCAAAACAAACAAGCAAATCCTGATTGCTAAATAGTATATACTGTACAACTATATAGATACTCAGTGTCTTTCTTAAAACCAATCAAAACCAATTGCAAATAATGTGGAAACGACACCTAGCTACTGCATGTTGTCACTTCAATATTTTTTAACCTTTTTGCTGATTGTGTGTTGACATGCTATGGTGTCATGTCTTTATAGGGATGGCAATATAGCACTGAATCTTAAACCTTGCATAAAACAGTAATGCATTCTGACCAGACCAGCAGACTGCATTCATTATGCATTTAATGACCATAATGTGGCCAAAGATGTAGCAAGAGGGTTCTTACCGACAGACCATAGGTATTCGAAAAATGCTCTCATGTACGAGAAGGGTGGCAGTATGGCCTTTTTTTTTCTTTTGGAAGACTCCCAGCTGTACCCTAAATCACACTGCACTGGCCAGCTCTCAGCATTCAAATTACATAAGAAGACATGTATTCAGAAACTCTGTCACGGTGCTGAAAGCTTATCTAGAAGGCATTCCTCAACATCACTTTTTCAAAAAGAGCCCAGAATGCAGTGAGGCCATGCCTACATCCATGTGTAGACCTGAACTGTCAGACTTTGATCTTTTGGGCCTGCTAATGCTATTATAGGGTGCAATCATATGTGACTTCTCCTCTTTCTAACCATCGGCAATCTGATACCTTTCAGGTGTCTGTCAAAAATTCCTTTATTCTAACAATTTTAAAGGCTCATTATGGAGGTTCTTTATCATGCTAAATGTCAAGCTCCGTGACCTAAATGATTAAGTGTTTCAGCAGCAGACTCTGAAATATGTATCTGAGAGCTGTTTTTAATTCTTTCTGTGCTGTTTGAAGGCCTCAAACAGTGAAAAACAACATATTTTCAGCTTTCAATTATGTAGGCACAAACTCTGCAATCACACTGTCCCTGTGAAGAAGCAGTGGGATACCAGGAATTATCACAAACAGAGTTTCATGGACGTCTGCCTAATGGAAACTAGACCCTAAAGTACAGAGCACAAACACGGCTAAGCGTTTAATTTACTGGGATTGAAACAACACATTTTGAACTATTTTGGCAGCCTTTCAGGAGTCCTTGAAAATAATCACAACCTGTTCATTTGCTGTCAGCTCTGTCAAAGAAAATCACGATCCATTGTTTTCGCTTTCTCGGTGAATAAAAAGCAGGCGGCCGAAGTCCGCCCATATTTTCCCCGAGAAAAAGAATCTGTTGTGATAAAGTTGTTTTCAGATTGGATAGTGGCTCTGCGAAAACAATGATAGCATTTCAATCATGTGAGGTCATAAAAACTCTGCTTCTGGCCCAGGATCCCATTGAAAACAATGGCTGTGTTTTCTCAGCTTTTTCTAATAGGCTCTCCTGACAGAAACCCTCGGGTTGACAGTATAAGCACCATAACATAGGCCAGAATGTGTTCCTGACTGTAAGTATTAACCATTTCAAAATAACTTAGGTGTCAGTAATATACCCTCATAACTGTAATCTATATTGTTGCTGCCCAAGAAAAAACATGTATCTCTCATTTCATTTTCATACATTGCTTGAATACAACTCCTGTCTTTTACATTATATGAACATTTCTGCATGAAGAACAACAGACCAAAAGAAATGCTCCTAAATAATTTCACTTTACATCTGCCTGTAAAGGTTCAAATGTGTCTGTCTTACATTGCGAAGTTACCATTTTAGAAATATATATTTTTGGCGTAGTAATATATATGTTGACTGAGGAGTAGATTACAAATAAAGATTATGTAAATACGTTTTTTAATTCAATGTTTCCTCTTTGGTAGAAGCTGAACATTGTGTGATCATTTTCTGGTATGTAATTACACAATTAGATTAATGTGCTTTCGAAACAGGAAAACATTTCTAAAAGTATTTCTAATCCACTTCACTGTGTCCTTGATTACTTAGCTTACATATTGAGAACACATGTGTCATGCATTGTGGATGTGGCACCATAACCGCTTTGGAATCAGTATTTTCGTCACTCTCTACACATCTTTTAGTCATATGGATGGAATTTCCTTTCACTGATGTCATTGACAGATCACTTTCAAGCCTAGTTTGATGAGCTTTCATTAAGCCTATTACAATAACTCAAGTGCACTGCTTCCTGGGTAGAACAGAACTCTGTTTAGGAGGCTGCCTGTCAGTAAATGAGACATATATTAACACTCAATTAGAAAGATCTTCGCTTGACAGGGGTGGGAACCATTGTGAAAGGTGCTGGTTACTGCTCATGTGTATTCTCTGTCAGACAAGCTGTGATAATCCTGTAATTGACCTTATCATGTCATGCTCTGCTAAATCTGGTGTTATCGCTCGCAGAGTAATGAGTACTGTCGAATTTCTCACTGTGGAGCAAGATAAACTAACTGAGAGCATCAAAGTCCTAAGAGAACGAGCTAAAGAAAATAGTGTCCTACAGCCGTTCGAAATCCACACTATATAGGAGAAGAATGAATAACATGGTTAAACATGCCATATTTGAATTCTCGGAGGCCCCAGAATCAAAGAAGCTAATTCATTTTAAAGGGTCAATTAGGAATGGCCCCTAAGCCACATCTCACGAAGCAATGAAATACAGAACTGCTGATGGCGGGACATTTTTTGGGTGCCACTATAGGAGAAAGCAATCTGCATCTCAGTCCCCCTGGGTTTTCAATTAACATCCCTGAGACCTGGCTGCTGGTACAGAGAGATCAAATAGGCTCTCGTCCAGCCCCTGGCAGGCAGGAATGTGAGTAATGCTGAGTTCCTGTGTGCACCGGAGTATGAATGCATTAAAAATACAAACAAGGACAAAAAAGCAGGTTAATACTATTGTTGGCTGGGAATGAGAACCAGATTTTCCACTTCTTATCACCCTGGAGGTTTTATGTGTGAAGGTGAATTATTTTGAAAGCATCACAATCCATAAAAGCCAGGCAATTCTTTTTACATAGCCATGTTTACATTTCTCCATCAGCCTTCCAGACACTAGAAAAAGTTCTGTGTACAGATTTGAGCTTGTTTTCCTGTCCATCTTTTAGTTTCCATTTGTGAAGCAGCACATTTACTGTGTCCCACCTGGAGCAGTTGTTTTGCTTCAGGGAAACCAATTTTTTTCTCTGTGTACCGCTGGCAAATGCCTCACATTTTTAAGCTGATAAAACACTCAGTCCTCACTCAAGAGTTTGGGAGTTCTGGAGACTTCTGCTTTTGGTTTTTCAACTTCAGCAGTGATTAGGAATGCAGGGACACTGATAGGTGCCGAAGGACACCACAGTTTAAGTTTTAAAACAATCTCTAAGAAATTCTCTCCTTGTGTAACTCCAGAACATTCTGTGAGACATCATGATCCAAACATGCTTTCTCAATTACTTGGGTTCATTCTTGTGAGTGCGAGCGCGGCAACGACGGTATGGATAGTAATGAAAACAAATCGTTTATGAAATAGTAGCAATAATTATATTTAGTGCTGCTTTAATTGCTGATGCTTGGTTGTGTTGGTTAAATTAAAGAGTGATAGTCTTAGTCTGGCTGGCATTAATTATATACTTATTGGTCTTCATACAACCCTGTAATCAGACCGTCTGAGTCTACAATACTGCAATCTGTTTTTGTGGTTGGACTAGAACAGGTGTTGCCTCAACATAAAGCCATTTATTATCTGATGACGTACCTGAATCAAGTCACACTTCGAAAAGAACAACGTATTTCAACACACTATTTACAGAAACTCTCTAACTGTATTTAATAACAGTATGTTTCAGACCATTAGGATGTGAGACCAGTGGCTTAGAATGCATCTTTTTGAAATGTGTGTAAAAGTACACATTTACTGGCCTGGGAAAGTACCTCTTCAGAAATCAGTGGGAACCTCTGGGGGTGAAAAGCTCATGGTCTCCAGATTTAGTCTTGAGTGGTCTAGTGACGAGCACGATAAAGAGAGAGATTATGTCTTCAGTGAAGTACTCTGACCTCGCGGGATTTACCTAGTCCTACTCCGAGGTGAATGCTGACAGATAGCTTGCAGGCAGGGTGCAAATTACAGCGTCTTTTTCGGAGGGGGAAGGGGATCAGGGTAGTAATTAAGAATTTAAACCCCCTTCAATAGAAGCAAACACAATGTTTTTATGTGGGGGTCGCAAAATTCCTCATGAAAATGTGATTTTAACAACAAGCAACGAAATACGTTTCCCCAGAGTCATACAAACATTTAGAAAATACAGTGTCTCAGGACTATGACTGTTGACATATAACTAGTTCAAACTAATGAATTTAATATTATTTTGTTAGTTGTTTACTGTTGATAGCCATTTACATTAACTATCCTGTTTGTCAATAATCTGATTTCAAGTTTAAGCTACTTCTAAGGCAAATCTTGGTAATGGTGTCAGGTTTTCACAGACGTTAGAGAAGACATTTTTTGCCTCAGGCTGAGCTGTCCCCCTGCTTAGACACTTAGCTCCTCAGTGGACAGGGGTCAGAGGCAGGACAGGACAGGTCTGCTATTTTTGTGGCTGAAGAGCTCAAGAGAATAACAGAAGTTTGCCACCACTATGGGTGGCCAGACTGAGTGACCACAGGTACAGCGGGTTCTATCTTGTATTCCAGGCGTTCTTTATTTAGACCTGCTTTGAGGTTTTCATGTTTGAATACATGCTCAAAAGCGTGTCTGTGACGCGTCTAGCCCTGATTGTTTATGTAAAAAGTTTTTTTAAAGAATAAAGTGTTATTCACTGTTTTGTTTTAAAGAGACCCATTGAAATAAAATTCATTGCTACATTCATAAAAATAAAAGTGACAAGAAAGGGTTGTTTAGAGCTGTGCCATAGAAGAACCAATTCTTTTCAGATCAGTTTAAACTAAAAATGATGCATTTTGATTTAGTCACCGAAACAGTTCTTTTTCTGCCCTCAGCCATTCATCAGCATTGTAGGTTTTAAAATGTCAGCATGATTCATCACATCAAGAGTGAAATTCAGACTCAGCTTTGATTTTAGAGGTGGCTAATAAATGGTATGACAGAACGGCTGAGCTTTTCTGGGCCTGTGCAGCACTTCCCTTGAGATGACAAAGAGCAGATGTGACATTTGATGAGGTGTGAAATGCAGCTGCACACCTTCCACCCCGCCGCACACTTTTCCAATTGCAGCAGAAGATCAGCACCTCTTGCCTGTCTGTCCCTCAGCATGATAATGGAGCATTTCCCCTCAGCTCTCTCCCTCTCTCTGCCTCCTCCAAGGCTAGGATGGGAATCCTAAGGAGCCTTTCCAGAGACACACTATCAACATGAGCTGGAAAGGCCCAGTCTTTCATTATCTGACACCATTAGGATAAGAGAAGAATGTGCAGGAGCGGTAACTCTAGGAAAGATTTCTTCATCTGCATTTACACCAACATCTCTGTCCTGAGAAGCACTTTTCATCTCTCACTGCTATGAAATACAGCCCTTAACTCATTTAACTGTGCACTTAATATTTGGGTATTAATCTTAAAAGACCCATTCATTTCTCAATTGATACAATTCATATTCAGAAAGCCAACTGATTCTTATACAGTCCCATTCGGACAACCTACGCATCCACATTAAAGTTATAAACAGTGTTACAGTACAGGGTAGCCAACAGAAGGCTACAGTACAGGGTAGCCAATTGGAACAGAAAAAATCAGTTTTAAAATATCAGTGATAAAAAGAGGACCTGTTTGTATGATCAGAGTTTGGTAACTCAAACCACACAAATATGTAGCTTAGGGAGAAAAGTAAAAGTATAAAAATGGAAAATATGAGCAATTTCAGTCTAATTATTCAGTTATTTCAGTATCCAGTAATTACTATGAAAGTGATGTAAAAGTTTCACATAGTAGTTACTAAAGTTAGGATGTGTGAGACCACACCCAGATGCTTGAGAGACTTGGACAGCTCAACAAGCTTGAAGGAGAACACTAACTCCCCGTTCTGTTACGTCAACTAAAAGAGGCCTGCACTGGCACTGCATTTGAGGGGGGCCATTCTACCCATCCAGAGAGTGAATTCAATGAAACTCTCTTGGCTTTCAAAGCTCTAAGACACCGCTTTTAAAACCTCCCATAAATTAATGATAGCAATTAATAGCATTGGCCTCTCAGTGTTTCATCACAAGAGCACGCTCCCAGCCCTTAAGGGCGGGGGTCTGCACTCAAATTCCTGAACACCTGAGTCACCTGAGTCAGTCTGAACCTACAGCCTGCACCCATGTATTAAGAATTCCTCTGAGCCCTGCTCTGCCTGGTTCTAGTTATGAGTCAGATATTTACTGGAGCAGAATCGAGGTCGCAGTGTTGGATCTGTCATCCCATAAACAACTGATGTCATTTAGTTTTCTAATGCGTGTTTAGCCTAGGGCTGAATCTGCTGTTCACTCTTCAGGGGTGATGAAGTCTCATACCAACTGCTGGTGCAGCAGTAATACTGGGGAGGCATTGTGTCTTAAATCAGTTACTCATGACACGCCTGTAACTGAACAGGATCACACAGCGCAAACGAGATCCACAGTGATGATCTTTAAACATTGCTAAATGCTTGTCTTTCACAAACCGCCTCACTGAAAGAGTCATGACCAACAATGCAGTCTCCCTGCCCAAGTGGAATTACATCCTTTCACAACCCAAACAATGAATGGCATCCTCTAACAAAAGTAAGCAAACTGAAGACTTTGGTGAGGCTTAAGTCAAGCTGATGTCTATCTTGGAAAAGTCTCCTGATGGGGAGCAATATATAAACATGCAACACAGAAAAATCAGTCTTTATATCAGTAGTTACAAGCCCACCCATGAAATTCCATTGCCAAAATCATTTGCTTTTAAATGCTTTTAAAATTACATTTTCAAACCAGATTTTTTTGGCTTGAGATTAGTCATACATGGTCTTTTTAAATTCCTTTACTGTCATTTATTTAATGAAATCCAGTAAACATCTGTATACCCCAAAGCTTTTTTTTTACCAAGTAAAACATGCATAAAGATGCTCTCAGTTATTTGCCACAAGGTCTAAACATGTTCTCTGGATTTATTTTACTAACAGACGGCAAATAAAAGAGTCTGGCACGCTAAATTAGATTTCTCACTAAGTAAAAGCATGCCCCCTTCGTCTGAGGAATCTCATACGTCTTCAATTATTTACTTGAACGGAACGTTCTGTAAGGGCTATTTTATGTGAAGTTTTTATTTGAACACAGTAGCTGCCCTTAACATCGCATAAAATTTCTATGATGAATGAACTATAAGAAATGTTCTAAAATTACTTTGAATATACTCTTTACATTCAGTTACATTAACAATAATAATAATGTGTAACACATATCTTAAAATGCCAAAAATCTACATGGCTTCATGGTCGATAATACTACCCATGGATCTATGAATGCAGGTCTCTTTGCTCAGTTTTACAAATGTTTTAAGTACCACAGTACAGTTGGCTTCTGAATAGCACTCAGACACCTTATCCAGACAAATTACTACCTGCACTCACAAGTCCAGGTGTTGCACACAGCTGACAATGAGGGGTAATAGGATCCCATGTAAACAGAACGGCAAAACATGTCTTAGAGTATTCAGAGGCTTACCTTTCCTCCATGGAGCAAGGATGGCAAAAGACTTATGCCAGCTGAATGCCACGCTCGGTTTACGTTTCTTCAGGCTCATCTTGGAGGTCCACAAGTGTTCAGCAAGTGTTCAGATGCTCCTCATGTCTTGTCTATGCCAATGCTGATGTTTATTCTGTAATTTAGGTGCTTAATGTCTTGAGAGGTAAATGGCCCAACAAGATCCACTGCTCCTTTGGGCCATTTTGCCAAAATTGGATAATTGCCTACCTAGACATGAGTGTGTGCATATGCGTAAGTCTCTATATCCTTGCCTGTGTAAGAGTGTGTGACAGTGTGTCTCCCGTGCACTCAGTGAGGAGAATGAAGCGGCCGGCCTCCAGCGCCAGCACTCAGCAGCTGGGAGGAGGGGTGGCTGAGCATGAAGGGAGGGAGGAGAAACATGCTGGAGAACAGAGAAAGGAGGGGTTATTTTGAAACTGAGCCCCAGTAAATAGGATATCTTCAGTTTATTTTTACAAAATTATGAAGGAGGTGCTTTCCATCCGTCTGTGTGGCAAGATGCTCACGTGCTCGGACGCAAATACACCAGATTTTATCAGCCAGAGAAACAAACCACAACTGTAAAGAACTAGACTCAGTTCGGAAAATAGTGCAATATATTAGCAGCATGATGATTCTACTCTTTGTTGAAAGTACCACCAAGAGATGGTTCATACCATCTCTTCTGAATTTTTCCACCATGTTTTTTTCTCAGGTTTTATCATACATATTCTACATCTGATCTCTCAGACACATACAATGACTGTATAATGGACTTTTAGGTTAGAAGTGTTACGCTCATGCAATCTAGATAAAGTACAGAATCCTAGAATGCAAAAAAAAGAGTCTCATTTTTATAAGCTCTAAAAGATTATCAGGCGAATAATTAACTCGGGTCATAATTCAAGTCGTACAAACACTTTCCTGACTAGAAAGCCAAACTAAAGAAACAGAATTCAGCCACACCTACTCTCTTACAGCTACAATGACTGCCTTTCTGGATCACTCCCTCACTTTCGTGGGAGGAATAGCAAGTTATCTGCTGGGAAATGAATTTGGCTCTCAATGAAGCATCCCGTTGTTCCACAGAAAACAACACACACGGTAATGTGTTCAATTAAACTTAGTTCTGGGCACGTGATAATATTGTCTAAGTGTAAAACTACAGTCTAAATATATCATGTTTTTCCAAGGACAGATGGATCCTTTTGTGTTGTTTTTTCGACATTGCTGTGGACATCCGACGCCTTATTGACACCGCTGTTTTGGTAAGCAACAGGTGAGGATATTAGGGGGCTCAGGAATGCCCTTAGGCCCAGGATTAGGTTGTGAATGAGAAAGCACTGCTTATCTTTTACAGGCCTCGACAATGCTGAAGTCTTCTGTCCTGTATGTTTTTAACCAGAATGAAGAGATGTAATGAAAAGTCAAGGTCTGTTAAAGTCACCCCTCTCAGTGTGTCAGACACCCTTGGTCACCCTTATCACCAGATGATCAACCCTGAAATGTAGATTCACTGCCACCGCATTCACCTCACTTCATTCACCTCACCTTCAAACATAATCATCTGGAGTTTACTGGATGCATCTGGAGCTTTGACTAGAATGGGTTCTGTGGTCAGATGCGACAAAAATAAAGCTTTTTGGAGCAAATACTAACGGTGAGTTTGGTTGAGAAGAGATGAAAGACTCTCATTCCTGATGCTAACCAATGGTATAACCATTGAAGTAAAGGTAAGAATTCTCTCAAATTTTCAACAAGAAAAGAAGCAAACTTTTTTACCCATATTTACAGGGGACAGCAATATTTAAGAATCAAACTGTATATAGAATAATATATACTGTATATATATTTCTATATGACCATATAGTTTTAACTATAGGATAGATCAGCTATTTTGGTACAACCAATACAAACATATAAACCTTTTCTGCTCTGTGTGAACAGCAAAATATGTATTTTGTTTGTATGTTGGTGTTTTCCGTCAGCCTGTGCTGCAAGATGCTCACGCACTCAGACACTAATACACCAGATTTTACCGCCCAAAGAAACAAAACACGAGAACTAGACTCAGTGTGGGAAATAGTACCATGTTTTAGCATCATGGTGATGATTCTACTCATTGTCTGTTGAAAGTACCATCAATAGTAGTCAGATTCAGACCATCTCTTCTGAATCCCACAATATGTTTTCCTGCAGTTTTTATCATCCACATCTGATCTCTCAGTTAGAAATATTTTTAAATAAATATTTATATTGGAAAAATCTATAGCATAGAGATACAGCTCTGAAAATCATCTTAAAATCCTTTCACTGAACAATCTACTATGGGAAATAGGTTTCAAGCCATGCTTGCATGCTATGTTAAAAGATATGATGAGTGTACTGTATGCTGTAGTTAAGCCATTAAGCATAATCTGGCTTGTTTTTAAAATTCCATTCGTGACAATAATAAATTCTTATTTTCTATTTTTCTGTTGACCTTGGAGTTAAAGTCTTGCAGGAAAAGAGATAAAAAGAGATGTGTGGGAACATATTTCTGCAAAGTAAGAAGTGTGATGATGAGATCAGTCACCTGTAGACTGAACTCAAACGGACCCATTTGTTCTTCAGAACGCCATTGAGATATAATATGTGCAAAATGAGGAAATGCTGGCTAAACCTGTGTTTGCTTGGAAACTTTTCCGAATTGTTTTTCCAGAGTGCCTTGTTGGTCTTGGAGTGTAAAGGCCTCTATCTCCCCAGGTTTGACACTGAACATTTCAGCCAGTTATGTAACACTGACTTTGAAGAGCATGCAAAGGGACACCTCATGCTGCTTTGCGTGTTTTCCATGTTTAAATCATCATAGTAGCTCTGTCTTTTGTGTTGAGGGACTTAGCAAAAAAAGTTGCATAAGAACATCAAGACATGGTTGACAACAGAAGAACAGCTTGCAAAAGTTCAAGCAAAGTTCTATCAGGGGCTCTGTGACCTTATGGTAGGATTCCCTCCCAGGTCAAATATGTGAACAGCCCCTTTAGAAAAACAGCTGTAATTATTTATACAAATGCAGGAAGGGCAAGAGTAAAATAACAAGGGTCTAAAAACACTAAGGGCAAAGTAGCAGTACTGATACTGAGACATCTCAATTAACAGCTTGCTAGTTTTATAAATTCAGAATGTTTTCATTAAAAGAAAGACGCAATATCTTTATGTGTAATATTATTACCATGTGAAAAATCAATACTTATGATAATATTACTTGAATATTATTTATCTCTATTACTTGCAAATACTTGGAACCACCATTTGTGTTACTAGTAATTCACTTAACTGTAAGTTGCTTTTCTATAATATTAAAACCCTAGCATTTGTATAGTACACTGTATTTCATAGTGAGTTTTTTTTTTCATTGGATTTATTTAGACTTTATATTGTATCTTGTTCTTGTCTCTGCAGTCGTAACAAAGTGTTTCCTCTGGGATCAATAATTCTGAAATCATTTTGTTCTACACGTCTTTATAACATTATCTTTTATTAAATAAGAGTTCATCATTTATCAAGAACAACTTGGTGATCTCCCTGCTCAAACACACCTGATTCAAAAACTTCAATTCCAGATTTACTAGGTGCATTTGAGGAGGGGAAGTGTGCTGGACACCGGTCCCCCAGGACTGGGGTTTTGCACCACTGATCTTGGAGCTGAAACCGAAGGTCAAAAGGTGACCTACATGTTGAAAAAAACAAGGTATGCTCTTTATAACTCTGGAACTCCAGAAATAACTGCAGAAATGTCTAAAAGGTCACTGAAAAACGATGCAGCCAGTGACATGACCTTGTACATACTCAGCAATGGCTTTCCATTTGATACACTTTCAAAGACTGTTTTGTACTTCTTGCACTTTGTCACATCCATGGTTGCTGGAAAGTAGCAACTGTAGTCTTTCTGAAAGTAACTGTACCCCCTTAGAAAAAGATGGACTTTTCCACATAGGAAATGGAATGCAATTACACAATTCCCACCAAAAGATGCAAACTTGTAACACATGTAAAATATGATAATGTTACATATTTTGTTTAAACTACATTTGAATCATGCATCACTTTTTTCAGTGCACAATGATCCATTGAAAAGAAAAATGTGAGAATGTAAGCAGGGGGAAAAATCACATTTGGATTTGGTAATGGTATCATTTTCTTTTCAGTTATAATATGGAATTGCTTCAGACAGGTATAAGAATACTGTGTTTAGGTCTTTATTCTTTAGAAATATTTATTTTTGCAGTAAATGTGCCTCTGCTTTTTGCTTTTTGCAAATGAATGCAAATAAACAGTACTTGAGAATATTACAGAAAGTAACTAAAATAAAAGTAGTGGATATTTACTGACCTAGTCAGAAGCACAAAGGTTTGATTCTAGATTTTATTCCAGCCATCATCATTATTGAGCAAGGATTATTGAAACTAGGTCTAATATAATAGCAGCAGGACACATAACCTAACTTCTTCAAGGAGAGATCTGAAAATGGTTGAACTAACACAACGTACATAAAAAATCACAATTTAATGCCTTCATTTGATTTTATTCTAATGTGAATGGTTTAATCAATTTTAAATTATTACAGCATTTAGCAGACATTTTTATCCAAAGCAACTTCCGTTGCCTGACTACAGGGGGCATTCGCCCTGGAGCAACTTGGGGTTAAGGGAGCCCAGTGGTGGTATACTGAAGGTAGGATTCGAACCCATGACCTCTTGGTCCAGAAGCAAGTGCCCTACCCACTAGGCCACCACCACTCAAATATAATTATCTCAGGGATCTAAGTCTTTTTTTTAACAATACTGCATCTGTCTAGCTCTTTATCTTTCTTCTAACTCATTTAAACAAACAGTGTCCTACAATAAATGTGTCCTACAGCAGGATTTGTGTTACCTGTTAAAACCCAGGACTATACAAACCTTTGTGTTGTTCAAAAATGGTCATTTTAAAACATCATTTTAAACACACTGTATTTACAGTGTCCATTCAATAGATGCTAAAATTATTAACAAAAATCTGGCGAATAGTCTGGTGGTCATGTCTCAACAGCATTGAGGTTAGGATTAAAACTACAGATGGTGTTAGAATGAGGTTTTGGACTGAGATGAGAGCTGGGATTAGAGTGAGTGTGAAGCTTACAGGAAAGTTGAAGTGGTGATGCTATTTGGTTGAATATACATTCAACTACATTCAACTAAATATCAGCACCAAGTTAAGTAACTGATGAGCCAACCAGCAAAATGAACATTTTTATTGTCTATTTATTTAAAAAGTGTAAAGCTGAAATTTTCTATACAGAGTTCAGGTCTGACCTCAGTTCAGGAAAACAAGTCCGCGATCAGGAGGAGGGGTGAACACTGATTACAGGGGAGAAGGCTGTGTCACCTATTATTGTGGCCTGAACGAGTATGAGCAAGTAGTCTGTGACTAAATGTCGAAGGGAGAAAACCTGAGGTTTTTTTAAAAAGCAGAAACAAAAAATTGAACATTAAATGGATTTTAGTTCCATTTAATCAAAAAAGGGCTTCTAAACAACTTTATGTTGTATTAATTGATTCATTAATAGAAGCAGTCTTTAGAGCCCCATGACAGTCCATATATACTTATGCTTTGGGAGCTGCGATAGAAATTTGAGCTCATATGTGTCTCCAATTATGCCACCGACCTAATTCATTCTTCTGATGATCAACTGTGGAACTGAACCAGAGTTTGTGGAAAGCTAGTCCTCAAAGGCCCTTTATAGTCAGAGTGTTACTTTAATTCTTCAACAAGCATGGAACTCCATATGTTGCTTGATGAGCTCAGAGGGCTAGTGAAACATATTTTAGCCCACGTTTGCTGCTATCACAGCTGCAGGGAGGCCTGGACTTCCTGTCATATCCCAAATGCTATTTCCGTGAAGAAAAAAGAAACAACTCATCCAAATCGCATTTCCGCACACTGAAAACAAAGAGATCAAATGGAACAGCATTAAATGAGAATTGACTCATACCACTGACATGTTCTGCAGTATATGCTGGGCTGTTTTTCTGTTTAGAAGTTTTGTTTATACCAGGCTTTGGCTTTCCCGCTATGTTTGAAAGGTAAAAATGGGACAGACATCTCTTTTGTTTATTTACTTGTGTGTGCCCGAACCATTGTGTATCTAGTGGTAAAATGAGCCTAATTTTCTTGGAAGACCTTCTAGTCAATTCTGAGAAGACATAAAAGGGAAGAGGGTTGTGACTAAATTAGGAGTTGCCAAATTAGGGGTAATTTGCTTTAAGAGTGTTTCCAGTCTGGGCGATCAGAGCAGCGCCTGTTTTGATGTTTCTTCCCTCACGAAAATGTGATCTGCCGGTATCTCCTTCCAAATCTCATTTGATTATAGTTGCCTTTCAGAGGTGTTGACTTTTCTTCTGGGCTTGTGTTTGCATAAATTTTACAGGAATTGGGTCAAGCTTCGGGTGTGTGTGTGTGTGTGTGTGTGGGCGTTGGGGAGTAGGGGTATGCCATATCATGCACACTGTTGATAATACATGACCTCAGTTATTAGATTATCTCTTGTGTTATCATAACATCCATTGAGCAGATTTAATACATTTGACAGCATGCCTTTCTTATTGTGTTGGACTTAGACAAACATTGGGTGTTCCTGAACTTTGAGCAGTCATGCAGACTCTTAGTCCTAAAGTAAAGACGTGTCAATTCAAATAAAAATCTCTGCAAAATATGCAATTGATAACAGTGTTTGCTTCCATTGCATGTTAATTCCAAACACATACCTCAGATATTAGCAAACTTGAACTGAAACGAACTTGGACCATCATTCTTGAGTCAAACTCCTGTAGTGTTTTTTTTTAAAACAACTGAAGACCAGCCATCCTTTAATGCACGCTAATATTTCATAATAAATGGCCCATTAGAAACAGTTCAAATTAACTCACTTAGAATACTCTTACAAAAACCTAAAGGGTAAATTCATGGCAGACACTACACAGGAGGTCCTCAAGTTACAACAATCTGGACATGCAACGTTTCGACTTACGGACTATGTGGGCAAACTAGTTTTGTTGCATATGAGTGAGGGAGCTTTCATTTTCCTATTTTGTGGCTTTGTTGTCTTTTTATGATTTTACAACTGTGTAGAATCAGTAAGTGACTACGGCTGGGGTGTGTTTTGACTAACACCAAAATTCGAGTTACATCACTGTCGAAGGAACGGATCTGTGGCGTAACTCGAGGACCGCCTGTATATGTACATAACTCACAAACATGACTCCTGATGTAGTTTGTGAAAACAGACCCTCATGTCTAAAATTCAACATGCAAGTTCATTTCTTTCTTTTTTAAGCTCACAGTATGTCATACCATGTCCTAAACCATAGCAGCAAGTCTGTGCTGCCTTGGTGTAGAGCTGGATGCAGTTTAAACAGATTGACAGAAACTGGAGGTTGTACTATTTGGAGATAACTTTTTAGAAAAGATTTGGGTGACTATAAAACTGTGGAAATTGGATTTTTCTCTGAAGTATTTCTTTAATTTAGCGTTTCCACTTCTTGGTCCTGGGGCACAATGACCCCCAAAGTACAAAACTGAATATACTGAAATGTGCAGAGCAGTGTGCCTCCCAGGGTTGAATAACGGTTAATACAAATCTCTATAATGCTCCAACAAAACCTTCAGCAGCAAAATTATTCTAGTTTACATCATCTCTATATTTACCCTCATTTGTTCTAACACTATGACCAACCCCTACTTAGTAACGTGAGCTTTGTTTAGCTCTCAGATGTGGGTAAAGCTGTATTTATCATGTGAGAACTGCACAGGTGGGCCTTTTGCAGGGCAATTTAAGACGGATCACAAAACCTTGACACATTTGCAACAAAGACTCAAGTAAGACGCCTCAAGTTGCTTTTACCTTGATTGTAGTCACTGTATGAATAATAACAGTGTGAACAAAGCACAATGGAGTTCTTCAGCTTTTTGCAACTAAAGTGGGAAAAAAAGAACAATATGAGGTCAGGGGCGTGTTTCAGCGGTCAAAAACATATATAAGACAAAATTGAGCAACACACTTGCGTGAATGCAGTATTCACAGTTAAACATTTAAAAAGATAAGAGGGCTTTGGGCTTGACTATGGTTGAAAGAGAAATCTATGAACCTTACCCTTTACAACCATCTCTTTAAACTTTAAAGAGGTTCTCCGCTCTCACACGTCTCATTTACAACAACTGAGAGACTCTTCAGGGGGACTCAGGGGGGAGTGCTTATTTCATTACATTACTCCAAAGAACTGTTTGGTGTCTTTAGTTTTAGCGGTGAATGTATATACAGTGAGTGCTGCTCAACACTGCCTGCTCCAGAATGCAAGCAAGGCCAAGAGTAGCCCTTTTCAGTCAGAGATGAAGTGCATAGACAGTGTGGTGTCCTTCACACTGAAGTAAGTCAGAGCTGCAATGGAGGAAATGGGTTAATGGGTCGTTTCCATATGTTTACAGCCAACCAGCTCTCATTGATAACCTTCCAGATAACCTATACACACACACACACACACACACACATACACACACACACACACACTCACACACACAGTCATGAGAGGATGATTCATATACTTCAGATGCATGGCCAACACATCCCATAATTAACTCTAGACATAATTGTGCAAGGAACCACAGGCATGGGTCACTGTTTTCCCTCCATTGTTTCATTTTCTCCTCCTCAAACCTTCCTTCAGTTTAGAGTCAGAGCTCGCCATCACACTCGTCTCAACAACACTGGCTTCTCTGATTTACAAACATGAAAGACAATGGCAACTAAAGCAAGGCGTACACAGTGGTCCCACACCTTTTCAAAAAGCATAGGACATGTCTAGCTTCTAAGGCTTAATTCCTTTTTGGTTACTGCATTTTTCATTTTCAGCGAATGCCTCCAGCCAGGAGACTGCAGTAACCCCATCTTTCTGTTGACAACAGCACTGCAGACTCGCTGAAAAGAAACGTGCCGCAGCTCACACACGTTCCTAGTCAGCAGATAAGACCGCTCCAGGCAGTGAGCAGGAGGCCGTCCTCTCCTTTGACAAAAAGCTGTTTTGTAAATTGATCCGTCTTATCAAGCACGAAGAATTCTGGAGGCACCTTTGTCTCACTACTTTTGGCTTCTCGTCAGACCAAGTCATGCCAGCCCTGTAGTCTTCACAATTAAATGTCAGAATGTTTTTTTTCAGTCCTCCGTTACTTGTCACATACTTCAACATTCAACAACGGGAGAAATTAGTGGAAGGAAAAGAATATCGAAAAATGTTGAGGAGTTTGTGAAAACAGATACTGCAACCCTAGTCTACTTAATTTACATTCTTTTTTAGCCTAAAAAACTGCACGCATCAAGAAAACGTACTACTGATGCCAAATGGAAGTAATGGAATGTGGTCAGGAAGCATATGAAGACTGGAGAAGGTCTGCTGACCTCTTGTGGTTGAATGTAACACAAAGGAAATGTCAATTTGAAAATAAAATGATTTTTTTACCTTGCTGTCTCATGTCTGTCGTTAAATATTGATTTAATACAATCCATCGCATTGTATAATTCAAAAGACAATGCGATAGGTTGCTTTTTTCTAGCCTCTAAACATTTTGACTACATCATATTGTACAAACGGCAGGAAAAAGTGACATCCAATAAAAGCGTGTTTTCCTTCCTCCATCTACCACAATGATCAATCATTGAACAAAAACCCATCCTTTTTCTCTTCCTGACGGCACACGCACAGACAGCTACACTGGCTGACTAACTTGCTCTAGACAATATACTGCTCTGTCTCTGTGGTTTGCATTTACTCTCACCTTCCCCTTCAGTTTCTGGAGCGTTTATGAAATAATCATGTATGAGTTACTTCAGTTTGTTTATGCTGCTATCATTGTTCATGTTAACACTAGTGAGGTCTTTCAAAGGTCACCAGTATTTGCACTAATCTCGAAAGTTTTCTACTGTGCCGCAAGGCATATCAGCCAACAAAGGGAGACATGCACACTCACACACACACACACACACACACACTTGCAAGCACACACACCTGCTACTTCCTTTCGTGTTTATTTAGCTTTTTCTATTTGCACACAGTTTAAATGAAAGAAAATCTGCCTGTGCCATGCAAGTGCCAAAGAAGCAATGGTAATAAAGAACCTAAAAGTCTAGACTGGTAACCTGTGCTTTACCTATGTCTTAGAACAAGAAAATAATACACAGTCAAATTTAGCTTTCAACAGATATGGAATTAAGTTTCAGAAATGACAAACGATTTTATTTTGGACTTTGCCAAAATAGACAACAGCTTTTAGGTTTCTGCAGAAAACCTGACTCAGAACATCAGAAGTTCAGTAGGATTTCTTTACTTCATATTCTAGTTCTTTACATTCTTTACAGTTCTTTACATTCAGTAATATAAATGTAGTCCTTTTGTAATATACCATATACTACATCCTCATTTTAATGTCTCATATTACTATGACAATTTCTTTGTGTTTAGTGTTAGAATTACACTTCATAGGAAATGCATGCTGTCTTGTTTAGCACACAAAGTGAGACTCAGAACTTGAGATTTTGTTGCACTCGGGACTTGACTTAACACTTGCCAGTGCCGGCTCAGGACTCGACTTGTCTGCTCTGTTCCAAGTTGGTGTTTGACTCAAGATTTGAGTCTTACTTGATACTTGGGATTCAGTGACTTGTGCTACCTGTGCCGCTTCCGTTTAATTCATGGAACACACAGCAGTCCTGCTTTGGCGACTGAAGCTGGCAAGAAGACAATAATGTTTAGAAATAAAACATATTGCAGAAGAATCCTATAAAGAAAACTGCCAGGCTGTAACAGTGATGAACCGTAAAAATGACTAGTTTTTCCATTTCTTTCCAGAAGAATTCTAAAAATAAACCAGAGTGAAGCAGTGCGCTTTCGACAATGGCGGTACCTTGCTCAAAGGACCTCAAAGGTGTCACTGGCAGGCCTGGGATTTGAACCCATCAGCTGCCCCACCAGCAGAATAAATACTGCTAAATAAAAAGTGTGCTTTTAAACAGCATTTTTCCGAACATGTTCAGGCACAGAACACAATGAAACCAAAAGAAAAAGGTGATAGGGTTCTTGCATTGCTTATGGTCATCTCAGCTTGACCTGTGGATTCCATATTAAACAAATATCGCCATCTAGTGGTTAATATGAGTCCCTGCATAGATTTTCTTTGCTACCAGCCATCTGTTAGTCTTGAAAAATCGTCCAAGGTGAATTTCAATCAGCCTTTATTTGCTAGAAACTTGGACTTGGATCTGTGCAGAAATGCTGTTTTGGCAAGCAAGATAATATATTTGATTGGCTACAAAAAGTCAGAGACACAACTGTTCTACTGGCCAGAATAAAACATTTGTATATTTTACAGTTACAGAATTTACCTGACGCTCTTATCCAGAGCGACGTACATCAGTGCTGTAGTAGTCCACATCTGTTTCCTAAACCTGTAAAGCTAAACTTAAATCAATGTCCACTATTTTACTTTCTAATCATCCCTTTATTTATGTAGCTATATAACTGTATACTTATAGACACTAAACATAAAAGGGTTACAACCCATGGTAACATCAAGCCACATGATTAAAAAGGCAATTTATTCCTGGTCTTGAACTTTGATATTTGTATTTACTATTAAATTGTATAGTCTCTCATCAGTGCAATCAAACCTGTTTTCCAACTTAGTAATATTGTTATTGCTTGCAACAATTATCTGGATTTAGAGATGCTTCCCTTCTGTCCAAGTCTCCTGTCCTTAGAGTAACAACTCCAGTTTACTGAACTGAGCTCAACAGCACGTTTGTCTTTGGTTTTTGGCTACAGACAGACACGCCATGCTTTCTTTGATTGTGCCAAAAACTTTCGCGGGAAACATGTTGCACACTTATCAAACATGGGGGGAGTCTTGTACAATGGAAGAATACAAGTGGCTCAAGTTATTGATCGCAGGCACGATATTCTTCGAAATGAGTAGGGCCTTGTAACAAATATTTGAAAGTATGTAGGTTCAATTATCATATGAGAAAACACAATTACCATTATCATCACCACAACTTTATATCTACCCGTGCTGGGGATGAATTGGTTGCGTCCGATTTGGCGCGAAACTGCTGCTTAGTGCTCTGCTCAGTCTCGCGCCGGAACGTGTGGGGACTGGAGTGTTTACATTTTGGAGTTGTGTAACTTAATTATTTGGTTTTACTCTGCTTTATTTTTAGATTTGGAAGTCAGTTATATACTTTGAGTTGTTGGTTCGTTAACCAACCTTACCTGCAAGTTACAATTCAAGAAAATACTCCGCCGTTTGCTGTAACATAGTTTTGCAACATTTGCTTCACTTCTGAGCCCTAACAGTGCAAATTTAAGGAGTATTTATTTTCTTAACAGTCTTCTATTGTCTTGAGGTCCAACAGGAGACGAGAATGAGTGGGTAAGTTCATTCGTGATTTGCTCAAGTAACAGCTTACACAATGTGAACAAAAGTATTGGGACGCCCGACCATTATCCTAACGGGGACATTGCATACCAATACAGTGCCTTGAAAAAGTATTCATACCCATTGAAACTTGACTCATTTTGACACCTTACAACCACAAACTTAAATATTTTTATTGAGATTGTCTGTGATAGACAAACAGAGTGGCACATAGTTATGAAGTGGTACGAAAATTATACATGGTTTCAAAATTCCTTGGTCTTCATGATGCTGAGGCCTTCACAGAACAGGTGTATTTATAATAAGACTAAATTATACATAGGTGAACTATTATCTATTAAGATGACTTTTGAAGGCAATTAATTGCACTGGATTTTATTTAGGGGTATCTGAGTACAGGGGGCTGAATACAAATACACGCCACAATTCAGATTTTTATTTGCTTATTTTTTAAACCCATGTATCATTTTCCTACCACTTCACACTTGTGCCACTTTGTGTTGATCTGTCACAGAAAAACGTTTAAGTTTGCGCTTGTAAGGTGTCAATGTGTAAAAGTTCAAGGGGTATGAATACTTTGCACAGTAGACTTCGTCCTTCCTTTGCAGCTGTAATGGCGTCCACTCTTGGAAGGTTTTCCACAATATTTTGGACTGATTCTCTGGGAATTTGTGTCCATTCATGCTGGATGGGGTTGAGATCATGTCTCTGTGCGAACCAGTCAAGTTATTCAAACTCATCCAACCATGTCTTTATGGACCTTGCTCTGTATCATGCTGGAATAGAAAATGGTCTTTCACAAACTGTGTCTACAAGTTAGAAGCAGGTGTCCCAATACTTTTGGTGTATTAGAATAGTGCATAATATTATCGCTACCTTGTGTGGTGTTTACCAGTCCTAGGACTGTTGTTTCTCAGTGCCCATTTTACACAGAGGATGGTGAATTGTCCTTGCATGAGGTTATTCTTTGTCCCCAAATGATTAGGACTGTTAAAGAAGACACTCGTAGTGTCTCTCCTCAGTGTCCCAGACCAGAAGAATCAGAAGAGCCAGAAGGAGCAGCAATGGAGGTAGCCACTATAGGTGTGTGTGACCAGTCTTGCTTCAGTTCTTAATGAATATGCATTTTTATTGTGTTGGTATCAGAATGTGTTGCGAACTAAACTGGTGAATCCAGAATCCAGAGTAAACTGTACTTATTTCTTTGCAGTAAAATCCCAGGATGAGGAGATTATAATTACTAAAGAAATGGAGGAGGAGGAAAAGAATTTGATGGAAGAAGGAGAGAAAAAGGAAAGAGAAATGATGGAAAAGGTAATTGGTGAACAACGTCTTAATGGATTTCTTGGTGAACTCGACTGCCAGTTTACTTTTTGTGTATAGATCTGAAAAATCCCACGTTTCTTAATTCTCTCTGTTTTCCGTGAGCAGGCTAAAGAGTCGTGGGAAAAAGATTCTCAAGAAATGCGATTTAAGAGACTTCAGCATCTTTTGGAGAAGAGCAACATATACGCCAAATTTCTGCTTACAAAAATGGAACAGCAGCAGCAAGAGGTTTGTTTCCTGTTTTGCTTTGGGGTGGGGAGATATATATATATTTTATCTTGGGTCATGATTTTGTGTGTAATCCAAGTTTTGTTTTTGCCCCAACCTGCATTGAAATATGGGTGATATTGGTGTAAAAAAAAAGGCAAAGGACTGTGTGGAAGTTAATTGAATGCTGTAATTACTGTGAAGTGCATGCCCCCTCTGGGATTACAGATTGTTAAGACAACTAAAGGGTCTTGTTTAATTTGAAATCTTAGGCAAGTCAATCAATTAATCTCATGCTTCTCTTGCTTAGTTGACCATGTCCGTATCGGTTTTGCTCAATTTGGTTTATTGTTAACACAGGAAAAACGCAAGAAGGAAAGGCGCGAAAAGAAGGATGCCTCTCTGAAACAGAAGGTAAGCTTAAAAGTGCCATTTTAAAAATCTAACTTGCATTTTTTGTCTTTTATTGGTTTGTGTGGTAAAACATTGCAAAGCATCGTGTTTCTAAGTCTTTCATATTTAATGTCAAGTGTTTTGTTTTGCCTGTGAAGATTAAAAAATTTTGTGTGACTGGTATTCATAAACACTAATTTATATTTTATTCCTGTAACTTATTTTCTAGGGCAATGACATAAAGACAGAGAAAGGTAAAATATCCACACTTTGTGTGTGGAAATATGGGTTGCTTTTAAAACATTGTTACATATAGCTCTAAAGTGAAATTCAGATTCCAATATTTGCCTAATAGATTAACACTGAAAACATTTCTCTTTTTTTTTCTTGTATTTTTCTTCAGTGGAGAGAAAAAAGAGAGAAAGGGAAGAAGACTACAAAATTGCCGATGTCATGTCCAAAGAGGTACGCGTTCTTCTTAAACTATGTTCTGTAAAATGGATGTTCATTAAACTGCTTTTTGTATAATGAACTACCCATAGTAACATTTTAATTTTCTGTTTGTTTAATAGGAAATTATGTCAAAAGCCAAGAAACCAAAGATCGATGAGGTAATTTTGAAAAGTTTACATTTTAAATTTAGGTGTATATTAATGCATATATTTGATGCACTCAAATCTTGAATACATCTGAAGTACTAGTGAAAACAATCTCAGGCTTAGACCTGTATTTTGTGATTTTAAAATGTTCTTACCTTTTATGAAGGAGGCTTCTAGCCAGAAGAAACTCCAGGCTGAAGACATAGAGAAAATAAGTGACTCTAACTCCGATATAAAAGGACGACTCTCTGAGGCTGTGCGAGACAATGCCAAGCACATGCTTGACCCCAAAAGGAAAGTAAATGGACAGCCTGTGCCTTTACAGCAGCCAACACTTTTTACTGGGGGTGTGATGAGATGGTACCAAGTGGAGGGCATTGAGTGGCTTAGGGTAAGTAAACAGCAAACAGAGGAATAAGTAAAGTCTGGAAAGGACAGGTGTGAAAAAAATGTATGTAGTGAAATATCTCAGATCAAGAAATAATTAACTTGTTTTTTTTTACATGTATGTTCTGTAGATGCTGTGGGAGAATGGTATTAATGGTATCCTGGCTGATGAGATGGGACTAGGAAAAACCATACAGTGCATTGCTCATGTTGCAATGATGGTTGAGAAGAAGGTGATGGGGCCATTTTTGGTCGTTGGTCCACTGTCCACTCTGCCCAACTGGATCAGTGAATTTAAGCGCTTCACTCCAGAGGTGAGGTTACAGGAAACAAGAGTTGGCTTTAATGTAGAATGCAGAAACTTGTAAATAAAAAATAGTGGGAACAGCTTCAATGGATTGTATACCTTGTATACCTTTTTGTATAAAGGACCCACCCATTATGTATCTGTAATCGTATTACTTCCTTTAATGTGCAGCATTTTATCTGGATTTTGATTTTTTGTTTTTTTTACCCCTGATTTTTTAATTTTTTTTTTCTCCCTGTATTTTTTCCTTTAGGTATCTGTTATACTCTATCATGGCTCACAGAAAGAGAGACTAGAACTTGTCAAGAAGATTCGTAAGCCTCAGGGACCCCTGAATATGTGCCCTGTTGTTGTCACCTCATTTGAAATAGCCATGATTGACAGGAAATTCCTTCAGGTAACTTATCTTAGGCTCATTCTTAAAGATTTTAATCTATGATTTATAAAAGAACAAATGTGTTTTTAAAGTGAATTTAATTTGTAATGGTCTGTTCTATTTTGTTCAGCGATACCAATGGAAATACCTAATTGTGGATGAGGGTCACAGGATAAAGAACATGAACTGTCGTTTGGTACGAGAGCTGAAAACTCTTCCAACTGATAACAAGCTACTGCTGACTGGAACCCCACTGCAGAATAACCTGTCTGAGCTGTGGTCTCTGCTGAACTTCCTTCTCCCAGATGTCTTTGATGACTTGAAAAGGTATTTAGTCATGTGGAGAAATCATAAGCCATGTTTACAATCAGCTTTTTCAAACCGATTGAGTTTAATCAGATTAAAAGAACCCAACCAAACTGTTGCACATTTACATGTTCCAGCCGTTTGATCCAATCGTACATTATTTTGACAAGTGCTCTTGTAGACCCAGGCTATTTTTGTGGAACAGGAAAAAAGAAAGTTGCTCTGTTTGAATCTCTGAGGCTTCCTTTCTTCTTGTTTCCTCGATCGATCGGATTAAAAAGATTCAGAACCATTGTTTTAGACCTTTTCAGTTAAATTACTTGAACCGTTAACGCAAGACCTTTTTTAATTGGTTTCCATAATTAATCAGATTAAAAGTGGAAAATTGTGAACGGGGCTATCGTTTCATGCAGTCCATCTTTGAGCATTGCTTGATCTGGAAATCTGTCTTCTGTCAGTTTTGAGTCCTGGTTTGACATCAGCACCATCACCTCAGATGGAGACGATATTGTCGTCAACGAACGGGAACAAAACATCCTGAATATGCTTCACCAGGTAAGAACAAAGCATGCTGAAGACTCCAGCTCATTAGTCCCATAACCAATGGGCAGTAGCATCCATAAACATGGTATGGTTACATGTTCGGATTTTGTTTGTGAATGTTAAAACAGATTCTCACACCCTTTTTGCTGAGACGACTGAAGTCTGATGTGACTTTAGAGGTTCCACCAAAGAAAGAAATTGTGGTGTATGCACCTCTCACTGCTAAACAGGAGTCCTTTTACAGAGCTATTGTTGACAGAACCATTGCTACGATGCTGGGCAAAGAAAGGGTAAGGCATAGATTTTTTTTTTTTGTCACTGCCATTGTGAAGTAATTATACAAAGCAGTCCCTTCAACCTCATAGTTGAATAACCTGTCGTGCGTTTTCTTTTCAAAGGACGAGAGTGGTTCAGTGGAACTAGCAACCACAGGGCGACCAAAACGAAGATGCAAAAGGATGGTTGACTATTCTGAAAAAAGTAGTGACTCTCCCCGTGATCTGGAGAAATACTTGGAGAAAATCCAAAAAGAAATGGAGAGTCAGCAGAAGTGAGTGTCTGTTGTTAGACAGTTTTGTCAAGTTCACCACAACTTTTTTTTCCTCTGAGTTTAAAGTAATTTTCAAAATTTTATATTTCAGCCTTGTTCCTGTGGTAGATGTGCAGAGGCCTGTAGATGCCCAGATCAACCTAAAACTACAAAATGTCCTCATGCTGCTGAAGCGATGCTGCAACCATGCTTACCTTATAGAGTACCCACTAGTCCCAGGAACTGAAGAGTTTAAAGTAATTGTTTTGTAACAACTTGATCTCATGTGAAGAATCTGTTTCAGACAAGACAATTTACTTGTTACATATATGGTACTTTTTAAATAATGTGAAGTTTTGTTTTTATATAGATTGATGAGCAGTTGGTGGAGACATCAGGGAAGTTCTTGATTTTGGATAGAATGCTTCCTGAACTGAAAAAGAGAGGACATAAGGTAAAGGACAGACAGTTCCCGTGTTTCTAAGTTTACTTAAATATTGTTTGCTGCGGAGTAGCCTACAGGCTACAAACCAGTTCCCAACGCTTGTTTAAGATGCCAAACTTCATAGTAAGGAGAGAATAATTCCCTAGCATTTAGTGCCTCATTGGTCTCAAAGGCTTTTAATGTCCCGAAACAAAGGCAATCTGCAAATGGGTGAATGTCACGGGCTTCTTGTTGCCTGGTGTATCCAATAATAATAATATTAGGGCATAATAGGCAATCAGTAGTATATTTTACATTTTAAGACAAAGATCAGAATAGAACTTATTTATGATTTATGATTGGAAGTCAGTCATGTGTCATGAAGTCTCTAATTCGCTAATAGTATCTGAAACAGGTCGGAGGGGAGGGGGAGTGGAGAAAACCCATTGCTTAAATAGATAAAGGAGTCGAAACTCATGGACGCATGTGCGCTTCTGTGTGGTAACTAGGGACTTGGGGGGATAATGGACAAAACAGCTTTGAAATGTAATGCATGGCCAAGGTGGTATGGGCCCATGACACGGAGCATTTGGATGGGGGTGGGGGGATTGTGTCAGGTTTTTTGCCTTGCTTTGCTTTAATCCATGCATTTACATCTGGTAATACAGCTCTTATGCAGGATATGTAGACACCATGCAAGCAATTTGGGAGATGGGTGGGGGGAAGCGGTGTGCATTCCATCTGTTACAGTTTGGCCTTGGTTTAGTAGATATTTATGCATTTATGTGATTGGTGTCCCAGTAGTATCCTGAACACCACCTTAGTTTTGATTTCAGATGCTTACATTTTCTAATTGGTTTGACAGGTGTTAATTTTCAGCCAGATGACGTCTATCTTGGACATTCTGATGGACTACTGTTATCTCCGAGGATATCAGTACAGCCGATTGGATGGGAGTATGAAATACACAGAGAGAGATGAGAATGTATGCAGAATGCATTTTTAAGATGTTTCCAAATATATTACATTTAGAGACGAGTGTATCAGGACACAAGATATTCACATGTATGATGAGACATATCTATCTACTCTGTATAGATGAAGAAGTTCTCCACAGATCCAGAGGTCTTCCTTTTCTTACTGAGCACAAGAGCTGGCGGTCTTGGGATCAACCTCACATCTGCAGATACTGTGATCATATTTGACAGTGATTGGGTAGGCATACGCTTCCCCAAAAGCTTATATCTACATCTATTAATTGAATATGCAGCTTAGTATCAGATGTTTAGAATGTGTGCACTGTTCTTTATTGTAGAATCCTCAGGCAGATTTGCAAGCTCAGGATCGGTGTCACCGTATTGGACAGACAAAGCCTGTGGTGGTGTACCGCCTCATCACTGCCAACACTATTGATGAGAAAATCCTGGAGAGAGCATCGGCTAAGAGAAAATTGGAGAAGATGGTGATTCATAAAAGTAAGCTAATGAAATTCACTTATCCTGCTATAGGTGGGGGAAAATGTGTGTGTATATATATATATATATATATATATATGTGTGTGTATAAATAACTAAATTAAAGAAGTACCTGATATATGTTAGAAAAGTCTTTACTTTACTGTACTGAATAGTCGGGCATTTCATTATGAAGGTTCTTCATAATCTGTAACAAGTGATTTAATACCTGTATAAAGTTTTTGCCAAACTCATATGGGCACAAATATATTGGTAATTCACAATTTTACTGAAATAAGCACAACAAATAAAAAAAAAACTGTGTCCGTCCTTACTGTTTTATGCCTGAACTTCCTGCCAGTTAAATATAGGGTTACCCAGATTCGGTCAAAAATGCTCTGGGGATTCGGGGGAGGTCTGCTGCCTGTTTAGAATATCTGCATTTCCAAACATGTATTAAAACTACATTACAAACATGTGGCAGAAACCTATGGTTTTATTTTCTTACCAGTTGTTTGGATGTTAAAGTTGCTGGCTTTGATTCTAGGATCACTTTACATTATTTTTATTTTCCTCTCATCCCATTTCATATTCTTTGTGTTAATATCTTTTAGATAAGTTCAAAGGTGGGAAAGCTGACCTCAAGCAAAGCAAGAAATGTGTGGATATGGATGAACTGATGGACCTTCTCAAATCCAGAGAATATGACAGGTACTTCTTTGAGGCTCATGGTGCATAGGAAAATAGGATAAATTTGGCAAAGCATAAACTAGTCACTGCATAGAATCAAGATTTGTTTTGTCAAACCTACCACTGTTACAAGATGAGCTGTTAGTTTTCTGTACGTCCAATAAATGTCCTGTAATAGAACTGTAAAGGTTATTTGGGGTACCTGCTGTGGTGCTGTGAGACACTGATGTTGCATTTCTGATGTGAGCTGTGTCCTTAATGTGTTTCACAGGGCAGTGAAGAGCACCAAGGGAAAAGTCATTAGTGACCAAGATCTGGAGATTTTGCTAGACCGCAGTGACCTCCTAGGTAAGTGAAATGTTGATCATCACTTTAATAAGATGCTTAACGAAACTGACGTATCACTTTTACACTGTTCTGGTGTTGCTCACACCTCAACACATTATTTTTTTCATGAGAAATACATAATGAGAATTAAATCTTCTGTTTCAGATCAAGCCAAAAAAAGGGGCAAACAAGAGAAGGATGGCGTGTTCAGAGTGGTTGAGACTAAAGAAGAAAATGCAGAAATATGTTTGTCGTGAGTGCTCAGACAGTCCACACTTGGAAGTCGTGAAACTGGCTGCAAACTGCTGTATAGTTCATAGTGTGTAGTTCTGCTATAGATTTTCCCCCCTTGTCCTGCCTTCACATCTTGGTTTTAACTGCTGTTTTTATCATTACATACTGCACATGCAGAATAGTAAATTGAACCTGTACTTGTCCTAGCTATTTTTGTATACTATTTTAATACTGGACCTAACTCTTGTAGAAAATTTCAAGCTGACATACAGTACGTCTCCTCTCCAAGGTATTTACTGGTTAAAGTTCTTGCACATTTTTGTAGCGTTTTTAGCCAATTGGCTCTGTGGTAAGTTTCAAAGGAAAGTTAATGCACTTTTTCCGTTTTAAAACCAGTACTAGTGACAGGTTATCTGCCGTTGAACGATCAGCTAATTTCTTTGTAAACATAGTCATATCAAAGCACTTTGAACATTTTCTGAAAATATTGCTCAACAAGTGGACCATATGTTTTATACTTGTTTTTTTTTTTTGTTTTTTTTCCATGTCTGCGAAGTAAAATAAATGCTATATTCCTATTCAACTGTCTGTCTTAATGGAGTCGTGCTGTACAGATACGGTATTTGGTAGACGCTGCATGTACATCAGAGCTTTAAGAACACACCTGTTTATACCTGCAATGCTAGACTAATCAAGGTCTGCTATCAACTAAGTTGCACACTAGCAAACCCTGTCAAGAGGTTAGTACAAACAGACGAGTGAAATTTCTTTTCTACCTATGTATTGAAAAGGGGGAAAAAATAATACATTTCATTTATTTAAAGGCGCCTTTCTGGCACACAAGGACACCGTAAAATAAAACAAGTTCTACAAACCGTAAAGAAAAAATAAAATAAAACTATAATAATAATTACAGACAAGAAAAGAATAAATAAGTATAAGAATCAGAGCGAGAAAGCATACTTGAACAGATTTAAAGTAATAGTGAATTGATGTTTCTGAGGTCAGGTGGTAGTGAGTTCTATAGCCGGGGGACAGAGAGGCTGAAAGCTCTGCTCCCCAAAGTGGTGAGATGGGCAGAAGGGACAGTTAAGTGGATGGAGGAGGATGATCTGAGGGTACGAGAGGGAGTGGCAATATGAAGGAGGTCAGATAGATATGGAGGGGCAAGGCCATGAAGGGTCTTGAATGTTAAAAGAATAATATTAAATTCGACCTGAAATTTAACGTGGAGCTGCAGCAAGACGAGAGTTATATGATGGATAAAAATGCAAGCAATGTGAGGACTAGTTGGTCCCCTAAGTGCTCCTTGAAGCGGCAAGTCTTCAGACGGTGAGAGGGTCTCAGCAAAGGTGAGACTAGCAATGCTAGATGTTCTGAGAGGACGAGAAGTGATGGTGCTTGATAAGTGCCGATGAGGAGGTGTAAGTCCATTCTTGACCTTGAATGCAAGAGTTTACTTTGAAGCGAAAATACTTTACAAAAACTTATCAAGTCTGCTTGATTCTGATTCTGATGATTTATATAGCTAATGTGCATTAATCTAAAATGTAAACTAAAATAGTAAAAGGTAAAAACTGCAAATTCAACCAAGAAAATACTAAATACATATAAAATGCATATAAAAAGCTCCAGAATGTTCTAATGGTTAATGCTGCTTAAAGGAACTTCCCGGACATTTTCCTCTTCCTCCAGTTTTCTTCTTATGTGCTGTATCACTGGGGATAAAAAGGAAAGCCGTTCATTTTTATGTTTTTCTAATATTAAGTGTATTCAAGGAATGGTTATGCCAGAAATCTAATGTACTCAATTTCACTTACTCCAGATGTTAGACAAAACACATTTGCTGTTAATTTTTTCACTTTACAAGGTCAATGTAGCGCACAAACACTAGGGGTCATTATTCATCCAAATTTTCTCTGAAAGTACCCTGCTAAAACTTCTCTCAAACCATTTTAGCGCTTCACCGAGGCAGTAAAGACTTCATCCGTAGTGGTGACCTCATCACAAAATCAGATTCTACTCCTGAGATGGTTTGTGGAAACCATGTTGTGTAAAACTGCCTGCTCGTTTGGTTCAGTTGTACAGATCACTGTAAGTATGTGAACCACATTGACTAGTCTGTGCCACCGTGATGAAGACCTGGATACAGTTTTAGCAGGTTTTGAAAATGTATTCACACAAGTTTAGGTGTCTTGACAATTATTTGAACTATGAAGTCTTAGCTGATAAATATTGGGAAAGTGGGATATTGTGTAAATAGGACTTTTTGTTGAATTGTTCCATTGTTGCTTGTACTTACTGTCCATACTTGGTGTGATTGGGACTGTGCCAGTATTGGGTGCCCTGTTCTGATGAAATGATGAAATGTCTGTGATGCACATAGGAGCATCAGTCTGGTCCAGCTGCCCGAGCCTCTGTGTGATCCGGTCGCTCAGACTGAAGTAATCCTTCTTCAGATCTTTCATTTCCTCCAGAAGAAGCTCTCTTTCCCTCTCCAGCAGACTAACAGTCTCTCTCAGTCTCTCTCCCTCACACTTGGAAACTGTCTCTGCCTTTGCCTTGTCTTTCTGAAGGCACTGCAGCTCCTCCTTTAACACGACCTTGTCTTTTTTAAGTTTAGACACAACTTCATTTAAGGCCTCACACTGCATTCTCATGTCATCAAACTGTTTCATGTAAGCCTTTTTCTGCTCCTGTAACTGCAGTTTCTCTGCTTGATTTCTGCTGTGAATTAATTTTATTTCTTTCTTCGTGGCTTCCAATAGTTGATGAATGGATTCTCTTTGCATTTTACTCTCATCCAGTTCTGCATTCAGTTGTTTTAGCACATTCTGAGATTCCTGCAGATGTTCCTCAGCTCTTTCTTTCTCCAATTCTATGGACTGAACTGATCGCATGAGCTTTTTGTTCTCCTCTTGAGTCTCATAAAGCTCATGTCTAAGGGTTTTATATTGAGCCTGAGTGGCTGATCGCTCCTCTTTGGCCCTCTGTGCAGCTCTAATGTTCTTCTTGTGTTCCTCCTCCATGATTTTCACTTTTTGTCTGCATACAGAAAGCTCTTTTGCTGCCATGTCCCTCTGAGTCTCCAGAAGAGTCTGGTTCCTCAACAGTTCCTCAGCCATCTGTTGGATCTTCTTTACAGTTTTCTGAGAGCTCTTTCTCTTGGTACGTTCCTCAAGAAATTGGTCCTTAATAGTGTTGGCTCGCGTCTGAAGTCGCTCATACTTCTCCAGCAGTGCTTTGAGTTGCTGGGCGAGGCCTTCATTGTTGCATTTAGCTGCAGACAATTTCTTCCTGAGATCTTCACAAGCATTGTCGAACCTCTTGGTGACCTCAGCTTTCTTCTGCTTCTCACAGTTCAGTCTCTCAGCCATAAGCTGGGCCTCCACATCTCTCAGCTTTGACTTTTCTTTCACATCCCTCAGCTCTTGATGTTTTAACAGAAGCAACCGGGCAATCTGTTGATTTTCTACATCTTTTTGTTGTAACTTCTTTATCAAGGCCTCTAAAAAGTCGAGCTGCCTTCCTTCAGATGACAGGCGCTGATCACTTCGGACACTCGCCTTTCCTTTTGATTTATTGGACAAACTGTCCTGTGAAGGTTTTTGGATTAGTTTGCCCACAGCACTCTTCTCATTTGAGTGAGCACAGCTTCTCTGTGGTAGGTGGAGAGTTTTGCTGGGATTAAAGCGCACTTTAAAGTTCTCCAGCTCTAGATTTCTTTCAGGGCTTGCATGTGGTGACCCTGCTGATAGGGGACTTGATCCAGTCGTAACTTGGTTCATTTCTGTTGTGGCTAAAATACTTCGCAACAATTCAATTGTTTGTCCATCGAAATATATATTTTCATTATTTAGAGGCAAAGCCTCGGGTTCCTTTGCAGATTTAACAAACCGTTTATTCAGTGTCTCATGACACAAGTCATCGTATGGATCCTTTTGAGCCTTCACACAGCAGATCAGTCTTTCACTTGATCTTAAGTTCATTTCACTGGAGAATTCACTGGATTCAAGTTGATGAATCTTGACTAAACCATCAGAAATCGCTTCCCCTGAGCCCATTTGTCTGTTACGGGCATTACCAAGAACGTGATTATCCAAGGAATCTGTTGTGGGTTTGCAACCTCCCTCCATTGTTTTAAGATTGCTTGGACTGCATTTTAGAGTTAGAAAACAAGTCAAAGGGAAAAGAGTTAAACATACATTGTGGTTTCTTTAGTCATTTTCATCATTTACATAGCCAAACCTAAAGCTTAAATATATGAAATACAACTTATTTATAGCATATGCTGCACATTGAGTAGGTCAACTTTATCTTTCCCAAACTTTTAAGGAAAAATGAAAACAATGATCAGTCAACAGATGGACAATAAACGGCTGGTTGTGAAGCAAAGTTTGTGACACAAAGTTAGCACAGGCTGTAAAACTGCTCAGAGAACAGCTCTGTGAACTTTGTCCGAATGCTGTATAAATAAATACACGGCAAAATCAGAGTTAGACATTTTCCTTCACAACCCTTACCTTATCCTGCACTAGTCCTCAGTGCCTGAACAAGACTGTAACGGCAGCCTGCTGCACAGCCAAAATCCTATTGTTCAGTTTAAATTGTCTGTCACCATAGAAACATGACTATAATGGAGCAACCCTAGGAGCTAAAAAGCACAAACCGCCTTCTAGTCTACACTGAGCATCAACTGCTGCGTCCTAAACGTAAACCTTAAATCATACATATTGTGATTTAAAACTGAAAAGCTTCATATTCAGTGACTGAGTAATTTGATAAGACAGACAAGACATTGAGTGTGGGACCAATATAATCATACGCTTGGAAGAGCAGTAAATTAGGTCGAAGTGTACAACTGGATGTTCAAGGGCACAGATAAGGACCTGTACTGAATGACCAACTTTATATTCCAATATTTCTATGATAATCAGTCCATCCCTTGGATACAATCTTTTTTTTTTTTTTTAAATAGAAGAGCTTGGCTGAGATTTGAAGGTTTGACCCTGCAAATAAATCCCACTTTCTGTGAAAGACACCAAAAACAGAAATCATTTAAATACTTTTAATTTAAAAAATAAATTATACGGCACGTCCTTAAAAGGCAGACAAAACATCATCCCATGCAAACTCCAGTCACAGAGCTGTGCTTGGTGTGACAGGTTCAGGCAAGCTTTAGCAAAGTACAGTAAATGAACAGCAAAATTCAATTCACGTACAGTACAGAGCAAATTATTCAACTGTAAACTACCCCCCCTCCCGATTTAGAAATAAAATATAAAAATTGTATGTATACATTCATGTACATGCTTAAGATTAAGCTACAATCTAAAGTGTACAGGAGGAAAACTGCCCTGATAGTTTTGGATGGATTTACAATCCTCTTAACGGTAGTGAATTTATCAGAAAAAGAAGCTAATGAAGGTCAGTTATTTAACACTAACAGAAACGCTGGGTATGAACAACAGTAGCAGTGTTCTTAACCTCTGGAACATACCAGAAATAACTTCATTTAAAATGAACAAACAAATCTAAACAGGCTTAAAAGAACAGAAATATGGGAAATACATTTCTGAGTTTAAAATGTGTAAAACGGATGTAACCTTTCCGCAGACAATTTCTCAGCATTAAGACAACCAAACATGCATGTAGAAATTACAGCGAAATTTAAATGCACAAGTGCGTGTTCAAGGAAGTACTTCTTTCTACATTACAG
Source organism: Brachypetersius altus (assembly GCA_037974465.1). NCBI lineage: Eukaryota > Metazoa > Chordata > Actinopteri > Characiformes > Alestidae > Brachypetersius > Brachypetersius altus. The sequence goes on from JBBPDB010000146.1 coordinate 13,773,081, forward strand.
TGACCGAGCTTCGCTCTTTCACTTCAGCTGTATAATGGACAGGGTATGGATTGTAAACTTTGGTTTAAATTTGAGTCTAAGGGATAGAATACACAAATAAAACTACAAAAAAAAAAAAAAAAAAACTGCACAAAACCGAAAAGGGGAGATATACAAGGTGCAATAAGTGGTCAGGTGGTCTTTAGCTTTGTAGTTTGTGTCAACTGATCCGTTAGACTGGCTCTTATGGAGTTAACTACAGTTTGGCGAATGTTTTCCTCCATGTATTGTTCGGTCAGTGGCTTCAGCACCTAAAGAGGATTAAAAATAGAAAGACGAAAAATAAAGAAACCTATTAGTTGTACATTAAAAAAATATAGCAATAGGAATAATGGAAGGAAGAAACGAAAATCTTCTAAACATTTCATACTAAGAGGTCTAGAGGTCAAGTGTTGAAGGGGAGTTTACTAACAAGACATACTAGTGTGGTGGAGCACAACGAATGACATTTTGGGAAATCTAGTGTACCGTAAAAAATACATAAAATCCTATGAGGAAGGAGAGAAGTGCCTCACCTTTGGCACATTCCTCTACAGAGCAAAGACAGAGATTTAAGAGAGATTTAAGATCAAGGCTTAAGACTGAATGCCATGGGATAGATATACAGAGCGAGGAAGAATGGGATGCAATGCAACAGCACCAAAACGAGGTGGGGGGCGAGCAGCTGTAGCCCAAGGGGACGTGGCAGGTGAGCCTGACTGACTAGACTGTCTGAACAATTCAGTACAAAAAATATATTTTCCCCTTGTGGCTATACAGCAAAGAATCTTGACAGAGGCTTCCATAGTATCTATCAAAATGTATGGAATGTGTCTGAATTAAGAAGTGGCCAAAAAAAAAAAAAAAAAATACTACTCACCTGCTCCCACAAGGCTTCTGCTGTGAGGTCTATAGCCACACCCAGTTCTCGATACTCTCCGGAGTATCTAACATATGCCCAAGCACACAACGACAGCAGCGACACACCCATCACCAGGTTGGCCAGCGAGGCGATTACAGACAAACCAATGAAGCCAGTCACTGTGGAGACTATGTAGGTGAAAAACATGACGGCGAACAGCGTGGCGGGAGTTCTTGCTGCATAAAAAATGTTCTTGCTTTCATTGTGTTTAATGACATTTGCGAAAACTTCGTCAAGCTCCGATTCCAGCTGCTCCTGGTAGCGCTGGCTAAACTCCAGTCCTCCCATCTTCTTAACAGCACGGAACTGCTGGACACAGGTTTGCTTGAGATCCTCATGATAATGCTGGAGGTCTATCGGTGCAATGTATGGTTTGTCTCCACCACACACCTAGGACAAAAAACACACACAGGGTGTAGAGAAAGGATATGCGAACAAGAAACCCTTGAATATTCATTTCTTATACATAACAGAAAAAACAAGCACCTTTTGAATGATCTAGGTCAAACCTTCTATTTCAGTGCAATGGCCTCAAGTTATTTTCAGTTATCTAGGTTACCTCGTCACACTCCAGCTATATTAATAGGGGAGTCGAGTCCCATTCCTTCTTGGGTCTAATTTCAGGAAGGTATAAACGAATTCTTAAGCTGAATGATTTACCTACCTGCTCCATCCCACGACTGTAAGTGTCTTTTGCTCCAGCTACAGCTGTAAGGTTGTTTGCTTCAGCTGTTGCCTAGTGTACAGAAGTACAGTGAGTGCGGTGAAATTAATACATGTAGACAACTGAAGAAACATCAGGAATGCATACCTGCAGCATGGATTTGGGATGAGGAAGCTCCTCACCTTGGTAGATTTTAATGTAGGCCTGCACACATGGCACACACAAGAATACTGCTATGAAAACACTTCATCTGAACTTAAGGAACTAACCTAGTACTGTAATCGCAAGAATTTCAGAGATGCTCATACAGATTAAAAAAAAAAATAAATAAATAAATAAAAAAAAAACATACCTTGAAATATTCAAGCAAGTCCCTGCATGTGACCTTGGCGCCATTGATCTCTTTCTCCACCAGATTCTCTGGGGCTAGCATGTGGGGCACTAGATTCTGTAGCTCCCTCTTGAAATCATCATTTATATCTGTAGAGTGGATCAAGATTAGAACATTGTTGTGCATGAGCATATGCATCTGAGAATGACATGGTTCTAACCTTTTAGTCTACCATCAAAATAGGGGTTAGTTGCGACCTTCAGCCCTGGGTGAGGCAGCAGAAAGCAGCCAATGCTGGAGAAACAAGAGTGGATGTGCTTCCTCACATTCTGCAGCTCTTCGTGCTGGTTCTGTTTCAGCTAGAACACACAATATTTATACAATCAGCACAGTAGCTTTAAACGCAGGTGTTCAGTCAGCTATTCACATGTCTGCCTACTAACAATCCTGCATTTACATTAACACAGATCGTCTAATACAGGCGCTGGTCATATAATTAGAATATCTTCAAAAAGTTGATTTATTTCACCAATT
>JBBPDB010000146.1:13775649-13792603 GCA_037974465.1 Brachypetersius altus
CATGATGACGTTAGGACTCGACGGATCCGGTTCAATCGAGACCTCGGATTCGTGATTCGTGAGTCATTTAATGGATCTGGGTGATTCACCCGGATGAGTCGTGAATCGCTCAGCTCTAATATATACATACATACATACATACATACATACATACACACACACACACACACACATTCAGTTATTTTTGAACACAACTTGTAGTTTCACAGGTTATTACACTACAGTAAAGTGGCCCCTTATACTCACATGTAAACACACCACAGCACACAGTGTGAAATTCTTTCTCTGCATTTAACCCATTCACTAACTGAAACGGGGCTGCCACTACGATGGGCGCCCGGGGAGCAGTGTGTGAGGAGAGTACACGATTATCTGAACTAGATTTCTTTGATAAGTGACCATTTCTGTCATACGTGATGGTTTGGGGATGGATTACCTGATGTGAGGCGGCAGCAAAACGAATCCAACCGTCATCCAGAGAAATGATGAACTCTCCACGCTGCAGCTCCACATTCACCTGCCCCCCACCAAACAGCACCATAGGATACACGCATACCATGCTGCAGTCGCGGATAAACACTCGGCTGGTCTTCACCTTCTCATGGTAGACTAGGTATGGACTGTCATAGTGACGCACCTGCACGAGACAAGTCCTGCTTCAGCATGTGTTTCAGTAAGCATGTAAAGAAACATCTGGCTCAGAACCGTATATATGCTTTGTTACCGTAAAGTTGACAGATGAGGGGTGTATGTGAACTGCTCCATCATTTTTAGTCAGGAAGCGAAGCTCTTCTGCTTTAGGCTGCATCTTAACAGCTCCTTTACTCGTCAGCTTAAACTTTCCCTGCGGAGCTCGCACCTGTCGACACCAACAAAGAGGCAGAAATCACATGGAATCGTATGGAATTCAGGATTGTAAAGGGCTATAATAGCAAAGATTGGCTACTAAAGATACTGACCTGGACTACATTGGGGTACAAGGCAGCGCACAGCATGGCTGACATCAGCTTTGTATTATCAGAATTCAGATTTGCCTTAAAGAGAGAAAGAGGCACCCGCAACGTATTAAAGATGTAGCAGACATTGTCTTCATTGAGTCTTATGTCTACATCACCAACACTGGTCTAGAACAGCATCGATCACTATAAATATCCTCAAACTCTTTCTCCAAAAGCTAACAGACTGGTGGTGTGTTGTGATAAAACTAGCATTTGCAACCTATTCACCTCGTAGCCTGTGGCCTCCAACACTCCATCGGTTCCTTTGGAGCTCATTCTCTCTATGTCTCTGGCCTTCAATCCGTCCTTTACGAAGCCAATATCTGACAGAAGCTCTGCAAACTGTCTTTTGAGACATGCTATTTCCTACGAGGGGTAAAAAAGCATCTTTAGCCTTGTCAGTCTAACAACAATACATTTAAATTAATTGTTCCAAAGGCTCACCTGTAGGCCCCGTATTGACAAAAAGTTCTCCCTGCAGTACTGATAGCCAGCCTTGGAGCCATTCTGTTCTGCACTACACCAACCCTAAGAAACAAACACACACACATACACATACATACATACACACACACATTACTACACTGAGTTTATTTTGTCACCTAACTGTTCATCAGAGAAAACACTAACCTTGTATGCCTGCAGTAGAGTGAGATGGTCACTGTTGCCTAAAGAAAAACTTAACTTCCTCTCATTAGCCTCCTCTCGTTTGTCCCAAGGAGACACCTGAGAGAGAGGGAGGGAGGGAGAGTGAGTTAGACAGAGATAATATGGACTAAAGGACCACTGTAATACTGGAATTTTGTTTAAAATGAAATGTACAGTTTTCCCTTTTAGAAGCCATCTAACATTTTTGTTGACTGTACATTTAGGGTAAGGGAAAATTGTGTAAATTAAATGTTTAGCCAAACAGCTTCTTCAAAGCATGACTGTCTCAGCATTATGTCATCTTACAAATGGGCTCTTGAAGGCCAGGCTGGCAGCAATAGTGAGTGCTGGTTCCAGGCAGCGGAAGATGGCTCCCAGCAGCATCAGCTTTCCGATGCGGACGTCCACGGGGAGACAGGCCAGATGCCACCCCAGTGGAGTCAGACATTCATTCTCTGTCAGAGCACCAAGAGCACACAGCCTCTGCTTGGCTGCTTCCAGGCTGCCCCCTGCTGGGGGCTCAATGAGACGAGAGAATACAGAGTCCAGGGGACGCTCAGAGAACATCTCCAGCACTTTAATCCTGAGATAGAGGAGCAAAGTGGTTACAGTGCAGACATTAGAACCAGAAAGCAAAGCATTACAGCTTAAGAGGACATTAGTGTGCAACTATAACTGTGTTGCTCCACATACCTAAGGCACAGCTGTTCCAGAGGCACTCTCTGGATCTCAGGGAGCTGCTGTTGGCTGAGGTGCTGGGTGAAGCGGTGGCTGGTGAAAAGATGGAAGCAGACTCCAGATGCCACACGGCCCGCACGGCCTTTCCTCTGCAGAGCATTAGCACGAGACACCCACGCATCTTCCAGACTCTCCATACTGCGACTGGCATCATACCTGACACAAAGGCAGTTTAATTAAGTTAGAAGAAAGGTGTAACCTTAGGGTCTTATATTAAAGTCCTGGAGGACACACGACTTGCAAAGACTTTTCTATCACTCATAAAGGCTTTGATGTGTGTTATTAAGTGAATGAAGTGAGGATAGCTCACCTTTTCTCTTTCATTCTGCCAGAGTCAATGACGTAAACCACATCATCGATGGTTACTGATGTCTCTGCAATGTTAGTGGAGATGATGATTTTGGTTACACCCTCTGGTGGACGTGTAAACACAGCCTGCTGCTCCTCATTGGACAGAGAAGAGTGAAGTGGATACACCACACACCTAGAACAATTACAAAATAATTATTTCAGGAACTAAAGAACTCATCTACATACATACATTGATTCATTTGTGTTTACCTCCTAGCTTTCCTGTTGTTGAACATCCTGTTGGACTGCAGCTGCTCATATAACTGCTTTATCTCAGCCAACCCAGGCAAAAACACCAGAACAGCACCTGATTGAGACAAATAGAGAAAATGCCCGTTAAAGCATTTTATACAATTCTTAAAAAATTATGTTTTAAAATTCACTTTATAAGCACACTTCATGCAGAAAGGTGATGCCCATTTTACAGTTAAAGTAAATAAATCCATTTATTTATTACAATGTTCTTCCCAGTTTAGTCAGGCCCATTTCCACTCACTAACTAAGACTCCCTCAATCACACAATACCACCAACACTGGGAGGTGGGAAGCTAGAACACGCTTTCTCCAATTCACATGAAACTAGCCACTGCATCTTTTCAATCCTGCTCCTTAATTACCACATATGATATGGTATGTATATACATATATGATCATACCTGGTGGGTAGTTGTGATCTCCATCTACGATCCACTCCAGGACACTCTCCACAAGATCCATATTGATTTTATCCAGGTCCATTGCAGCCAGGGTCTTCACCACAGACTTAGAGTAATCTTATTACCAGATATTCAGAAAACTCAATTAGATCACAAAACGTTCATGTAATTGTGGAAATATATAAACACATTATTATTCTGAGGTTGTTAATTATGACCATATTAGTGTAAAATGAACATAGTTAATACATATATTAACTGTGGTCATTGTGCAAAGAAACTAAAGTGACACAAAAATAATGGGATGCCACTAAAAATCTTGGTTCCCTCACTTGGATATCGCAGGGAGAGCTCCTGCTGACCGAGCTGCTGGTCAGGGATGGAGTCTTTGACCGCATCTTTCCTCATAAAGGAGCCGAATGACCAACCATTATCATCATCATCAACCTCTAGAACCGGCCGTCCTCTCCCAGCCTTTGCGCCTTGACTGGATGCATTCTGTTTTGCAGAGCGCCGATATGGACTACCATCCTCTATTACATACCTGTCAAATATATGCATTACACCATCTCTATATGCACACAAACATGTCAAGATAGAAAGATTACGAAACTCATTTCAGAATGTCTTTACCTAGTCTTGGCAATGGCATCTTCCAGGAAAAACTGCTCCACTGGGAACGTTCGTCCTGTAGGAAAAAGACAACACTTCATCAAAGAGAATGTCATTTCTGGACTGTAGCCTAAACACAGCACATAAATGGATTCATTAGAAGCTGCTGAGACTCTACCTGGTATGTGGATAGTAGGACAACTGTAGAAATACTGTGAGAAAAGATCAGCATTAAGAGTAGCACTCATCAGGATGATCTTCAGATCTGGCCTCTGCACCATCAGATCCTTCAGAATCAGTAACAGGAAGTCACTGGAAGACAAGTGTTACGATATCATGAGTCACTCTTTTATTGTGTGTGTACTTATGGGTGAAATCACATGCAAAATTTCTTTCACCTCTCCTCTGTACGCTCATGAACCTCGTCCACAATGACATGCGTGACACCCCTGAGCTCAGCATCTCCCTCCAACCTCCGCAGAAGAACACCAGTGGTGCAGAACAGTAGTCTAGTACTGGAGGACTGGGCACATGAACAGAAATCCCACAGTTTTCTCAGTACTCTACAGGAACAGCTAAAACCAAATTAAAGTTGACTAATCTTACCAATTAACAGTGAAATAACTGCATATCTATTACTAACATCATGATTAGCTTCTGACACCAAATCATTTTTTCTGTAAAACAAATTTCACTATTAACTGCCCCAACACACACGAAAGAAGAAGAACTGCAAAGAAAGTTGAAAAGCTGCATCAAAGGTATTCTGCAAACTGTGTGGTGCTGTGGAATTACAAAACACTGGTATTAATTGTATAAAATACATTTTTGGCCAAAAGTGATAGAGATGTGGTATAACTTGTGTATGTAGAGTCAGGTCCATAAATGTTTGGACATCAGAATTATTGTGAAGGGAAATTAAGTAATGAATACGTACTTTAGGATTGAATTTGAGGGTATTCACATCAAAATCAGATGAACAGATATACCCTCAAACTGTGCTATAGTAGACAGTACAGGCTGCACGATATTAGGAAAACATGCGATATGCGATAATGTTGGTGAGTGTTGATGGCGATATCACATGCGATAAGTGAGTAAAAACTTTATACTGTTAATGTTTTTTCTGCTTCGAACATAGACTCTGACGCTGACTAGTCTATGCAGGAAAAAAATGAAATGCAATATTTCCATTTCAATAATTTACTTAAACAGAGCATTTAATGCCTCCCATAAAACATTTGAACCATTGAATATTGTGGTAAAAACCCAGAAAATATTTCACATAATACTTAAATAAATGTAAACATTATTTAAATTATAGTAAAATAGCAAAAGGAACAATCTATAACAGTAGCACAGAAGATGAAGAAACTGCCCAGTGATTTTTGTGCCCTCTTCTCTGTGGCTCTGGGTAAAGAGTTTTGGAAAAACAGCATTTATTGCAGTTCAGTCAGCCTTTAGCGATATGGACATTTTTTTGCGATATGGATATTGCGCATGTTGATATCGCGATGACGGTAAATTTGCGATATATTGTGCAGCCCCATTAGACAGCTATGGATCTGAATGTATGTATAAATACCAGATAAACTAAAGACTTACCCGGACAGTCTCTAAGCGTATCTGGTAACCGGTGGAGTGGCCCAGAGCCTCTGCCCGTTCCTGGGCAACCCTGGTCGCCACAGCAATGGCAGAGATGCGCCGAGGCTGAGTGCAAATTATGTTAGCTACACCCTCAAATCGGCCACTCAGTGAATCATCCAAGATAAACTGGGGGATCTGGGTGGTCTTACCGCATCTGAGTTCAAACAGATAAGAACATCTTAGTGTAAAGTTGTTTCTAGCCCACTTTGTAATGTCATCAGACAAGACATATTACAAAGTAGTTCAGGCATACCCAGTCATCCCACTGATCACTAGAACCTGACTCCTCTCCAGAGAGTCCAGAATGTTCTCTTTCTGTTCCCACACAGGCAGCTTGTGCCTCTGCTGCTGCATGGAGCCATAGCGCCTGGAAGACTGAAAGACATGCAAGGCAAAGTTATATAGACTGCCTCTGGAACTCTAAGGAGACAAACAGTGATAGACGAGAGATTTTTGCAAAGCTGTGTTACCAGCTTTCTCTTGAACTCCCTGCACAGCTTCTTGTTCTCCTGCAGCACTTCATCATCTCGTATAGCTGCATTCTTACCAATCTTCTTCCTAAAGTTCACATAACTCTCATTCTCCACAGGAACGCATTCGGCGCCGTCTTCATCGTATTCCTCATCTTCATCTTCTACATCCTCTGTGTTGGGACACTCTGTCGAAGTAAACACAAAGAGCACACACCAAAAGTCTTTCAAACAGTGTGTGAATACTGGATGACAATTCCATTTCATGACACTGAAACAGTTTGCTTCATTTAAAGTTACATTATCAGAGGTGACAAAGACTTTCCAATTTAGAGACAGGCTTTCTTATGAGAGAAACAATAACTTGGATAAAACATAGATACAATACCTTCTGTACATTTTACTCGGAGGCTGGTGCTCTCTGAAGCTGGTGTGTTCGTTGATCTGGATGTAGTTGTAGTGCAACTCGGTGTGCTGTTGGCAATGGTGCTCTTGGTGCTCCGGCTTTTCGTTGTGGTGACAGCAGGTGGAGCCAGCACAGGGGGTGGGGAGCTGTATTTGTGATGAGAAGTGGAAAGGAGCTCTCTAACTGGCCCATCTTCTTCAAGGCAGGAGATGAGGGTGTAGACCACTGGCTCACCCTCTTGTGCGGCTGTAAGTGACTGGCTGAAAAGATATTCGGTCACATTAAGACGCCCTGCTCCAGGAACTGCTTCATCAGTGGTACTGAAGGCAACGAATGGTGGCTGGTAGGGATAGCGGCTTCCTGGTGGAAAGCGGACCTCCAGCTGGTAAACAGGGGGTTCGAAACTGCTAAAACCAGGCCTGCTGGGTCCATATGAGTCTGTGTGGTCACTGGACTCTTTTTGGTGTTTGAACTTGCAGCGGCTTCCAAACTTACATCCTGAACCTTTCAGGTAGAACTTACACAACTGTGTAGATGAAGATCCTTTTGGGTGTCTACCGTTGTTTGACTGAGAAGACCTTGTTTGGCTTTCAGTCAACCACAGAAGATCCAGGTCAATAGTCCAGACACGGTCGCTGATTCGTTCTGTGAAGCGCTCACCATAGATTGCAGTTAAAGCAAGAGCTTCCTCCTGGCGAAGGGCCGCACAGTCCTCTCGTGAGGGAGGGTCAGGGACCTGAGGGGCGAGGGCAGAGGAACCAAAACGCTCAGAGAAAACCTGAGAGAGGAGGAACTCTAGTGTCGTTCCCACTTCACCCAGTCCACCGCCCGGACCCACTTCTAGGGCTTGCCTGCTCCGATCACGGTCAAAGCCATACCTACAACAAGTAAATGTAAAAATGATCATATATCCCCCTCTCCAGCAATGGTTCTCACACATATAAAAACACTTTTCCAAAATAATTACACAATTTTACAAAGGCTGTATCTGTTTGCTGATATTGTATAGATTTCAGGTCCACTTGTCAAACTGGCTAAGGGATGCTCAGATTCATACAGATACATACATTAACCCAGACATTAAACCAGACAGACTCAATCTGAGTAGGAGTGAGGCCAAAGTAGTGAAGATTACTATAGATTAGTGTTTTCTCTCACAACACTCATGATGATCTTACTAATTAGCTGATGAATAAAGGCAGGTGTGTTTAATAAGGCTGTGACCCAGGAGGACTGGAGTCTGAGACATGAGTTCTCCCCTGTTCCCAAGCACTAGCCTGTCAATGTAATGTCTTCTGATCATTATTTTTACAGTTAATCATGTTATTGTTTTTTAAAGGGCAAATACATAAAACAGACTTAGCAATAATGAACTGCAGATAGTCCAAAAAGCTTAAGTGTAAAAAGGCAAAAATACATCTAAATGCGCGTGTCCGTTAGGTTCGGTAGGACCTGCAGTATAAATGATACATTGTCTTCATGCAAACTATCAAATACCAACAGCTCATAAAAAAAAGAAGGTCAGTTTTAATAATGGTCACAATAGTGATGCAATGCTGTCATGAAGTGGCTAAAATATAAAACTTGTACTGTATAGTTGATTGGAAACTGGTGATGCTGTACAGACAAACTTGATGGAGCAAATTCTACAAATCCTACAGCATAAAACTCCTCATGAAACAATGGAAGCACAGAAAAAACGAGTACCTGCTGAGAGTGCCTAAAGCAAACAGGGAAACAACTGGCTCTGGTTTGGCATGTTTCTCTTCTTTATAATCTTCTTCATACACGCCGTCCTCTGCACAATCTACTCCATCATCATGAGTGCTCCAGAACTGACCTTCCTCACGATGGTCCAGCTCATCATACTCCTCCTCCTCGTCCTCTGCCTCAAAGTCTGAGCCGCTTGGTTCAAAAAGCAAATAGACAGTTTGATTAACCTGGTTACTGACAAATAACACAGAGAAAAATATACTGTCAAACAGACTGCAGCAGCTGGAGGCCTAGTGGTAAGGGAGTTGCCCATGCAATCAGATGGTAGGGTTCGAATCCCAGGACTGCATTACTGAGGCACCCTTGAGAAAAATCCTCTCCACACACTGGTGGCTGCCCTCTGCATCACTTGAAGTATAGGTTAAATGTGGAGAAAGAATTTCACACTGTTCACACTGCGTGGTGTGGTGACTCATAACTGTGAGGGGGCACTTTACTTTATAATGAGGACTACATTGAAGGTCCCATGCTACTATGTCAAGAGATGTTTAAGTTACACTTTTCTACACACGAACCTGTTTGGAGTGGTGTACTCTTGACTCTGAAGTTCTCTCAGTAATTCCTTTACTTGTAGCTGGTTTTCTGACGTCATGTGTATCTTCTGTAGAGGAAGATGAACCTGCTCTGGTCTAACTCGATCTCGCCGTTCCTCTCCTTGTCTGGGGCCGCCTCTTCCATTATAAGAAAACTTGGGCAAACCCCGTCCTCTTCCCTGTCCCCTCCCTCTAACTCCGTCACGGCCAGCGCCTTGAAAAGCTCCCCCTCCTCTGCTTTTGGTCTGTGGAGGTTTGTTGGAGCGACTTGGTCCAAGACTTAGACAGAAATCCTCATCATCATCCCAGCCACTGGCCCCCTTCCTTCCTCCTCCTCCTCCTCCTCCTCCTCCACCACCACCGCCACCTCCTCCTCCTCCTCTGGGTTTATTGAACCGTCCTCCACCCCGATTGGGTTTTCCTCTTCTCCTTACACTCATAACTTGCTGCTTTTTCTGAAGAAGAAAAAAAAAGGGAGGGGGGGTAAACCAAGAGTCTCACACATATCCATCTGTAACTATTTGAAATAATAAGTACAGTTTAATATATATGTGTGTAGTGTGTAACACAAAGTGTTTTATAATAATATTGCAATGATATTTCTTCTTCATGTGAAGTCTACTACCAAATATGAATATTGGAAAATGAAAATGAAGTGCAGAGTTTTTTTTTTTACATAGACTTTAATATGCTGTTGGTCCCCTCTTTGCAGCTATAATAGCTTCCACTCTTCTTGGAAGGCTTTCTACAAGATTTTGGAGTTTCTGTTGGAATTTGTGCCCATTCATTCTGTAGAACATATATGAGGTCATGCACTGATGTTGGACAAGAATTCCTGGTTCTTCCACACTGAACTCATCCAGCCATGTATTTATGGATCTTGCTTTGTGTACTGGGACACAGATATGCTGGAATAGAAAATATTTTTCCCCAAACTGTGTCCACAAAGTTGGAAGCATGGTGCTGTCCAAAATGGCTTTGTATGCTGAAGCATGAATATTCCCCTTTAGTGGAAGTAAGGAGTCCAGCCCAAACCCTGAAAAGCAGATGTCCCAATACTTCTGTCCATATAGTGTATAAATGGTAGAAACTCTCATTAAAGCAGGTATTCTAGCAGAACTAGCACTTTAAAGAACGAGGTAGGTCAGCAACAGATCCACAGAGCCAGATGGTCTATTTTTTTTGGCCACTGGCAATTCATTTCTACTTAAAATCAATGTTATGAGAGTAAATAGCGAGATAGTTAGCACAGGGGCTAAAGGATGGTTTGACAGCGAAGCCCTTTTCCATCAGGTACTACTGACTGTGGAGATCCAGGTATAGAGGTGACATTTGCTCTATAGAAATGAACAGAACATTTTAAAAAATCACTCACAACTCATCGGTCTAAAGTGTAGATCCGGACCGCTGTCAGCTGAGATCAGTCTGAAAGTAAAGGCAGGATGTGTTTAATGCACAACATTTAGTGCCAGTGTCGACTCACACGTTTCAAGTTAAAAGTCACGGACCGTTCTTTCAAGTTTAGTATGTTTCTTGTATGACTTAGAAATGTAATTTAAGGCTAATTTATTTGGATTTAATTTTATTACATATATTTATTAATTATTTAAAATACAAACATACAAATTATATTTATATTTTGTATATGTGTATTTTATTCTATTCGTTGTTGTTATTTTGCTGTTTCAACTTTCTTCGCCTGTTCTGTCCATATTGCTGCCGTAACAATGTAAAGACGAGGTTTATCTTAAAGACTAGGGCTGAATCTGAAATGACTACAAACAGATGTGTCCTAATACTTTTGTCCATATAGAGTAGGAAAAGGCTGGGCTGTATGCGTTTCTTTGTTGCATGGTTGTTTCTCCTGAAGAGCCAGTGCTCTCCACCCACTGCTGTTTTTAAAATAAAGGTCATCAGGCAACAGAAACACAGCACCACAGGCAGAGCTGTATAGCCTTCACCAGAGCACTAAATTAACTAACCAGCATAGTTATGAGTAGGTCAAATACTCTGAGCAAAGGTAATGTTCACAAAAACTTCTTTAAGTTAATTACTCTGTTGTTTGGGAGGTTATACTTGAGTTTATTAGTTAGCAGCTTGCCTGCTAACTGCTATTACACTCTATATCTCTCTTTTTTTTTATCTGTTTGTGTTGTAAGATTTCTAACGTTTGCATTTCTAGCAAGCTTGTTTTATCAAAAATATCTAAGACACATGGCAAAATGAAGCAAGTTGCGAATGCTAGTTGCGTTACTTAACCTTAGCTACCTTCTTTAGCTGTAGCCAAGTGGGGCACTGAGCACATGACCCACTAAGACCTAATGTTAATAACTAGGACATGTTCTTATGGTCTCAAGAATTCCGTTTGAATTTCAATGTTGACATAAATGGAGTCCAGAAAGTGTGATAACTGTGTGAGAGACTGTATCTGCATATCGTTGCTCACCTCACCTGGTTCTGAAATGAAATCTTATATTGATATCTTTTTTTTTTGCCACAGCTGAACTGATAACAGCTCTCTCCGTCACTACTGGGGCTGCAGCTGTGGGGTTTTTAGTCTACAAAACATTTTTCTCCAAAGCAAAATGCGTGAAACCAAAGGTGAACCTGGATCTCCAGAAAGACAACCCCAAAGTGGTACATGCGTTTGACATCGAGGACCTTGGTGATAAAGCAGTGTACTGTAGATGCTGGAGGTCTAAAAAGGTAAGATAGAATTAACACTGATGGAATTCTTCTACTGAGTAATTCTGTTTGATTATAAAGTCTTTCTGATTGGCTTTCTGAAGTGAGATAGATCCGTTTATTCATCCAGATTACTGAGTAAATTGAGTAGATAGTAGATTACGCCGGTCAGCCACAACATTTAAACAATGGACAGAATAAGGTTTTTTTTTTTTTGTATTAAACATGGGCAGTATGAGAATCTTATGCTTAGACAGCTGGATAAGAGCATCTCCAAAACATCAGACCTTGTGGGGGGGGGGATCCTGGTATGCAGTTGTTAACAGCCTAAATTACTAAATGGGCCTAAGTTACTAAAAGTAATTTACAATAGATTTAAACTTGTCATTGTGCAGTGTACAAGTATCATTGTGCAAGTAAACACAGCAGCAAAATGCCACAACTATAATATGTACATATACATTGTATGTGAACTGAAGAGGACCATTTGAAGGAGGAGGTATTACAGCAATGTGGTGCTATTTCAGGGTTTCTGAGGACTTTTATGCATAGTCATGCTGACCCCAGTCCACAGCTGAAGGTGTTTACAATAGGCACATGAGCATCAGAAATGGACCACAGAGTAGTTTAATAAGACGGCCTACTTTTTTTCCCCTTCTTCTCTCCTCTCAAAATGTTATGTAGACCTGGCAAAGGCACCGTGATGTTCTCTGCAGTGTTTTGCTGGGAAACCTAGTGTTTTACTTGTCCTCCAGATTCCCCAGATCTCAGTCTGTGGGATGTGCTGGTCAGCCTAGTCAGATCCATTAAAGCCCTGCGTCGCAACTGACAACAGGATCTGCTGCTAATATCATGGTGTCCTCACCACACTACACCTTCAGAAGTCTTTGGTTTCAGTGTACTGGTTGATTTTGTTTTCCGTCTCAGCGAATCGTCTTTTCCCTTTTGTTCGTGTCATGATTGCATGTTAAAAGTTTAGAATTTTTATGGACACACATATTAACTACTTGTTCCAAGGAAGGTAAGAAGACACTGCTGTAATTAAATGGTCTAATTTGTTTGTCTTGCAGTTCCCTTACTGTGATGGCGCCCATGCAAAACACAATCAGGAGACAGGAGACAACGTCGGACCCTTGATTATAAAGCGCAAGGACGCATAAGTGAGAGCAGTCACATACTCGGGGTCGCCGCTGTTCATGGATGCACAGCAGTCTCTGCTCATTAAAGGTGTGAGAGTGAGATTAGTACATATTTGCCTCCCATGTGCTTCTGAGCTGATAGTTTGTGTGTGTGTGTGTGTGTGTGGCTTACTTGTGCCCCTCGAGTGTGAACTTCTGAACACATTAAGAAGTTAACATTAATATGGTCCTTTTGTCGAACCTGTCTTCCATCATGCTTCCCCGTGTAGTTTTATGCGTTTATCAAAGTGTGAGTTGTTTTGAACAATGAGGATTACATTCACCAGTTGAATACCTGTTTGATTTGAGTGCATTAGTGCTTCTATTATGAACTGTTTTTTTCCTGGGATCACAGCGCAATACCAGTGTCCTTTTTCCAGCTGCTGTCTGGAATATGTTCTCACCCATAAGCTTAAAGATGAGGTACTTTAACTGTAATGGACTAAAGCACTTAATGGAGATCTTTAGAAAACGGTCTACCTTTGAAAGCCCTAGAAACATTTAAACAAATTACTGAGCTTCATCTTGAAAAGCACTTAACGGAGATCTTTAGAAAACGGTCCACATTTGAAAGGCCTTAAACAAATGACTGAACTCAGTCTTGAGTGTGAAGAGCTACTTTTTAAATCTGATTATTTCCAACAGTAAAATCAAATGGAATGTGGTTGCGTTGGTTCTGATGATAAGAATCTTAGTTCTGTGCAAAAGGTCTCAAGCGAAAAAGCGAAACGAACAAATTCACCCAAATACAGAATGGGGTTTTAAAGCTGATTCAGTACAGTGTTCAAACCATGTTTCAGGTTAAACCCAGGTCAGAAAATGCGCTTAGGAAAGATGGAGTTAAGCACTGAGAACACTTCTGGAAAGAAACACTCATTGTTTTCTCTTGCTGGCTGATCATATTTAGATTAAAATCTATGATTGTCCACAGATCGGAGTTGAAATATCTGCTTAGGTCATGATTGATTATTGTTCGGAAGGACAAAGAAAATCTGATTTGTCTGCGTAATAAAAGCCGAAGAGAGAGACGTGGCCTGCTTTTTTTTTTTTTTTTAAACAAACACTAGTCTTTAATGCAATACTGTTAAAATCAACTAGTCCTCCTCCTGTGATCCAGTGTTGCCAATAAAGATTCACATGTGACCTTAAATAGCAATGCTAGTGTAAATGTGTTCTGGAATTACTGTGCAATGTGTATGAGCTCTATATTTGAGGCGATATCACTACATGGTAAACACATTGGTTGATGCTTGACTTTTCTCTGACAGAAATGATTGTATGATATTTGACAGACTGTCTAAATACCTGCGATTTACCAGTAAACCCTGTTTTCCCTTTTTTTTATGATTTGGTACTTGGTGTAGTACCTGAAATGTGGTAGGCTCCTCTGTACTATAGTCATTCTCACATCATTGTTAAGCTAAATCCAAAATACCTCTGACAGTTTTTTTTGCGTTTTCTGTGATTACATTTGTCAACAATAAATCTGTCAGTTCTGTCCGACACAAACGTCCATGCGGCCTGCGGTGAGTCACTATTTCCAACACTGGAAAACAGAATGAACCTGTTCTAGGAAAGCAGTGATGAGGTAATGGCCTGCTAATAAACAAACAAACTCAAAGGTAAAGTCTTGTGTGTTTAAAGGGCACTTTGTTGTCAACCCGAAGTATGTTGATCTACTGATCACATTTTTGTTGTGTTCACTAATTAGTTTATTTTTAAACTAGTTATTTCTGTAAGTCTGTGTCATGTAGGGAATGAATCTATACAAGCTTATGCATTGTTTGTTCTTGTAAATCATTCATTCCTTGGTACTGAAGAGCAAAGCAGACTAAACCCTTCAGATAGTGTTTATTTGTAGCACATCAAATATGAAATGTGGAGCTTGACCATATGAATTGTTGTGGTAATGCTTTAAATTATATCGCAGGATAAAAACGTGTTCCATTTGGAAATGAGCATTAAGTATCTCTTGCATTCTTAGTCTAATGAAGCCACTATATACAGCTGTAGAACAAAATGTTTCTTTTTCTTATTTCACATGAGTTAAGGCTTCGAATCTGATGTTCTTTTTAATTTACCACCTGAACAGAAAACCCCAGAGAACATTTTAATAGACATCAGACCTTCATTTAAATTTGAATGATAAATGTCATAGGAATAGATTAGGGGGCTTACTGCAGTCAATCATCTCAAATAGCAATTTTAGGATTATTCTTTCTTCTGTGTACTTCTGGAACTTGGGTCAGAATAAAATAAGGTCCGAAATGTTAGATATTTAAACAAAGATAAATGTGTTTGTACATGCATACAGAGTTATGTCTGAATATAAGTGGATGTACATATACTAAAATTGATTATTAAAACCTTAAAATGATAGAATTACATAGAATAATTCAAGATTTTACAAGAGATAAGCTTATGGTTAATTCACAAGAGATAAGCTTATGTAATTCTGGAGCTACGGTTATATATATATAACAGCACACATTTCTTACCCTATTTCTTGTTATTTTAAAATGTTTTTTAAGTATTCAGTAATTTACAAGAACGTGCGCTTACAGTTCTGAGGTTATTGTGGCATCCCTCATTTATTAAATTAATAATAAATAAATGTGAATCATGTTTCAGTCTCCTTTCGTTTATATTCCCCTCGGTCTTCAGCTGCACCTCCTGCGTAAATTGGTTCAGCACTGATGCCCACATCGATACTGTGTGTCAACAACGGCTCAGCACTAGGTCGGGTATCGCTCCTTCTGTCCCGAATCTCACAAGGGGGACGAACCCCCCCAAAAGAAAAGACTCTTTGTTTTCAGCTGTTAAACTGTAAACGGCACTATTCTGTGAACTGGACTCTGAAAGAGCTGCAGCTTTTCCGACCTCTTTCTCCTGACAGCTGGTGAGAGCTGAGACTTCCTTCTCATGCACCTCATGTGTGAGCTCTGGGGCTCCATGAGGATCAACAGGAGCTTCAGTCTGATCCTGGAGAAGAAGACCAACCATGCACCTGGACCGAGGCTCTGAGTGGTAAAGGAGAGGAGAAGAAGGCTGACATGAGTTTCTGAAAGAACTTCACAGAGCATGATGGGTGTGGGTGGGTGGTTTCGAGGAACTGGGAGGTGGCCAGTGGACTTTAGAGCTTGCTGCTTCTAGTGTAGCGCTTATGTGGGGATTCAGTCACATGGTCCATATAGTGGTCCATATATTTGCTTAACCATCGCGTTTCTTCTCCTTGTCCTGGAACTTCTTGTAGTAGCAGGCTCTCAGCTGAAGAACGAATCTGTGGCATGACGGACAAACGTCAGCATGGCTGCAGGAGACCGAGAGGTACACTCATCTCTAGCTGTGGACAGACTGGAAGCGGACGGTCCTGTGGACGTGGTCCCGGGCCGAACCGAGCCCAGACCCAGTGGATGCGTCCCCCTGCCTCATCAGGTGGCTGGACACAAGCATGGCGTCGATAAAGTGGGTCAGTTCAGCCCCCCATCTCTGCCTAATCAACTTTAAAGTAGGACTGTTTCAGGAACAGTGTTGCCAAAGTAGTCTATAATGCTTAAAGTAATGTAACATTTAAAAACTGATCATCCTGTGTGAAACAGTTATAGTTATTGATAATAATGGAAAAGAGTAAGTAATAAAGTAATTTGAAGATAACATTGTGAAATCATGTGACATACAGATATATACAATAGATACATGACTAATATCGAACAAATATCTTGAAGATACATGACTAATAATAATAATGAAAAGTGCAAATAAGCTAATATTACTAGTAAAAATAGTAATTATATTCTTCAGTATTGTATACATGTTTAAATTCTTATGTGTGATGGTCAGGTAGGTGTGGAGTTACATATTCGAGGGCGAGAGCTGCTGGAAAACTGGAAAGTTAGAAGCTCTTCATTTTATTAAATGAGATTTTATCAGATAATTTACATTTTTTCGCAGTAAAAGAGGAAGTGCAGCTCGGAAGTGACCACACACACCCTCTGCTCTCTGGGCAGCCAGGACATTTTTTTTTACACCTGCCAGTTTTATTTACAGTCAACGAGACTTTTCTGCACTTTCTTAGTTCTACTGGAGTTCCAATAATTTTCATTTTTGTTCAGTTTTTAGTGTGTGGGTGCATAGCTGCTTTGACACGAGTTTTTTTAAATTGCTCATTGCATAAATAAGTAAGTAAGTAAGTAAGTAAGTAAGTAAGTAAGTAAATAAATTCATTCATTCATTCATTCATTCATTATATTAGTGATGCT
>JBBPDB010000146.1:13810560-13820909 GCA_037974465.1 Brachypetersius altus
CTTTCATGTCTTTTATGTCTTTATGTTCTATCTGTGAAGAGGGTGTTCAAGTAAGAATTTCATTGTGCTCTGTACACAATAAACTTCAACTTCAACTTAATGTTTAATGAAATACTCTGTAAGGTGATCAGTAGAGGAGGAACCCACAAGATATGGAGATCGTAATCTACAGTCAATCTGGAATTAATGTTGGAAAGCAGCAAAGTGCATTTGCTGAAGATCTTGTTTTAGTTTGTTTAAGTGTTTTAGTGCCTTCAGTACGGACCTCCTGCTCTCCAGAACAGCTCAGAAGGTTGTCAGGTGTTTGCTTGCTGGTCATTTCTAAAGTGGCTCATAAGAAAAGTGGTGTAGCAGCTTGTTTTTTACACTCTAAAGACCAGTGAGCGGAAGGATGAGGCTGATGTTTCTAATAAAGTGGCCAGCAAATGGAAGGACATGATAGGTGTTTCTAATAGCGGAGCCACACAGTGGGAGTACACACACACACACACACACACACACACACGCACACACACACACACACACACACACACAAACATCTCCACATGGTGGCCCCAGAGCACTGTTGATGATGCCTCACAGTGTGGTCACAGTGAGGGCCAGTGTCTCTTAAAACGTGGAGCGAATGGATTTGAGCAGAGAAACATGGATCAGTGTGAAAGAGTCATTTCTGCCATGTGTTTACTTTTAAAGTACTGAGAGTGGGTGCCATTTATAATCATAACCTGTGACAGAATCTTCAGGGTTTGTCTTTAAGGAGGCATTTATATTACAGTCCCGCCGAGTGGAAAATAGTACTGTATATCTGTGCTTCTGAATGACCTGTGAGGACTTACTTACTTTACTGTCCTGTATTTTTATTAAACAATGAAGCTTTTCACTCCTGAGTCGCAGTTTATTGTAAACTTTCCGATTGTTTATTATTTGCCAAATTCCAAGTACAGACAAAGGTACTGGACCAATAAAACACACACACACACACACACACACACACACACACACACACAGGTTTGTTTTTGTACCATGTCAAGATGTGGTGTCATTCATATGTAGTTCCATTAATATGTGTAGTCATCTAGTGTGTGTGTGTGTGTGTGTGTGTGTGTTTGTTCTTAATGTTACACACGTATGTATCATATCTTATGTATGTATATATCTATATATTTTTATATATATATACCCCACACCATAACACCCCCTCCACCAAACCTCACACTTGGCACAATGCAGTCAGACAAGTACCGTCCTCCTGGCAACCACCAAACCCAGATTCCTCCATCAGATCGCCAGATGGAGAAGCGTGATTCATCACTCCAGAGAATGTGCCTCCACTGCTCTACACTCCAGTGGCAGCATGCTTTACACCCACTGCAGCCGTCGCATTGCATTGCACTTGGTGATGTATGGCTTGAATGCAGCTGCTCGGCTGCTCAGCTCTACGCTGTTCTTCAGCTAATCTGAAGGTCACATGAAGTTTGGAGGTCTGTAGCGAGTGACTCTGCGGAAAGTCGGTGACCCCTGCACATTCTGCACCTCAGCATCCGCTGACCACGCTCCATCGGGTTATGTGGCTGAGTTGATGTCGTTCCCAATCGTTTCCACTTCGTTATAATACCACTGACAGTTGACTGTGGAATATTTAGTAGCGAGGAAATTTCACGACTGGGCTTGTTGTCACAGCATCCTCTCACGGTACCCCACTGGAATTCACTGACCGACCCATTCCTTCACTAATGTTTGTAGAAGCGTCTGCATGCCTACATGCTTGAAGTTATACACTGTGGCCATGGAAGTGATTGGAACACATTAATTTATTTATTGTGATGGGTGAGTGAATGCATATATATGCATATATATATATATATATGTAAAATGCCACTACATTTTGTTAGAATACATTAAAAATAAACAAATGTAATTGACTGGATTTTAAGTGTAATAATATGCACTGTAAGTGCAGTTTACACAGGTTTGTTGCCTTGCTAGGATATGGGGTAATACATGTTTATATAGTTCCATTAGTAATTTGTGTGCTGTATGTGTATATGTGTCCAAAGTCCTTATGTCGTATATGTGTATGTATCTATGCATGTATATTTATAGAGAAAGAATCTCTTCATCCTTTCCAACAACTTTTGGAAATAACTTGTACCCAAACCCTCCCAGCACCTTTTCAAGCAGAAACAGTTGTGTCTGATGTTCTGGATCATGTGGAGCATGTGGGTCTCCAGCTGGTCCCTCCAGCTCAATGGGACAAAGATCTGGAGACTGGGGAGGACGAGACGTCCCTCTCTAAACTTTGTTTTTCTGGATTGAAGAGAATATTGGAACAGTTTTGAAGAAGTTTTGAGATCATGATCCTGCTGAAGAATCACATTTAGTCCAGAGATCCGTAAACTAGAAAGAATTGTGTGATGTTGCGTGATACTTTTCTTTTTTCAACATAAAGTGAATGGCAGTCACTGAAGTGTCTCTTCACAACCAAATGTTTGAGTCTTTATGGTTAAATAATGTGCTATTACAAAATATAAAATACTGAAAACCAGTCGGTTATGATTGCTTTAAGTATTTTTAATATTTTTTACAGTGAAATTTTGGGCCCAAACTTCTGTAGTGTGTGTTTATGTGACCACACATCATGACAAGGTAGAAAAACAAACCGGTATGTGAGTGATATATATACACACGCACGCCCACACGCACACGCACACACACACACACACACACATGTATATATATCCTAACAAGGTACAAAAACCTAGATGTGTGTGCTTACGTGTTTCTGTGTGTGTATGTCAGAGACAAGCCAAAACATCTGTGCAGCCATCAGCCTGAGGTGAATACAGCGAGAGATGAGAAAGACCTTCTGTCCCCTCTCTGCCACGCCCCCCCACCCCCATCACTCCAACAGGACTCTTCGGAGACCTCCACGCCCTCCTTCCACCGCCAGGCATGAGGATCACAAAGAGGAGGAAGGAGAGAGAGATCCTTCACTCTAATGCAGAGCAAAAAGGCCTAAGCCCACTTAGACATGGTTTATCATCCTCATTTGAGACCCAGGATGACCCTTTGCATCACGTTTGGCAGAGAGAAGGACGGCATGGTGGCAGAAGATCAATAGCAAAAAGAGAAATCCACGGTCCCAGATCTTCCACACACAGCATTGGAACACTGCTGGAATGCTTTGCATATAATACATACACTTATATAGCTTAATATATACAGTACATATTACTATATTTGACACACACACACACGTCCATGTTTATATTTCCATTTGCATAGTGTATTTTTATATTATACTGTTGTGTTGTACCTTACCTTACCTTACCTCTGTTCTGTTCAATTTCTGTCGTAGCTAAGCAAATTTTCCACTGTGGGCCTAAGGTATATCTGATCTTATCTTATTTTATCCAACTACCAATAACATTTCCTAAATGTTAATTATTTTGTTACATTACAGCAAGACAGTTATGAGCCATTAAAACTGTTAAAACCCCCTAATGTGCGATAACAACAAATCCCCTTACAGTTCAAAAGATCCCATTGAAGCCATCATGAATACAGATTTAATTAGTTAAATATCCTAAACATCTTAAATACAGTTATAGGTATGCTTAATTTTAAGATATTTTAAATACAGGATAGTTGTGATTCCTCAAATGAACACAGGTCACAAGTGTATGCTGCTGATTTAACTGTAATATGTCACATATGTAGTGTGTTTATGTAATAAAAATGTGTATTATTACACATGTAGTAAATATCTACATGTAACACAGATGTGTCCCATATATACAGTAAGTCTCTATGTGTAGTAATAATAAATCTGTCTATATGTAGCAATTATGAATTCCATACATTGTTATATATCTGTAAGTATTGATTTGTAATAATAGTACGGCCCACATGTTTAACATCTGGATATTAAATTAATATACCCCTTATGTAATGCATGTATTTATATATGTATGTGTTTTCTGGTTTTACTACACATTCAGGACACCCCCCCCCTACACACACACACACACACACACACACACACACCCTCTCAATATATTATGGAATACTCACGTTCAAATCCGCTTGTCATCAAAACCCTCTCAGCGCTTTGAAGTGTGTGGAGCTCCTGGAGGTGCGGATGAGGGTGAACTCCGTGTTCTGGAGGCTGAAATGTGCAGAAGTGTGTTGTGAGAGAGATAGTGCTGCAGTAAATTAGCCTCCTGTCCACGTCTGGCCTTATTTATAGGCCGATCTGTCGGGTGGTTATGAGTCGGAGGGAGACGGGCAGCTTAAAGCACTTACTGTCCTCTTAGAAACACCGCAAGTAGAAACGGTGTGTGTGTGTGTGTGTGTGTGTGTAAATAGGATTGTGAGGCCTTAGAGTGTGTTAACTGTAATCGTAGTACTGCAAACAAATGTGTGTGTGTGTGTGAATAGGACTATGATGCCTTACGGTGTGTTAACTGTACTGCACATTCATGTGTGTGTGTGTGTGTGTGTGTGTGTGTGTGTTTGTGTGTGTGAATGGGAGAATGAGGCCTTGCAGCGTGTTAACTGTAATCGAAGTACTGCAAATTCATGTGTGTGTGTGTGTGTGTGAGTGTGTGAGTGTGTGTGTGTGTTTGTGTGTGTGAATGGGAGAATGAGGCCTTGCAGCGTGTTAACTGTAATCGTAGTACTGCAAATACATGTGTGTGTGTGTGTGTGTGTGTGTGTGTGTGTTGTTCAGGATGCCTGCAGGAACCTGCTGCATCTCCATCTGACAGATTTATCACCTTTCTGGGCTCTGTGATTATGTGTGTGTGCGTGTCTGTGTTTGTGAGTTCCTGCATTCCTATGTGACCCATTCACTTGTTGTGTGCTGGACTGATTAATGCTACAAATTGTAGCATCTCTCTCTTTCTCTCTCACTCCCCCTTTCCCTCTCTCTCCCTCTTTCTCTCTATTCATTTCTGCCCCCTTTCTTTGCCGTCTCCTTTTTTTCCCTTCCCTTCTCTTTTTCTTGTCTCTCTCTCTCTCTCTCGCTCTCTCTCTCTCCTCTCTCTGACCTGCGGAGCTTGCTGGTGTGTAAATCTGTCTCCGTGGCGATTTGGCCTGGAGATCCTGTGACACTGTGACGGCTTGTTAAAGGTGAAGAACCAGAGGAACGTGAAAGTGATCCGAGGTCTTCAGTCCTTCAGCATTTTAAAGAGAAACAGTAAAAGGAGAGCGAGCTCCAGTGAACGGTTTATTACTGTATTTCTGCACGACTCTATAAAGTCTATTAATTCCTTATGGATGCTTTACAAGTCACAGGTGATCACAAAACATTATTTTTGTGTTCCGAGTGACCCCCTTTTTGCCAATAGAACAAATAGTCCTATCTTGTAATGTTTTATGAGACCAGAGAACATTGTTCCTCACGGTATAAAGTCTCCAGAGTTTGCAGAGTCCTGGATCTACTTGTGTGTAGTCTATTCTAGAGCTCAATGCCCTGGTTTTATCTGGATTTAGGTCATGGATCTTGGATAGTCATGGCAAAAGGATTTTATGTTTATTTAAGTGTTATGATGAATTTTGATGTGTACTGACCGAGTTTCTTGGCTGACACAGCAAGAGATTGGTTTAAGATACTGAATCCTGTAACGAACAAACTGCAAGGGCCTTTGGGGGAGAATCTGCACCCTGTACCAGTTAGAGTTCCAGTGACGTTAGGCAGTTGTTTTCTTGTATCTTCTCCCTGATTTGTGCAGGTCGTCACACTTTTGCCTAATTGCAGTGGGATGCTCCTGAATTTATGCCATGGTGATGGATGAGTACGAGATTTGGGACCAGTGAAACAAAAATCATTGATGGCTGCATAAAACTCTTGGGCCAACTCAGATGACCCTATTTATTTCCTTAATTCAAATTGTGAGGCTGTTTCCTTGACGTCACTGTCAGAACTTGTGGCCTAGTGGTTAGGGAGTCCGCCTGGCAATCAGAAAGTCGTGGGTTCCAAGACTACTAGAGGCCCCTCTATGGTACCCTGAGTAAGGTACACACTTCCCCCACAGGCGCTGTGTTTCTGGCTGTCCACTGCTTCACTTGTGCTGCGTCCGAAATCGCATACCACTTGAGTAGGTACTACATTTGAATTTGAACGTACTGCTCTACCGTTAAAACAGTACGTTCTATATAATATGAATGAGGGTAGTACGAATGGAATTCAGACGCACTACATCCGCTGTGTTGATGTTGTCACGTGGCGTCATAACAGAACGAAAATTGGCATTATTTTTTACCTTTACAGAGGGCATTTTCTCACAAGTGTAATTTAACCACAATGAACCACGTTTTCCTTAAGGTACTTACATTTGAAAAATCTTCAATTCAAATATAGTCTTCAAATATGATGCCACCTCTCCCGCTTCCTTGTGGGATAGTGAAGTGTCAATCGAATGCCTACTACAGAATTCGGCCGGGTACTTCTCACCTACTGTTTTTCAAATACTATGAATGCGGACATACTACTCGCCTCGCATACTGTTTTTCGCATACTATATAGTAGGGAAGTATGCGATTTTGGATGCAGCGTAATAGAATAGTCTCTGGTCCATCTGGTGACATTTCTATCTTCTCCTTTGGCCACTGGCAAATTAATTGCTCATCCTTCTCCTTGGTGTTAAAAAACACATTTTCATGGAGGCAACTCAAGTGAGTAAATCCCTCCAGGGTGTCACTCTGCCCGTATTTTTGCCCATTAAGTAGCGCTGCATATTTATGAGATCAGGTGCACTAAAACCTGCAGCTCAATGGCAACCTCATACAGAAACACAAAAAGATTTGCACATAGACTGATAGATAAGATGGAGTTGATATACTGTGCCCTGGTTCCACTGCAGACATTTAATGAATACAGCAATAAGTTCGTTTGTTGTGCAAATTAGGTATTTTAAATTTTAAAAACTTCGATAAAATATATACTTTTCATCTTTACTTTGAACAGTGGACATTCTAAAGTTACGGCAAATTCTGTTTTTTTTTTATAATAGATAGTGACAGATAGTGACAGTCATGCTAAAATAGCTCCTCAGTTTGACCCCCTCTACCCCTCCAAAAGCACTTAATTTAATGACTGATTACAATTAGTCACAATTCAAAACTACTCGTTCACTATTATTTCACTGAAGAGAATCAGTTACTGGAAAGCCACTGGTTGTTATCCAGACCACTATCTGACCTTGGGTTGTGCTGTTGAACTTCAACGAGGCAGTGAATGCACACTCCACACTCCGTAATGGAGATGAGCTGCAGTGAATTAGCAAACGCGACTAGAGGACAGAGCATGACCTGTCTGGCTCAATAGAACACTTTTACTCACATTGGATGCATACAAAGTGACTGCAATACAAATACAGAAAAAAAGAAATGTAAACTGAGCAACAAAAACTAAATGTCACCTTTTAAAACACACACACACACACACACACACACACACACACACACACACACACACACAAAGAGCCGAATATTCTCATTAAACAGAAAAGTGTTCAGGAAGGGCACTTAGTGCCTGTCATAGCAACTCATGAGTAAACCTGAAAGTCAGTGCTTTGGTTATTGACACAGAATAAACACTTTCCACTCTTTTCACTGAAAGTGGTTCTGGTTCTATTTTGAAGGAGTCTATGTTTATATTAGAAGCCCAAGGATTCCAAGCCAGTCTAACTTAGGGCGCTTTTCCCTGCCTGAGGATCTGTGATGTACCACACACAAAAGTTTTTCCATTACCAATAAAGTGACCCATTCATCGAGTCGTACGACAGGGTTGAAGTGAGGCCTGCAGCCGAGCTCACTACGTCGCTGGTTTCTTATTGGTTGAAATGTCATCGAAACGGATCACAATTTTACTGTCTGTTCGCAACAGTGGAGATACAAAATAACAATTAGTTAATAACGACTTAGTACAAGCACTACAATCTCATGGGTTTTCTGTGAAGATGACCAGTTTATTTATAACTGTATGAGAAAAGATAAAAGATGATAAAAGACCACAATAACAAAAGCAGCTCTGATGGAAAAGCTGGGCGCTGGCTCGACTCCATGGATGCAGTTTTGGAACAATGATTGGCCATAAACTGGGGGGTGAGAATTGCGCTGCCAGCACATCAGAAACACTATTACTGAGCTGAAATACAATGGAAAATCAAAGCATGCTGTAAGCTCCATGCCATCCCAGTATGGTTTAAGTACGGCATGGTTCCTGTATACCTGTAGAGGTTTACCTGTAAGTAGGGTTTGATTGTGCATTCATGCCAAGCCATGAGCATCAGTATAGAGTCCCCAGAAAAGAAAGAGAATGGTCATTTTATAGGAGTTATTCAACCAGAATACTCTGCTTCAGCTGCTAATGTACCTGAAAACAGTATTAGTATTATTCCATGTTTTACCAGAACAGATAACAAGCATAAATCATTGCATGACTAAGAGTTAAGCCTGTTGATCAGCTCCCCACCTGCAGTGCCATTGAACTGAGTATCAGGGTTGGCTCTCTTAGAGACAGGCTGCCAGCCAGAGCTCCTGAACCACGTGGGCACATGCATTTCATCCTGAGCCTCTGTGGTACCCATTTTCTTTCTGTTGCCATGAGGATGCACCATTGAAATTCAGTTATAGAGAAATTATGCATTCCACTTGCTTTAATAGTTAAACAGTAAAACTGATAAACAGTAGTGTCAGCCAGGAATGAGGACTGAAAGCCTGTGTGATCAGCGGCATTTTAAAAAGGCCACAACCTATTTTTCTATTTTATTATATGTTGCAAAATCAAATCATTTGTTACTCAATCAGTTTCAAACATCTCTTTAATCCTTCAAAATAAACAGGGTGTTTCTGTTACTGTTCCTTTAAGACTGATGTACGGCTCTCTTCTGGCTGACCCACCTCATAATTGAAATGAAATTGTTTACTTGGCTTGTTTGTTAAATGTTTGTAATATGTTTGTTTGCATGCTTGTTATTAGCTGTGCATCAATCTTGAAAACAAACAGGCTGAAAATGTGCTAATCTTTACATGGTCTTGCACATATAGGGCAACATGAACACAACGCAGCAGTGTGAAAAAATGTTGAAGAATTTAATGCAACCTTAAAATTCACATTAAACAATATTAAAAAAGAATGCGTGACAATGGAATCTACAAGTAACAATAAGGTCTTATATACAATTCTTACACACACTAAAAAGACATTTCGGCCACATCCTATCCCGAGAAATGGGCAAGAATCCAGAATGAATGGTTTACTTTAAAGCTACAGGAGATGCTAGCTCCACACCTGAAGAGGCTGAGGAGCAATTTTGACCCAGAACAATGAATAGCTGTATGTTTGTTTTAACATTGTTTTAACTGCTGAGACTTTCTAGCAAGCTTTTGTTGCACTTGAACATTCGTCTTTGAAAGCCCATTGATGCAATTATTGCTTAAACAAACATAGTTTTGTGCCACAAATCGCACTGTGTGTGTCAAGATCTTTACACTAATAACTGAAAGCCTCTCTGCCACCAAGCAGTCTCAATTAGACTAGATGGAAAAAGGGGTGCGGGGAGAGATGAGGGGGGGGCATATTTAATCCATCCCTCCCTCGCTTCTCACACCCCTTCTCTCTTACTCTCTTTGTCACTCTTTTTTCTATCACTCTATTTGTCTCTCAGGCATTCTCAAAGCTATGACCAATTAACACAACACCAGTTTTGTACAAACATTTGAATATGAAAGAGACATAAACTGTGCGCTTTCCCCTCTAAACTGTGTGACACATTTGACTGCCAAACACCTCCAAACACTTATCTGCATAGCAGAAATAACTACAGTTTCGCCTCCAGCCCTGAATAAGTGAATGTAAACAGAGAAGAAAAGGGCTTAACCTCAAAAAACTTCCCCTATTGTATTAGATTTATTTTTCTTCATTCCACGAGCATTTTCTGAGATTTTCTCTGCACTCCACAAGGAGAGAACTTTTCTTTTAGCTCTTTTCAAAGTCAACTGCATGGTCACACACATTACTCTGGAAAGGAACGGTAAAACGGTAGAGAGTTGTTTGATATATCAAACAAATATAGCGTAAATGTTAATCATTCTAATAATGTTGCCAAGTCAATAAACTACAGTCTTATGCAAAAGCTTGGCCACCCCTTGATTAATAACAGATTATGGTGATTTTGTAATTGAAAAGATGTAAAACAGTGTCTGTAGGAAATTGAAAAAAAATTTGATGCATAGTTACTTTAAATGTTATAAAATAAAAAAACATTATTATTTACATTTACATTTACGGCATTTAGCTGACGCTCTTATCCAGAGCGACGTACATCAGTGCTTAAGAAGTC
>JBBPDB010000146.1:13823366-13842916 GCA_037974465.1 Brachypetersius altus
GCACACAGTGTGAACAGCACGAAATTCAACCTCTGCATTTAACCCATTCACCAAGTGAAGCAGGGGGCAGCCAGGAATGCGGCCATGGGAGCAGTGTGTGGGGATGGTACCTTGCTCAGGGTACCTCAGCAGTTCCCAGCGGTCTTGTGAATCGAATTCGGACTTTCTGATCACAGGGCGAATGCTCTAACCACTAGGCTACCAGCTGCCCCATCAGAAGTATGCAACAGAACATCCACAGAAGCCTGATGCATTTTGGAAACAAGTGTTGTGGACTGATGAAGTTAAAATAGAACTCTTTGGCCACAATCAGCAAAGGCATGTTTGGAGAAAAAAAGAGCAGCATTTCATGAAAAGAACACATTGTCAACTATTAAGCATGGGGGGTGGATCTATCATACTTTGGGATTGTGTTGCAGCCAGTGGCACATGAAACATTGCACGGGTGGAGGAAAGAATGGATTCCACTAAATACCAGCAAATTCTGGAATCAAGCATCAGTGAAAAAGCTGCAGCTGAAAAGATGATGGCTTCTACAATGGGACAATGATCCTAAATATACCTCAAAATACACCATAGACTACCTCAAGAGACGCAAGCTGAAGGTTTTGAAATGGCCACAGCAGTCCCCTGATTTAAACGTCATTGAAAATTTGTAGGTAGATCTTAAAAGAGCTGTGCATGCAAGACCACCAAAGAATATTACTGAACTAGAAGCCTTTTGCAAGGAAGAATGTGAAAAAAATCCCAAGTACAAGAACTGAAA
The DNA here is from genome assembly GCA_037974465.1 of Brachypetersius altus. Taxonomy (NCBI): domain Eukaryota; kingdom Metazoa; phylum Chordata; class Actinopteri; order Characiformes; family Alestidae; genus Brachypetersius; species Brachypetersius altus. The sequence continues at coordinate 13,824,133 of JBBPDB010000146.1, forward strand.
GACTTTTTGCTGGCTATAAAAAGCGTTTGCAAGCTGTGATATCTGCCAGATGAGGTGTTACTAAGTACTGATTATGTAGGGTGTCGAAACCTTTGCAGAATGCCACAATAATGTTTTTATTTTTTTATCTTTGTTCAATTTATGACACAAAAAGTAACTATGGATCAATGTTTGCAGAAAATGTGCATTTATTTCATTTTCTTACAGAAACTGTGTTTTACATCTTTTCAATTCAAAAATGACCAATACCTTATTTATCGAGGGGCGGCCAGACTCTTTTGCATAGGAGTGTATATACTTTACAAAAAGAAATATTTCCAAAGCACCCTAAATCATCTCTGACCCCGAATATATCATGGCCATTCTCTCTCTGAGGTGCTGCACATTTGTACCAGATTCAGTGGCAGGAAAGTGGTTTGATTAAAAGCCAAGTGTTTGTCCCTTTAGTTTCATTTTATGCTCCATAAGTCTCTGGGCAAACAAGAAGGTCTGTTAGCACCAGCACATTTCTGCTCTGTCATTTGTAAATGTAGGTGTTTATTTGGTCACCTAGCCTTTCCAGGCCACTGGTCAATTATATTTGTATGTAAACAGAAAGGAGGATAGGCCAAGGTTGCTAAATATTGAACATTGTTAGTGTTTGTGCAGCGCTTCATTGTCTAGGCCTGGAATTTAAATGGTAGGAAAGCTTTCTAGACTTTTTTTTACTTTACTTTTTCTTTTGAAGATCATGGAAATGCTGATATTGTTGGTACATTATTATTATTGTTGTTATTATTGTTCTTCTTCTTCTTCTTCTTCTTCTTCTTCTTCTTCGTCTTCTTCTTCTTCTTCTTCTTCTTCTTATTATTATTATTATTATCATTGTTGTTATTTGGATTATATATAAGAATTTTCCATCCCTTGTTTTCATTAATTCTGGGAGCATTTGGTCACATACTCATGCACACACGCACACGCGCGCGCACACACACACACACACACAAACACACACACACACTCTCTCGTTTGCCCTCATTCCATTTATCCATTTGGTTCAGTGTGAGGGTGAGTTAATGGCCATGCTGAGGTACAGTATGTGTGCTAGACTGTCTGCAGAGGTGCTGATAGTGTTTTAGTGCCTCCTGCTTATTACCTTAATCTGCTCTCCTGAGAGCACAACCAGATCTCAAGGGACCAACATGACTGATCACCCTCATGCTTCACCATGCTGGAAGGTCACAACTGCTGCTAGTCTTTACCGAGCAACATCAGACATCAAACATGTTAGGTTTGCTGTAGGCTGTCGTTTTCACTTGCAAAGTGCAGGCTCTTCTCCAGCTTTCTGTCTTGTCTCCCACACAATGGACTGCTGTAACAATAGTGGGTTCATACATGCAGGGGAGGAAATACGCTTCTGGGCCGAGCCCTCACCTCTGCAAAATTCACAGCCCTCTTTAGACTCAGCATTAAAGTTTCAGCACAAGAGGGAGTGTGGAAACGCTCGGAACGTGGCAGTGATATTAACCTCTCCTTGTGTAAGTCCTTTCATAATTACCGTCTGATCTTTATATGCCTCTGAAGATCATTGAGTCACCTGGAGGTCTTTGGTTGGTCTATAAAAGCCTTCTATCATACACACGTCCTTCCCAGTGGGCTCGCCCAGCTGGAGAGGGTGTAAATCACTTCTGTCCTTTTATAAACGCTTGCAGAGACAAGCCCCAATGCCGTTTATTGATGAAGCTTGGGATAGCCACTTTTATTAAAGCAGCGGAGGTGATTACACAGCAACCCCAGACAATAGAATATTAAACATGAACAAATACAGAGAGGACATGGAGGACATGCAGTCACAGTCAATATCACAAAGGGTTGTTTTGAGAGTCTTGGATGATTGGCATCTCGGGGGGCAATACCTGACTGAAATAAAGCCGGGGAGACAAAACAATGAAAGCGTTAAAAAAGGAGGCCACGTTTTGCATCTAAATTTGAACGTAATTCTCTACAAATCAGATTAGAAAAAATGTATCATATCAAATGGCCATAAAATGAGTAACAACGTTTGAGATTTTATGCAAGGAAAGACATATATTGTGTACATATTGTGACAGGAGGTAGATATGTATGAGTACATAAGCTACATGTAATCCAGCTGTGATAACATAATCAGTATTAACATATTGCTGCGTGCAGTGTGTAACTACACAGTTATTTGGGACATTAACTGTGTAGTGGGATTAAATAAATAAATAAATACTCCTTTTATCTGTAGCTGCAACAACACATTCTTCTGTGGCACTTTCCGAGACACTTAATATAAAGTAGGACCATTAATTAATTAATTAATTAATTAATTAATTAATTCACTCATTCACTCATGGTGCATGGTCCATATTAGTCTGGATAAACTGAAACTCCAGTCCCACTCCTTACTGTTCAATAGCTTGGGTTTTCTTTATTTTATTTTGTGTGTTTTGTAGTCAGACATCAGCATTTAGACTCGTGTTGTTTGCATTCTCTGTAAGACTTTCTCTCAGTTTCAGTCAGTGAAAGAATGCATTGAAAAGTGAGTAAATACTCAAATACGTACTCACAAAATACATACACAACCATTTTCATTATATCCTGTTTACATGCTTTAGGGCTTCTGGTGCTGAGCATTTGTCTTTTAATTTTTTATGAGAACAATACTGAGACACCCAGTGCATCCAAATCATCCAAGCACATATTAAAGAGATAAACAAGCATGCCTCAGCTGAGCTGTGTCTCAGGCACAGAAACTCTTCTCATGTTTCGGTGCACAAAGCGTTGGCGCTATGTCACGCATACAAGAACGACACATTCATCTTATAATGAACACGCTCAATGTGTGTTTTTTAAATAAATCAATAATAGAATTTTGGTGTTGTCTCGAGTCAAAGCCTTGGCAGAACATGGTCGTGCCGTGAATTACAGTGGATGCCTAACTGTGGATTTTTGTAGTGAAGTGGATGGATGTGCTAGAGAGGCTGGAGTGAAGTTCCTGCGGAGTTGCGTGTAGTGTTTGCGAAGGCACTAGAAATAGGTCAGGTAGTCAATAATCACCGAGGCCTCTCAATTACACGCAGATGAGAATGAGGTAACAATGATGAAACGCATGTAACCTCTCCTCTAGCCTCGCTTATGAACTCCCTTCTTCTCTACCTCGCCCTGCCCCCTTCTCTCTTTCTCAGCCTCCGCTCCTGTCTACTTTTCACTTTTCACAAGCAGGTAATATTTTATTAAAAAGAGAATTTTGGTCAGGTACTGAGAAACTTTAAGCATTTTTTCATCCTTCAAAGTCCAGATTCAAATGAAATTCCAAGCTGGAGAAATTCACTTCAGGTACTGCTCTTATGAAGCAGACCTCCAACATTATTACAAAGGTACTGCATTGTGCTGTACAATACATTATATGCAACACAATACATTATAACATAACACAGTGAAATATAGTTCAGAAAAATGCATACATACAGTAAAACATATTAATGTAATGCAGCTTTACAGTTCACACGACGCTGTAGGTTTCATTACCTTCGCAAACACTGAAATTATAATTAGTCATGAGTCATGAGAATCTAAGAATGTAGATAAGACAACAGTATGCCCTTAAAATAAAAGTTTGTCGCATGTACTTGGCATTGGCATAGTTGTATTGGTATTTCTTGGTTTTTACACCTGTGAAGGTTCTTTAAAGAGTTCTTCATTGTCATAAATTTGATTTGTGAGAATGGATCATTAATGAAACATCAATTAAAATGCTGTTTAGATCACAAAAAGTGTTTCTTCTAGAGGTTTAGGGCCAGTGTTCTGCACCTTAATGTTTAAGATTAAAAAAGTGGCAACAATATAACAAAGTTCAAAATTTGAGTCCACAGATGGCAAGAACAGAAGAGTATTGTCTCATATTGGTTAATGCATTGCTTGACATTCCATGAACTAAACATTTCAACTAGACCAGGATTACTTTTATAACATTATGAATTAAAGGATATAGTCAATGAATGGGATTGCAGTGAGAAAGAAGCTGCAATACTTTTGATTTACTGTTTACCAAATGTGCCTACTTAGCACAAAAGTGAAGACAATTGATTGGTTATCTAGCTCGCCAACTGGCCCATATCCAGGAACTGTGGTCTCTGATTGGTCATTATGTTTCCGCTGTTATGTTAGGCTTCTTGATTAATTATGTGCACTGATAAATTTTAAATGAGGAAGACTTTCCTTGAGTTTACTTTACAAAGTGTCCTCTTCGAATTTTTGAATGACACAAAAGGGACTCCAAACCTCAACACTGTCTTTCCCTGCTGCCACAGCTGTTAGACTCTATCAAGGCTAAGCCAAAGTATCGAGAGCTGAAATCACCCGACAGGTTATCATACATTTATGAGTGAGGTTTCATCCATGCTTTCTTTTGTGACTCCCTCTCACACACATTTCTGATTCTCCACCCCTCTGGTCCCCTTTTATCTCAACTCACTCGTTTTCCTTGTCTCTCTATTCACTTGCTTGCTTCTCATCCCGCCTCCTTTCCTTGTCTGTTGTCCTTTCTTCTTTTATTCTAGTTCAAAGTCAGCACCACAGTGTCTGTATCATCTCTTCCTCGCTCTGCTTTTCTATAATTCACTTTTGCTTTTCTTATGAGTTTTGCTGAAACTCAAACTCATCTTCATCTCGTCATTCCATCTCTTTTCTTCTTTTTCCACATTCTTTCCAGCACTCTGCCATTTCTGCACCCCGCACCCATCATATCATGATTGCACAGCTTTAATACATATAGGCAGAAATAAATGGCATCTGAGACCTGTGTGCTGTATCTGAGGGATGTGGCTGGGTTAATAATGAATCTGCTCATTCATCCCCATTCAAACAGAACTGTGTGTTCTGGCAGGTCCTCCCGCTTTAGCTGGATACTGGATACAAATTAGTTGTATTCATTACTTTGGGAGTCTGTGATTACTCTTGGCCTTTTGTCACCGGGCTCTTTCTCTCATAACAGACAGACCCAGACTGTTCACATGGCCACTCTTCGCCCTACACTCTGGCTGCTCACCTCTCTCCTCAAGGTCACGTCTATAAATGAGATTTGTAATCACGTCATGGCATTCATGTAAAATAGCTTCATAAAAACAAAAAAGGTCAAACGGTTCAGTGCTCTGATTTGGAAAGGGCAGTTCATAACACCCGTCACTTCACTGCACTGTCCTTTTCCCCCCAGTAGTTAGTTCCCCAGTAGTCTTTATTTCCATGTTAGCTGCTATGACTGAACACGTCCTGATCTGCAGTGACCATTCTGTGCTGTCACAAAGACAGATAGGTTAGCGAAGATGCGCAGCATTGGAATACATTACAATACATTAATGCAAAGATTCTTGCCAAAATCAATACTTTACCCCTTAAACTCCAGGCTTGGTTTTAAGACTCATTTTTCAGTCATTTCCATGAATTATTCCAACTAAAACAAAGCTGTACAATGTGGATTAACCCTTTAAGGAGTGAGTTCTTTAGAACACTGCCACACCATGAGTTTTCCTCCCCATCCTTTTAGAATTGTACACTAGTGTTCTAGAAATGTCACTGTGAGCTGCAACAAAGTGCCTGAGGGTGATTCTGGTGTCAATACGCAACTCTCTATTCTCCAACGTACTGATTAACATATTTGTGATCATACTCCCCACAGACCAGCCAGAGCCCATCACATACTTCTGATCATATTCTTAAAAGGGTTAAATAGGATGTGTCACCATAATCCGAATGTTTCATTTAGTTCACCATATTTGGAACACCATATTTTCTTGATGATTGTTTTAAAAACCTTTGGTGGTTAGAAATTGTGCTTGTCTTTAGTTCTCAGATAGACCACCATACTCCATGGATTTTACTTTCAATTTCAATAAATGGATGACCGTCAGCCACGCTTGATTTAAAAGGCTTTTATGTAGCCTGTCAGAAAACGCGCCATCTCCTCTCTGCAGCATTTCAAGCAAATTATCTGTGGGGGTGCCAAGCACTATGTTGTGGAAGGCATACTATTCTGGCAAAAACAATAAAATTAGCTCCTGCATCAGCAAATTAGCAGACATGCGGTTCCTTCCTTTATGGCCTTTAACAGTTTGTCAGGTTATTGTTAGCATGATGCACCAGCTTTATCCCAGACCACCTCTGCAAAGGGAATTCTCCATTAACCACGCAACTATGTGGTGATGTAAGGCTACTAGTAAGGGGATTTATGATAAAAGAACACACTTTGTTTAAACATTCTTGAATAATACAATTTCTTCATCCAAATGCTTATTGTGTGTCACATCTACAAAGTGAAATCATGTTATTATTCAATTCCAAATAAATACTGCATATGTTTTAGCATCATCTGAATAGCTTTCAGGTAGAGTTAGTTTTGTATTTAAAATTCAAGAAATTCAAGAAATGTATATCCAAACTGCATTAAATCATTGTCGGAATGAAGAAATCAAGCTTCAATCAATTATAATTTTAAAATTAGGAGCATTTAGGTTGCTTAAAAACAAAACATAACATTCCTTCCTTACAGTTTATATATATATTTATACATATATAGTTTTATATTATGGATGTTGAGGCGTCTGCTGGCCTGTTTCTATCTGCACCTAATACCTCCTAATATCTCCTTTCATTCCTCCATTTGTTGATTTAGTCTTCGCCCCTTCCTATCTGTACACTGCTCTCCTCTCTTTATTTTGTCTATTCCCTTGTCATCTCTGTGTTCTTTCCCAGTATCTTTCCTTGCTGTGCAGGTGCCACCTTTTCTGTAGTACACTTGCAACATTTTGCTACTGACATACATACACGTTTACAAGCATTCGGCAACAATATAATAGTTTTTATGGCCTGCAAAATTGACGCTGTACAGAATCCACAAGCTTAGGGGTCACACTCCACCTGAAGTATTGAGAAGTACAAACATGAGAGCACAAAAGATTTTGTAAGAATTGCAACAAGCAAGAGTGATTTCTCTAGATTTCATGTGGAAGAATTCCTAAGGGATTCTACCTCTGCTAAAATTACTCCTCACCATGTGAATTCTCACTCATTTGCAAGTGTGTGACAGCACTGGGAAGGGAGTTGCACAGAAGTGTTCATGTTTTAATAGACCTATTGCTTAAAACTGTGAGTAACTGTTCATATTTTTTTTTTCGAGGAGTACAATAAACCGCGGATACAATAAACAGTTTTACGCGGATCAGGAGTCGTGGATTCTTGTGAACCCAACACATAGAATTATTGAGAACTATTGAGCGTATAGTTTTACGCAGAAATGCCCACAACCACGTGGAAACTGCAAATACCGGCACCTTTTTTTTGCTTTTCGTGGCAATAAATATATTTTTTCTGTAGCCGACCTGGAAGCACTATTTCCTGAAGCACGATTTGTCAGTGGTGCAAGCACTCAGACACTTCAAACTCAAAAGTTAGACTGAACTCCAGGAGACCTTTCCAACAAGTGTTCATTTGTAGAGTAGATCAGGGGTTATGCCCCGAAAACCATTTACCTCCCCGCAGTCTTCTCTCGGCAGGGAATACGGGTTTACCTTTTACACTATAAAAAATTGGCATTTTTAGGCTTGTTCTTTTTTTTTTTTTTTTTTACCAAAACACAACAATGCAGTTTTTCACTATATGAGGGGGATTACTGTAATACAATTTATGAGAATGCTTTTATATTATACTGTGTTTTTTCTAAATAGCTGAAACAGTGATGTACAAGTTGATAAAAATTAACCTAGAGAATTTTCTACTATTGAATTTTCATGGTGGATATAGGAGGAGGGCTATATTGTTGTTTTACTAAAATAGTACAGTAAATCAGCATGCTACTGCTGTTAGTGTTCCAATTTACCAAAAAGTAATAGCACTGTTATGGGCAGAATTGGAACGGAACAGATTAGTTTATTCATGAGTAATAGATCGAGGAAAGTCTATTAACTCCCCATGAAATTGGGTTCTGCACGAAAGACATGAGAGAGTGGCATGAATGGCAGACACCAGGTTTTACCTTAATCACTGCTGCCTTCGACTGCCTTCAAACTAAGGAACTTCTCAGTATCAATCCACAAAGAAAGAAAGAAAGAAAGAAAGAGAAAGAAAGAAAGAAAGAAAGAAAGAAAGACAGAAAGAAAGATAGATTATGTGTAAGTCCCTCTTCAGTACTCTTGCAAAATTGCAAATGAATGAGAATTCATGGTGAGCAGAGGTACTTTCCCTTAGGAATTCTTCCACATGAAATCTGGTTTAGTCTTTCTTGCTTGTTATTACAAACTCATTGTGAGGCTGTGTTGTGTACATTAGCTGCTTTTGTTAGTAATGACGCATATCGCATTTGTAATTATAGAAAACTCATATACTCATTTAGTTCCTCCCCCTTACTAGGTTACTAAGTGTGTAAATCAGTTGCACTGGCATAGAAACAAAAACAGTCTAATTTAATTATAAGGGACAAAGAGAATTTGGAAAAGGCCATGTAAAAGCAAATTAGGACTATTTTCAGAGCATATATCCATATCACAATAGCTCAAGCAACCCTCAGGGAAAAATGTAAAGTTCAAGAAAAATGTTGCCACTTTAAGTAATTAGTGGATGTGTGGTGCTATTGCTTTTTTTCCTTTTCTCTCTCGACCTCCCGGTCATGTATGTGGAGTAATAACAGAAGCAAACTGCGAATTGATGAATAATTATTTTTAATAACAGACCAAAGCTGGACTAAAGAAAATGAATTTATCCTGTATTTCTGGTTTACCTCCCCCCTCACCCTATGCATCCCCACCTATGTCTTCATTGTGTGCTGTTCTCCAGTTTGTGGTACATCAATAACGCTGCGTAGGAGAACTCGGCTCTCTGGAGACATAAGGGAGGGCAAACAGACAGATAGTGGCTCCTTTACTAACAGCCTCTTCCCTCGCTGCACTCATGTGCTTCTTCATCCCCCGCTCTCTCCTTCTCCTCCTCATCTGCTGTTATTTATCATTTCGTGCTGCGCAGTCGTTCGGCACGCGCTGGCCCTTGTCCCCTTGCCCAGTGGAGATGCGACTGAACAGCTGAGGTGGCGTTAGCCGCTTAAATCTCTCTCATTGTGTGCAGTCTCCAGAGCCCACGCCTATTCATCACACAGCCACACAGGCATGGGCAACTGGCAGCTTAAAGAGGGAGGACGGGTATAAGACCCGCTAAGGAGAGGAGAGGGAGTGCCCAGGACTAAGAGATGAAGAAATGAAGGAGGGGGAGTGAGGTTTAAAGAGGTTAGGGCCATGCTAGTTGCATGATAGGGCTATTAGAGGATCTGTGCTAAAGGCTAACTAGGGTCAAAGCAGTAAAAGAAAAATAGACAAGGGGGGTCAGTAATGAGTATTATGGGAACATTAGGCCTGTTAATACTCGCCATAAAGAAGCAAGCAAAAGGAGAAAAAAAGAGAAATGTTACTGTATCGGAAGTTTCGGCACAGCAACACTAAGCATGTTTTGTGCATGTAGTTTATCATTTTTTGACATTATTCATTTGCTCCAATAAAACAGCTACTATGTCTTTCTATATTAATGCATCTTACTGCAGCATGGTGGGCTACTCTGGAGATTAAAGTTATGTAGCAGGACGGGTTCAGTCTATTTGAGAGTTGTAGAGTTTTGCTAATCCTGTAAATGCTCAAATTTAGCAAACGCAACTGGCTTGAGTTTGCTGACTCTGATTTACTTTGTCCTGTTTTTAAATGACGCCATGCGCAAACTGGGCAATTGGAATAGCGCCCTGCCCATAACATGGACAGTTCTTCTTAAAGAATGTTAAAGTTAAAACGTTAAAAAAGAGAAATGAGAAAAGAGCTGTAAATCCTGATACATTTTACCAGTTAAAACACAAGTAGTTTAGGTGGATCAGTGGATGCGCTAAAAGACAATAGGAGTTTCTTGAACCTAGAGTTGAAGGAAATATTGGGATGCATTTTAATTAAAAAAGAAAAAAGTAATCTGGCATGAACTACACAAAAACTCCACCAAATAATAATGCTTAACATCATATCCTGATGATGAATGATAGTTTACCAAGCTATAAAAAAAATCACAATGTATGACACGTAGCTGAAGCTAAAACTCCCAGCTACAAAGCCTCAGCCTTATAAAGGGCTTCAGTTGAAGATACTAAGTAGTAGATAAGCCACACTCAGTCAAATAAGTCAAATTAAACTCAGTCAAATTAAAACAGAAGTTAATTTGTTGGGCCCTAGTTGAATGACACTCAAAGCTGAGTGTGTCACACCTTGAGCTTACTTCTAGAACATCACTGCGGTTCAGTTAGGCAGCAATCCTGTCAGACTCATCTGAGTTTATATGTGATTAACAGTCATTTATACATTCTTTTAACTGCTGTAAGTCTATGCCTCATCACCTTCATCAGTGGACCTCAGGAGAATCATCATAAAAAGGGACGTGTAAACCAAATAAAAACAAAATATATAACTTTGCTGTAATTACTGCGCTTTTCTGTTCACGCAGGAATTGCAGATCGGCCAGTTGAGAACAAATCTGTCTTCTCTGGTGCCTTTCATGCAGAGCCCATTTTCAAGGTAATTACACCAATCTTCACCTTCTTGTTAAAAACATGCGTTTTTTTTCAGTCAGTACACGTAACTGTATTGCTTGAGGATGTTCATTTGCATAGTCCCCTCCTCTATTTTGCGCCTCAACAGTGTCGTGTCCTGAAATGCATATTCATGAGGTCAAGCATGGTAAAACGAGCAGCTCAATGGAGACCTTGTGCAAAACAGGATTCTGCACACATGATGATAAATGTGTGTGAAATGCATTAGCAACCCTGCAAACTTGTAGTAAATCTGGACCTTTTTGCCTTAACCAATTTTTAATCTGTATTCACATCTGTATAGAGCACATTCTCATTCCACACAGTGCTCTGCTCGTACATTTGCTTACAACTGTAATAGAGCAGTTCAGGGGCAAAAGCAGGATTGGTTTGATTTCAACACTGCAATAGGTTCTACAGGATAGATGCCTATGCCTGGGTGATTTGTAAAATGGCAACAGTGTTCACAATTTGATCATTGCAAGTCTTGCTTGTACAAATCCGACATACAAAAACATCCCTATAAGGATGGGCTTATGGAATTTCACACATCAAATGAGGGTTTAGTCACACTTCATGAATGGGTTAACACCAATTTCACTGGCTCACTTAGAAAACTCTAAAGTGTATCCATAATATATAAATGTGTGTGTGTGAGTGGGATATGTGTTGTGACAGGAAGACATTTGAGAAAAAACTGTAAGTATTAAGCACACAGAAAAACATTAACTACACAACACACACACACACTTGCACGCACACATCCAAAACAAACATTTAATTTCTGTGATGTGCACGTAGGGCAATGAAAAATGAAACAAAGCTTTGGAGTTGCTTCCTGCTTGGTGTGGTTTGATTTTTTTTTGGCTTAATGAATGTAAGCTCACACTGCGACTCTTTCATGTGGTTGAATCAAATGTGCCCAACTGTAGACACTCTTTAGCGCTCAGCGGGATGCTAACCGAGCCTTCCTCCCGGCCATGCTAACTTCCTGTGCCATGTGCTAATCTCTTATTAGCACACCCAGATCTAAGGAGAGAGCTGCCGAGAGTTTGGGCCCTGTTCACTTTAGGATTAATGTTCTCCCGAGCCCTCACAGCTACGGCTGCATCTCATGAATCTGCTAATGTTGCCACATGTTGCCACTCCTCAATTAGGCTAGTGAAACATGTGGTTACAGAAAAAATGTCAGTTTGTTGTGAATGTTGCCTGACTGAATAGCGGGATGGGCATTTTTAAAGGCATAGAATCTTGACCACGTTCTGTCAAGATGTTTGTTTTGACTTGATGAGAATGGCGTACAATTCACAGGGCGTATTAGTTAGCCTTATGAATGATTCCTTAATAGATTTATGTCATGCTGGTAGTTTTATGTCATATTCAGTGTGAACTGGCAGAACTGATTTATGCAGTTGACATCTCATTATTGTCAATTAGCTCCATTCTTGGATCACAAGGGATATAAGGAGGGAGGGCCGATGGGATATGAGAGAGAGAGAGAGAGAGAGAGAGAGAGGACAAGCAGAATATGAATGAAAATGTGTCCATGCTTGAGGCAGAAATATGCCTGAAAAAAAAAAACTAGCTGGGTGTACAAGTTGTTAGCCAGGGCTGATTTTGTAGTGAAGTCCCTAAGCTACATACTATGCTAGTTATACTATGCTAAGTACTATGCATACTACACTTCTTTCTTTCTTATTATTTTCTCTGCCTTCACATGATCAGTCATATCTTTGGCTTGTTTTGGACTCATCAGCTCACTTATACATATCCTTTTAGTCTCTTTTAGTTTTGGCAGTTTGCTCACCTTGCTGTTTGTGTGTTATTGGGACTAATTGTGTGTGTAGAAATCCCTTAAATAATGCTGCTCAAACTGTGAAACTGTGGGCATGGAGCTCACCACTTTAGTCAACCTTGCTGTGCTTGTCAAGGCTAAGAACTCTCCTCATGGAAGAATCTGTCAAAACTGACTCACTTAAGATGGTATTTCTTATTGCATTCTGAGAATGATGGCACAGCCTTGACTGTACCAGAGACACCGCTGCAGCCCTGCATTCCGTAGCTTCTCTGCCAGTCCCTTTGGCTACTCCTGTGCTGGCCACTCGGGCTGCCTCTGTGCCGCACAAGGCCCTCAGTGTCCTGCTCAGCCGACCTCCTGTCTCGCTCAGGCACCATCTGCTGCTGACCAAGTGCCTCTGGCTACAGCCACTGACCAGTTCCATGACCTGGTTGCTGTGGTTCAGATGCCAAATCTCCAGGCTTCAAGCCAAGTTTGTTTCAGAGCTTGCTCTGGTCATCCTGGTAATGCAACAACATGTCATTTAAAAATCTGCATGTAATTTATAAACTAATACATAATTTTGTTTTACAAAGAAATATATATACAACACATTTTAATATATATTTGTTTGTAAATGATAAAGATATACACACACATATATATATATATACTGCACATAGATATGTGTATATGTGTGTATATGTGTGTGTATGTATATATTGGTACATGTATATACCAGAGTTTATTTAACAGACAGAGAGAAGCCAGCAGTCAGTCAAAAGCTTTACAGGATGCCCTGAAAGGATCACGAGCAACAGGTAATGAACTGCATCCCAAACATCGCTATTTGTGTCCCCCAAACAAAATTGGGGCAATGTATGTGCTGATGATCTGATTGGCCAAGAACATGAATCTGTGGAGAAAACTGAAAATTACCCTAAAATGCTGCCAGAATACTCCAGGGCTGGTTTTAAATAAATAAGGCTCTTAAGTGAAAAAAAATCCACAGTCCATCAGAAGGACCCTTGTAACCTTGGGGAAGAAGAATAGACCAAAACTGGACTACAGTGCTGCAAAAAACATACATACATTTTTTTCAACAGTAATATATTATTTTATATTTTAAACATGTCTTTTTTATTTCTATGAAACATACTTTTTGTATATATTTATATGTCAAAAGCCACTCTGTGTGTGTAAAATTGATGTGGGTATGTGCTCTTGAAATATTTTAAATAGCAGAAAAAATTCAAATCTTAATACATTTTCCCCTTAAGTAAACAAAATACTGTACATCCTCATGGGTTTTATGTAGGGCTCAGGGGCCCTAAGTGACTGCATATGTTGCTTATAAAAAATGTCCCAGCACTAACCCACTACTCACTGCTATCACTTGGGAATTTCTAAGCAAAGATTATTCTCCAGCCAGTTTAACAAGAAGAAATGAATTGATAAGCAGAAGCTGAGGCTGGAGTGCTGGGAGTATATGTTGCACAATGAAGTGATCCCCTCAAGTTCCTCTGCCCTCTAGCCACACATTCTCCCTCTCGGGAGGCTTTGTCCAACTGTGTTTAAAAGATGCCCTTGAGAAAATGTTGCAGACTGGCCCACTAGCCCACTCTGCCCCCCTCTAATCATCATCCCTCCTTGCTTTTGGGGAGCTGAGGAAAGGGGGCAGATGCTAATGTGTTTGTGTTCACTCAGTGATAAGCGGTTTGCAGTGTCTGCTGGCTGCTTGCTCATTACACGCTTGTCAGGGTAGTAGAGATGTTTATTTTTATTTCAAACTAAAGGCTGTCATTCGCAGATGACATTTGGCTGCACTTTTTTGGATAGAGCACATCTGAATGTGCTGAGAAAATGCTGTTGCGGAATACTGATGCTTTATGGTACCTATGGATTATGGGAATAATTGCTTCTCCTTACTGTTACGTACCTTAGAAACGTTTTGCCTGGTAATGACCAGTAATTCTGTTCATCTCTTCCTACCATGATATGTTACTAAATATCTGTTCCTAGAATCCTGGAGATGCTAGCATAGTTAACACGCATAGTCTTGGGATGCTGCACAGTTAATAGAAAATGATTTAGTAAATGAAAGCATGCAGTTGATCAAACGAGATTTGGACATTTCTGAAGACGTTATCAGTAAGTTATGGTTAGTCCAAATTCTTATTCATTTACAGGCTTCAAAAGTGAGCAGTGCAGAGCAGTGCATTTCTTTTGGACCAACTAGTTTAAAACAGCAGGATTTGAAGTGCAGCAGAGAAAATGAGTCAGGGACCAATAAATCAATGCATTTCTGACAGAAATATTTTATATGTCTGGTAAGCTTTGTACAATGAAATGACAGAAATAGATACAGACAGAGGACGCTATATTCTATAGCATGAGGGAGTTCAAAATTGGCCATGCTGAAGTTTGATCCACCTTGTGCTTTTGAACATAAGTTCACTTCACAGCTTGTACTCTGTTCTGAACCATACAGTCTAAAACCATACAAATTTAACCAAGTAGTTCGAACAGGAGAGGACAGAAAAGCAAATAAAATCTAGCTTCGGGGTTTTTTTCGTTTAAACAGAAAGAGAAAGACCATACTGGGAACACATCAGTCAATACACTGAAAATATAGCACTCATATCTGATGGTCAAGGTACAAATACCAACCCATTTATAGTAATAAAACATTTTATTGCTGGCTACCTCACTATATAGATCTCTCCTTTGCAGAGTTTAAAGTGAATATGTTATGGCATCTTCCCAGACTGAAGAACACTATGTCATTAAAAACTGAAATAAATTCCCACTGCAAACCGTTATATCAAACTGTAGTTCAGATATGTCAGCTTTACAATGCACTTTTCAGATTTAAAATTTCAAACTGAAAGGCTGAGATGTAATAAAGAATGTCGTTTTTATTACTCCAAATCTATCCAAAGTATATCCACAGCTGACGTAAATGTGTTTATAGGTCATTTACCTTTATGACATGTTTGATTATAGACATTAACCATGGCATTTTAATGTAGTCTGTTATCACAGCCTACAACTGTGACAACGATAGTATTTTTTAAGGAGATGACCTTTATTAAATCTGTGTTTGGATTTAGAAATGGGTAGAAACCTATACCCTCTAGTCTGACTCTCAGAATTCATCTTCCCACAAAGGTTCTTTTTTGCCTTTTTTTTTTTTTTCAAAATGCTGCTGTGCTAAACATTGATTGGAGGGCTAAGAGCACAAAAACTGGCATAATTTGGATTGACAATAACACAATGACCAAAGAAAATCAATAAAATTACGTAATCGTGAAAATGCAGCTTCAGAATATTTCTTCTCAGTGGGGTGGATTTGTGACCACTCAGCAAACCCTGGCCGTGCATTATTAACCGCCATCAGAGGTATGAGATCATGTTTTCTGTTTCAGGACAGTAAAAGGTTCATTATGTTTTAGGATTGTTTTTGTTCCTACCAATATTCTATTTATTTCTGGTTTTCAATTCCGTGATCTGTTTGGGAGCCCTAAAGAACCCTGGCAAGCAACATTTATATTTAAGTGGGTTTTTCTCCCAAGAGGCCAAACTGTAATTACTAAAATCATTTTACTGACGTAAGAACTTCGAGAATAGTCCATTTGAAAATCATATTTCACTCTCTATGATACACTGTCACTGAACAGTCGGCAGTAAGCTTCAATTACACACAAGGTCCCTTAAGGATATTATTCTCAGAATTGATTATACCTTTCCCCCTGCCTCTCTATCAGCATGTTATTAACTCGTTCACTTAAGCCTGGCTGCACATGGATGTTTTGCAAAACAGTGGCGCAAAAATGAAACAAGACATCAAGAAAAAATGGAAAAAGACATCAAAATGGCAGAAATTAGGGTCCTTTTGATAATGTCACTGTCAGACAAAATTTGCTTTGAATAACATTCTCTATGTGCATATAAATGTATTGTTAATAGAATCTCAATAATATCACTATCTCTCTATATCTCTCTCAATCTCTCTCCATCTCAGATAAAAACAATCATTCAATAATGCCCTGAAACTGTTTACATTATTAATGATTATATAATTGGGCAGATGTGAGTAGCCTAGAGTAAAAGGATTGTTGTTTAAATGAAATAATGACTCGTATAAAAGCAATCATAAGCTAACAACAACTACAGAGCAACATAGAAATGGTGTGGTGGAGTGGTGGAGGGGTGGAGGGGTGGAGGTAGCTCAGTGGGTAGGATATTTGCCTCCGGTCTAAGGGGTCATGGGTTCGAATCCTACATTCAGCACCACCACTGGGTCCCTGAGCAAGACCCCTAACCCTAAGTTGCTCCAGGGAGACTGTCCCTTGTAGGTAGGGAATGGAAGACGCTTTGGATAAAAGCGTCTGATAAATGCCATAAATGTAAATGTGTGGAATGTCTTAGCACTTCTAGTATTGACCTAAGAGATCAAGTATTTTGGGGATGTTCCTCTCTTTTTAGTCCTAAAATAGCGCTAAAGCTTGAAAATGAAACGTGCAAGCAAGAAGAAATCAGAATAGATGCTGCGCCAAGAGTACTTAATGAAATGACATCAATCATAAAAGATAATACCTAAATCAATGGGAAGGGCTAAAGGGCATCTGAGTATTAGCTTGAAATAATCAGAATCAGAAAACTTCATTGATCCTGGAGGAAATTGCTTAATAGGGAGAACTGAATTATCATTTGTGTGCTGAGATAAAATCCTCTTAAAGGTGCACATTCACCAAACTGTAACTTAAGAGTACACTCTTAAGTATAAGAGGCTAAAAGGATGCTTTGGAATGATGCCACAGAACAGACCCACATTTAATTTCATTTCATAAGTAATACAGCAATTTTCAATCTGATCTCCATCTGCGGCATCTGTAGTGTGCAGTCGCATCACTTGGACAATGAGTCCTTAAACTCAGTGATTCAAAACACGCCATAGCAGAGAGAGATACTGTTTGAAAATGCAGGAGTGTTCTTTTACAGAGCCACCCAAAGCAAGGTTCTTTGGGGAACCAAAGATGGTTTTTCTTGGCTAGGACCCTTTATTTTTAAGAGTATTAATGTAAGTAAATAGAGCTAGTATCAGCCTCAAAAATCTGTCAAGAAAACACACTTTTGTTATCTGTTTTGTCACATTGTATCATGGGGCAGCTGGTGGCCTGGTGATTAGGGAGTTGACACCGCATTCAATATGTTGTGGGTTTGAATCTCAGGACTGCCAGTGACACCGCTGAGGTACAATTGAGCAAGTTACTGTCCCCACCCTGGGCGTCGTCCTGGTGACTGCCCGCCTTCTTCACTTGGTGAATGGTTGATATGCAAGGAAAGAAGTTCACATTGTGCTGTGGTCTGTTCACACATGACTTAAAACATAAAAACATTAAATGTGTCAAAAGTAACACAACAAACGCTATAAGTGCCTTTTCATTAAACTGGCATTTGTCAGATTCGCTTTTCCACAGTGCCATTACAGGGACATTCCCTCTAGAGCAACTGAGGGTTAAGTGTCTTCCTCAAGAACGCAATGCTAGAAAGTGTGGGTTTGAACCTGTAACTTTGTGGTCATCAGGTTCACAGACAAATGTGTCACCACCCTACTGCACATAGACTGTGTTATTTCTCTCATGTATGTTTTGAGGGTGTAATACCACCTTTAAAATGATATACTATACATTTATTTAACCAATATTAAACATTTTATACATTGATATTAGAGCCAACACACTCAGATGGGGAGTTCTATAGAGTCAAGTCTCTTCGACCCCTTGCATTGCCCTCAGACTGTCGCCCGCTGTGTAACCGGGACAGGCTCGTGTACCTCTCTAACCCCCTGTGTGCCTCACTGAGCTAAACTACAGTTCATGGTATTCCCACTCAGCTGTGGAACAAGACATCCTTGAGCAGAAACGACAGGCCAGCGCATCTGCACAGGTCCAGTAGAGTCCGGAGCAGACAGTCAAGCTTCACTGCAGCTCTGCACTCTCTCTCCTCCAACCCCTCTCTCTTTCTCCATTTATAGACTCCTTCACCAACTGTCTCTCCATTTTAAACCTCACTGCTTGAACGCCGGTTGCATAAGAGCTCACCTTACACTCCAGTTTTGTCATGTTTCTTCCTCCTCACAGTCATCCTGCTTTGTCACGTAAAGGCTATACTGGGTTGTAATATTTGTATGAACCTGAGTGTGTAGTGATCTGGAATAAACGCTGCCTGGCATGTTTGTTGATCATGCTTCGCAGGCTCAGGGGAGTGCATGTTTATTTTATGCGTCTGTGTGCATGTGTGCGCATCACACAAGATGTGTAAATCACTGATTAATCCCCACCCCCCTCTCTGCGGTGGTCGCTACCTGCTGGTATCTGTCAGGTCCATTCACCCAGACA
>JBBPDB010000146.1:13905628-13925271 GCA_037974465.1 Brachypetersius altus
TCTGCTGTCGTCTTCGGATATTTTGTACATTTCTAATTATTTGTGAAACTGAAATAACAGTAAGCTGGCAAATAAAACAACTGTCTGAATAATCTCTCCATCATTTTTTTCTTTGTTTAGCGGAGGGGGGAGTCACGTGGAAAACAAAAGGTAGATAATTTGCGACAAACACAAAATTATGTATGAAAACAGCTCAAGGGCAGATTTTTTTTTTGAGATACACCAAAACTTATGCGACAGTTCGTTTTGGCTAGGGTCACGTCATCACGCACACCATTTTATCGATAAAAAGCCAGTTGGATGGAAGCAGGCTGGAGACAACAAATTTCGCACATTTTTTTAACGCATATTCTGTTTGTCGATAACAAAACGTCGCAAAACACTGGATGGAAACTCAGCTATTGATGGATTGATTGTAGTCTGTGTGTAACATGAAGACGCAGCCAGTCGGTGGGAGCCATAAGACTGACTGTGTTGTAGGGAATCAAATGCTTATTTCACTCAATGACATGCAAATCAATTTATTACTTATGGAACATGTTTTTTCTTAATTTTTGGTTGATATTCTGTCTCTCTATATAAAAATGAATATGCCTCATGAATTAATTTCTTGTAGGTCAGCAAACTCACAAATTAAGCAAGGGATTAAATAATTATTTCCCTTATTGTATGCATGGGGGTATGTGTGCAGGGTTTCATCCATGTGTGCTGAGGGGCTGTAGCTTCATGTATGCTCTTGCAATGCTTGGATGTCAGTGGTAATACATTTCAGTTTAAGCGAACAAGCCAGGGGCAGGGCTATGTGATACAACGGCTTGTGGAAAAGTTTCCTCAGGCTTGACAGTGTGCTTTTCTTCCTTAGGAAAGGGCGAACAAGGCACTGTCTAATGGAGGAGACAGGGTGTAACATTAGGCCTCTGTGTTTTTGACTAAAGCAGAGCACATGGAGCAGAGAAGTGTTGTTGGACAAGCAGCCGACACCTTTAAACACCCCACTGATGAGAGGAAGAGCACAGGGCGACGGCAGCCATAATCTTGTTGCCCCTCCACCCACTTCAAAGTGTTTCCGACATCAAGGCCGTGTCAAGGTAGATATTAAAAATCACACATGGTCTTTTTTTGCCTTTCAAAGATGACATTTAATGGTTAAAAAAATAATAGAGGAAAAAAGATGCACACAACAGGATGCGGCCCAACAGCGTAGCCTTTATCAAAGCCGCCTCTGACATGCTGACATTTTGGGAAGTGCTGTGCTGGGCTGCTTTTGGAAACAGAGCTGCAGGAGTGGGGGGGTGGCGAGGCCTCCTCTGCCTCCAGAGCCACAAGCTGCTCTCATTATACTCCTCCCCAGCACCTGGGCATGAGCCGACAAGTACTGCAGTGTCAATACGTCCAGTCTGAACAATTCCAGTAATGTTGTACAAAAATGGAATAAATATTTATCTTTTAACTAAGCAGGAGATATATTTCATAACTGTCATTTTTAAAGTCGTATTAAGACATGTAACACGTCACTGTTATATCAGCCTTTTCATTTATTTTACACCTTTTGAAACCCTTTGCATTGTGTGAACATCTCATAGTGAATGGATGAGTAAACTCAGAAATGAATAGAAATCACACCTCGTTGTTATAATAATTTCCTCATTCGATCAAGCTCGGAGATCTGGGGTCTTGTAGTGACAGCAATTATTAAATGTTGAGAAACGTGCAAACAAAAGACGTTGCAAGAAATTGTGCAGAATACAAACTAAGCTGTATTCTTTCTGCCCTCTCTGTCAGCTCCTCATACAACAGCAGGAAAAAAGAAAAAATGAGACGCAGTGAATACTGTCAAGCAATAGAAGATCATTTGGTGCGTTATTTCACTCCGCCAGTCATAGCTTTGGTATTTAACTGAATACTAATGCAAATACTTTGAAATATCACAAGGTTTTCCTCCTTCATGTGCAAGGAGACTTTTAAAGTGTCTGCAAATGTATTAGCCTTGGTGTTGCTTGTTAATGAGTTAAAAAAAAAACACTGGGTATATTTAGGGGCCATCAGTGTGATAAAGTTTTTTTTAATTATCGTGATTAATGACATCACGTTACACTTTTAATTGCCAGTTCTTATTGTCAGAACAGTGATCAACTGCATGTTTCATTATGAGGTGAGCATAATTAGTCTTGCTTAATTGGATGTAGTACAATGCATCTTGAATAAAAAAGTCATTGTATTCTGTTTTAAATATATCTGATTTTTGTGGAAATGGCTTTGAGTATCATGATAGTGTTCTTGCAGAATTGCCCATCCCTCATGGTATCGCCTGTCTGTAGGCATATCCCTACATACCATGATATGTGTGTGTGTGTGTGTGTGCGTGTGCATGCATTTTTATGGAGGATTCGTTTCATTGCATCTCAAGGGGAGTGCATGTAGGTTAAGACTCTTGTTAATTATGTGACTGTGTGTGTGTGTGTGTGTGTGTATGTGTATTTTAATAACCTACATCAAGCCCACCTTTGTAAATGTGAGATTAGGTAAATGACCTGGGAGGAAAGGAGTAAAAGAGGCATGTCTTAAGGAGGTTACCCAGAGTGCTTAGTGCTGTAATGAACAGTTTCAGCTTTTCCTTAAATCCCCTTAGCTGGCATACTGTGTGTGTGTGCATGTATGTGTTTAAAGCAGCTTTAGCTGTTTAGTGTTGAAGCGCCCCACTAGTTTTGTGTAAGTAGGCAGGCTTGGTATCCGTCAGTAGTGGTCAGCAGTTCTGGTGGGGGAAAAAATACATGCACAGGACTCTTTTAGGCATATCACACACATTTAATAAGTCACACCTCACTTTCTGACCACATTTGGGATTTTCTCTGAACCTGGGCCATATTGATCTGACTTTCATCATCCTTTGTCGGTGCAGTCTTTTCACAGTCTTTCCCTGATAATCTTATTAAGACTGACATTAAGATTAACATCAGCTATTGATTTATCTCCTAAGCATGTCTTGTATGTTATCTTAATGCCTTTGTTTAGTCTCATTTCTTTCATCAGAATCAGAAGTGTCATCTAAAACAGCTTAAGTTCCCCTTTTGAAATCCCTGTTTTAGTCTTGATTCCTTGAAGTGCTTTTGTCCTCTAAACAAGATTTTTCTGGTCTCTGATTTCTGTAGAGCTACTTTGGGACAGTGTCTGTTGTAGAAGGTGACATACAAATATACCTGAATAGAGCGTATGTAGTCATACACACTCTAAAAAAGGTGACTCTACCTTTGATGTTCCGCAGTCATTTTTTGCTGCACTGTACCCAGTAAATCAAGCGATGATGTTCTTGAAAAAGGGCAGGATCACAGTCATTAATTACCTGAGGGCGTGGTTACTGATTCGTTAGCTTTTTCCATGCTAAGAACAGCTGAGCTGGCAGAGTTTATAGTATGGCTGTGCCATCCACCTGGAACACAAAAGCCTGTTTCACCCCTCCAGAACTGTTAGACCTGCCACCAGGGGAGGGCAGGAATCTGACCAGGACCACCACTGCATCTCCAGAAAGCTTTTTCACCCCTCCATTGTGGCATTTCTTGATTACTTACCAGTTTTTTATGTAAATCTAAATCTTTATCTTCTAAAATCTAATGTATCACAGCTTTTAGTGGAGCTTTGAAAGCTTTAACCTCAAATGTACATGCACATTATACAAGAGGGCACTTAAATGTAATGACTTTTTCAACACTGGAGCTTATTAGGTATTACAGTTTTTCTTGATTGCTTTGATGCAGCAGTCAACTTAAACTCCACATTTTCAAACAGAGTTAACACAGGCCTAAACAGCGGCACTCATGGTCACAATGACACTTGACCTGACAATGACATTTTGTTTGCAAAAGGCTCTAACCATGCCAAAACAGTCACAATATTCAGCAAAAGCTAATTTTGCCTTCAAACAATACAACTTGCAAACAAGTGTATGAGCTCTTCCAATCAATCATTGCAAACTGCAGAACAAAATACAGCACACTGTGTGAATCAGTGCACCGTTGCTTGTCACTGTAGTCTATTAGCTTTTATGCCAGTGCCATTTGTTGTCTTGCTACTAGTGATGCGTCGGTTGACTCTTGACCCGCGGGTGGTTTTAGGGCAGACATTTTTTAAACATTGCGGGTGCAGGTGGGCGGGTCAAAAAGTTACAAAATGCATTTCATCATTGATCAAAACGTGTTGTAAACAGGGTTGGAATTACCACGAGGATCTAATAGTTTCACTCGCAATCACAATCAGGGAGGTCCTCACAATTCATTGATGCTTTGAACAGTCACGATTTCCCTCTCCTCTCGATGCTGGCAAGAGCAGTGCTTTGCATTCCTGCAACCAGCGCATCGAGCGAGCACATGTTCAGTTCAGCAGGTCGCATACTGAAAGCGCGTCGAAATAGGCTAAACCCCAGCACGGTGGATTCCATGCTGTTTCTCCACAATGCTTCCAAACAGCTGTCATAAATGCAGTCGGCACATATTTTTCAATTTTGGAGTTTTCAATTTGTAGGATAAGCTACTAGTTTGGTGAAATATCATGGTTAAGTATGCTCTGCTCTACTTCATTTTAGACAAAATTAAGTCCAGTTCTACAACATTTATTCAAATCAGATAGAGTTCACTAAGTTCATTCAAATCTGATAGAGTGCTCGGATCTGATTTTACATCAGATTTTACAGTTTTGAGAACTAGAAGGTTTTGCATACAAGTGTACGTGTGTGTGTATTTTTGTGTGTTTTTGAGATGTCTTTTGTGCAGTTTTCCACAGCCCTTCAATAAATAATGATGGAAAAATCAATCTTTTGTTTATCTTTGCTGTTGTTTGGTACACAGTTAATCTTGCATAAAATTGTCGTCATCTTTAATGTGAATCTAGCAAAAATCTTTGTCATCTATGGGTTACAGTGTCACAAATGACACTTAGCAATACAGGCTCCGCGGGGTTCTTTTGTTTTTTTTCCTCGGGTCAGGTCGAGTTTTGCGGGTTGGGTGGGCCGGTTTGAATCTCTTGATGCAAATTATATTGATTCCATGACATTTTTCTTTTCAAACTGTGGCTGACAACTGAAATGCTGTATATTTTACAGAAAATACTTGTAAATTAAAATAAAATCTATCAGATTATAAGTAATTACTGTAAAAAAATAAAAATAAAATATATTACAGTAGAGTATAAAAATCTATTAGTGTTTAAAAAATAGTCACTATGTATACTCAGTCTCATCTCTCTTGATGATGGGGCCACATGACCTCATCCACATCACATTCAATATCCTCTCTTGCAGTGCACTTAAAGAAAATCTTTTGCATGCCTTATCCAACCTTGATATTCCTCTACACCTGTTTCTTGGGCAGCAGCTGTCATTGCATTTAGCGAAGGCATCTGCTCATTGGGACAGTGATCATAAACTCTCCACCTCCCAGCACTGAAGAACTTCTCTATGGGGTTCAAAAATGGGGAATATGCTGGGAGGAACTGCATCATCATACAAGGGTGTGCTGTAAACCACTCATTGACCAGGCGAGAGTGATGTGCCAATAGTGGGGATATGGCATAGGACACCAGCATTGGATATGGCAGCACACACTCTGTCCTGAAACTGCAATAATGTCCCTGTACCCAATGTGGTTCCTTTCACGTCTTCATACTTTACAGAGATTGAAGCCGGCTTCTTCAATATAAATTAAAAGATGATGTGCCCCCTCAGCTTCAAGCTCCATTATTCTCTAAGTAAATAAAAGCAAAATTACAATGAAAAGTGACTCCAGTTGACATGATATCAGAGATGGGGACTCGAGTCTGAGACTCGGACTCGAGTCACACTTAAGTCACACAAACAAAGACTTGTGACTTGACTTTAGACTTGCCCTCAATGGCTTGAGACTTGAGTGCTGTGACACATGAGTCATAACTCGTAAACAGTGTTGAGGTCATGGAATTATTCATTTATATCTCGCACTCTTTCCAACGACCCGAAAACCGTTCACCTCACCCATTACTTTTGTCCGAAATGAATGGTTTTCAGCTAATAATGGTTGTCGAGGGTTCGTTGGAAAGGTGTAACCGAACTCCCTGTGGAGTTTCACATTTAGAGTTCAAGATATATTTTTTATATTTAACATTTAGATTTAAGATCATTTAAGGCAAATCCTACATGTTGGTGAGGGCAGATCACAGCACGCAGCCCCGCCCCCTGCTAAGTAACAGCCGATTGGAATTGTGGGGCGTGACCAATTAGCATATCTTCTAAACACTTAGAGCACAACATTTACAGCTCAAAAGGGCCACATTTAGAGTCCTCATTTGTAAACGTTGCCGCTAAAAGACTTAACTTGGACCCGAGCACAAAGACTTGAGACTTGACTTGGACTTGGTAAAAATGACTTGTGAACATCTCTACATGATATGACAAGGCATTACAGTATAGTGAGGTTTCCTTACCTCCACATATATGCATCTGGCCTCACAATGTAAGAGTTCCTTTGAAACAGAACTCTATAGAGCTGCTTCATGACCGTATGGTTCCTTCTTAGGATGCGGTCGATGCTGATCAGGCTCACGTTGTTGATGTTCCTAAATATGTCCTGATCTACGATCACTGCTGCCCTGATTTCACGCAGCCTTATGGCATTATTAGCTACAACCATGTTCACATGGCTGCCTCCTGCTCAGCACTAATAATTCTCCCTCTAGTGTTAGAGTTTTGGTGCAATCAGACTCTCAACCAGGCATGGGGCAAAGATACTGTAGTGGAAAACAGTAAGCATGTTCTACTAAGCAGCGTAACAGGTTCTCTATAGTGCTAAAGTACTCCACTATTTCTGATTAAAAGTATGAAATATCTTGTATAAAATCCCACGACACCCAATTAGCTTACACACAATTAATTAGAAAATGTATTATTTTTTGTAAATGTAGATTGAAACCTGCCTGAAGAGTTTACCAGCATTTTCTAATGAATACAATCTGATTAAAATATCTGATGACAGAGGCTTGAAAAAAAAAAACACAAGCTACAATGATGATAAAATATGATCAGCCATAGCTTGAAAACATCGCTTGTTTTAATGATGTCAAAATGTGTTTTCTTCAAGATTCACAAATGTTCTGAAGGACAGCCCCCTTTTTTTTCAAAGATTGAAGTATGTACAAAAAATTGTGAAAATACAAGGAATGAGAACTTAAGAACCAGTAACCAGTAGCCACAACAGCCTTAATAAACTGTTCAGATAGAAAGAGAGGTGGCACGGTGGTGCAGTGTGCACTGCTGTCAGGGCCCTGAATTCCTGTGGGAGAGGGTCCTTTCTGTGTGGAGTTGGCATGTGCTTCCCATGTCTGCATAGGTTTCTGCCTCATGCTCTGATGATATTGTCGGGAGACGTGTATGTGAGATTAACTGAAGATGCAAATTTGCCCTGAAATGTGAGTGCTGTTTTCTGTGTGTTTGTCCTGTGAATAGTGTTGCTCTGCTTTTTGCCTTATGACTGATGGATTAGGCTTCAGCACGCCGGTTAGTATAAGAGGATCAGATAAAGGATAGACAGATGGAGAACAGAATGATAGAAAAGCATCAGTGAAGAGAAGAGCTTCAAAGAGCTGCCTTTTTTCTCAAGAAATGCAGATTTGCTTATGACACTTTAATGAGTGCTGAAAGTGGCCTAGGAGGCACTGTAAGGACAGATGATGCACCACTATCTATCATAGGGAGAAGAGGAGCTTGTGAAGACGCATTGATTTTATCAAGGCGGTAATGATGTCTGCTTTTTTTTTCAAGTTGTCTGAGAGCTATGGAACTCAAAGTTCTAAGTTGTTTCTCATTCTGGCATCTGTGTCCTTAGGTAGAAAAAAGTGTTGTTTTAAAAGCACTAATGGTAAAAAAAAAAAAACTCCATCACGGATGAAGTGTAAACCCGTCACGGCTTGATTTGTTTCTGTGAAAATGTGTGCCAGGAAATGCTTTTACGCTTTTGAACGGAATCAAGGCAGACGTTAAATTGGATAATTAGCGCGAAACATTTAATATCGGCTCAATCTCTGATTGACACGTAATGAGTGTAGCGATTATGATGGTAATGATGATCTGCAGTATGACAGATGTGCATCCATCCTTGTGTAATATTGTCCATTTGTGTCATCAGAATGCACAATTTGGGAGGACAGTCCATGCAAATGTGATGTGTAGAGTGATTGTAAAATTGTATAAAGAGAAAGAGCTGGCCTTTAGGTTGGGTTAGAGTTGTGGGTAGCTCCCCTTTTTCCCAATCCCCCAAGCCCCCAATCCCCCTCGCTTGCTAAAGATCCAGAAGTGGTTTCAAGTGCGGTTTAATTACATCAGTGCAATTTAACCAAACAAGTTTCACCAGAGAGGTTTTTTGACATGCAGAGTTACTCTGCATTACTTCCTCTAAAGTGAAGCTTGTAAACTTTCACATCACACAAAAGCCACAGTATGACAGAAGGAGAAGCAGGCTGAGAAATGAATCCCCCAAAAAGGTGTAAACTGATGTCTCACCCAGCGTGGACAAGAACAAATATACTTATATTGATACGTACACTATCATTCATAAACTTTGTGTGTATGATGTAAAAGTGATGAAACTATACTGTACTCTGATGCCAACAGAAAACCGGAAAATGTTATATTTCTTCTAGCAGACATAAGCAGAGGTGTTTTTAATGCACAAAAACTAGAAAAATAAAGGGCTTCCACTATTAGGTATTGATGTATGTATGTAGCATATTCATGCATTCATCATGATTCTATGATGAAAAAGAACCAGTTTCATGTAGGTACATTACAGTACATGTTGGGTTATATATATATGTGTGTGTGTGTGTGTGTGTGTGTGTGTGTGTGTGTGTGTGAGCAAAAGTCTTGAGCCACCGCTCTTTTCTTTAAAGTCAAACTTTCTTTTTATTTTTTTCAAGTAGTCTTGAGCAATAGTTCTCCAGACTCTCATTTTCTCTCCAAGCCCTGTACCTGATGAGTCTCACTGGAATTTTTTTTTTTTGTTAAGCCACACACTGACCAATTTAAGAATCATTTAAGCATTTCAAAGCCACCTAACTTCAGGCCTGAACCAGTGGAGAAACAGGTACAGATGATTGCAGATGATCAGTATACTGGTGGTGCAGAAAGCTTACCTATGCACTTCATATCTGAGGATGGATCCAGTTGTGCCTGTATAAAATTATATATATATATATATAAAGTCGGTATATATAAAATTGTAACCCATAATAAAAGCGTAGCTGATTATCATCAAAGTTTTTATAGTGGCACATGCCTAGAATCACATCTAAAAGAATTTGCTTGGAACCTCATAATAGAACAGTATGGTCCTCATTTAATATAGACTTCAGTTATTGTTGATTCGTAAGATTGTCACAGAACACATGATATTCATGCACGCTGCTGATGAGCTTTGCTGAGGTCTTGTGTTTGCGACGTGGTCTATCAAGGATTACCAGCGCTTGAGATGTTGAACATAGGAACTCTTGACAAGATGCAGAGGGTGCACCAATCTTAACAAGTGTCCTGAGAATTGATGTGGATGGCTGCTGAATTATAAGAGCAGATAAGAATAAGTGCCTGTCCACTTGTGCCCCCAAAGAATGGAGGCAACAACAATAGGTTATAACTCTCACAGGACTGAGGAGCCGACACACTCAAGAGGCTGGAGGGGCGAATTCAGCAGGCCAGGAGGAAATAAACCAAAGATGTCTGTAGAAACGTGAAAACCAATAAAATAGTTCAAAAAGCTGCATGTTCCTGGAACACATATAGCATCTTGATGGAAAAACCCAGGTTATTCTAGCACTTAAGAAGGAGATATTTGGAAATAGAGGAGTGTACGGTGGAGCCTAGGTGGTCCAGGAGAGGGAGAAAAGTAGGCTGTACTTGCATTTCTCATTTTCTGTATGGCAAAGAGAAAAACCGGGAATGGGCAAAAGGCTGATGTAGTAGGAGCAGGGAGGTTGATAATGAAGTGTTTCTTGCTGGAGTATTTGCGTGACTATGCCAGTGGGGTTAGAGCAGTATAGAAAGGAGAAGTAGTGACGGGACTATCAAAGCCCTCAGACTCTTCCTGGGCCTATAGAGTGGAGACAGTATGGGGTTAGTAGAAGGGAGGGAGGACTGCAGCATGAAATGAAGTCACTAGCAATAAATATTGGCAGTTCAGGGCAGAAGGGATCAGGTAATGACAGTACCAAGTAGTCCGGGCTTAATTTCTAATCAGCTTCAGACTGAATCGAGCGTCTGTTTTGGTAGACCCCATACCTTCTGTAACAGTCTGTAAGCACAGGATTTTGAAGTAAGATCCGTTCATCCATTCATTATCTGAGCCTTTAATTCTAACCAGGGTCCCCAGGGATGATTATCCCAGCGCTTATAAGGCGAAAGGCTGAGAGACCCAGGGCTGATCATTAGCGTGTACGATCTTCATCATGTTTGAAATAGCTACTATGTCCACATAACACACTGTTCACATATTCACAGGACCATTCTTAACATTTAAGGGACCTAAGCAAAAATCTTTTTTGTCATTGTCCAAATAAAAACATGTGTCTCCATAATCTTTCAAACACAGCAACTTTGCAGCGCATTGTGTTAAACTTCCATGATGGATGAACCAATAGAAATCCCACAAAATGACTTGGAATAACAATGCTGAATGCCCACTTAGGAGCAGGTTTGCCTTCTCCTGTTAAGCTACTATTTTGGAGATACTTTAATAAAAGTGTTACAAATTATAATGTTAACACAATAAAGCAATAATATAATAAAATGGTATTTGCTTTTACATATATAATTCCTTGGCAAACATTCAGGTTCACATTTAACTCCTCTGTGGAAATACGTACTATTAAGTGCACGCTACAATAGAGAATGTTTTTCACATTTGTGACCCAGTAGCAGTCTTGCTGCTGAGTAAGACTTTTTTCAAGCTTATTTATTTGTTTTGTTTATTTGCTCACTTTAAATACAACTTTATATTTTAAAAAAAAAAAAAACCTGTGGGCTTACCATCACCATAGTTGTGTTTACTCAGTTCTTCTGCAGCTGCTTGATGATTTGTCACCTGAAGACACACACCCTTTATTTTTAGTGATGTATTTTGCAGATTCTGTAATACCGTAGAACAGATGTATGCACGGAGATATGGTAATATGTTGAGCTTTGCTTATTTCCATACGAACACATTTCCATACAGTGCAAAGCCCACAGTTTCTCTATGCTCAGTTTTGCAGGTCTGTGCACTTTTTCAAACTGATGCATCACAGATTCTCTGCCACAGCTTGGCCCGAGCAAAACGCCACATCTGAAGCGTTTTATGGAACTCTATTTGAATGAAAAAAATGGACATAACCCTCAAGTAAAAGAAACATAACCGACTGACAGCCTGTGGCTGCTTTTTATTGAGATCTATCCTGCCTACGGTGCACGGCCCTGCCTCAAGTCGTCACTCATTTATGTGGTTATCTTTCACGACTGAGTCGATTACAGTTACTGAATACTTGAAGCTGCCCGTGCCTCTAATAGCTCATATCTCAGGCGTCTCTTGCTGCTGAAGTGTCATTGTAGTGGCCTGCTATTCTCACATGGAGAGAGACTCAATGGCTTTTACAGCCCATTAGAATATATCAACCCTGACGCCCATTATTACCAGGCCTAATGGCTGCCGTGCATATGAGCCCTTCTCGACTCAGAGTGGGGCGGCACAGGAAGGGGGAAGAAAAAGTGGAGAAAGAAGATGCAAAGAAAAGCTGTCTGTTCCGGTCTTGTTATGATGAATAGGGGGTTCGGTGGAGAATTCAAAAGCATCCTTGGCTCTTAAGGTGGCCCAAAGCAAAATTGGTTCTGGGGCTGCAAATCTCCAGCCCACAGAGTGGTGGTGGGGAGCTGATGGGAGGAGGGTGGCCAACACATCTGGCAGCAAACTAACAAACTACCTGAATGTGAGGGATGATTCCTCTTTATTCCTAAACTTTAAATGGGATAAGATACGCCCCGCCAAGTGGGGGTGAGCAAAGTGCACTCAAGTTCGCAATAGTTTACAATATTTGGAGGATAGAAAAGAGAGATGCTAGCTGCTATATGCAACTATATGGTGTATACACGCTAACATGATAGAGTGTACTCTAACAGCTGCTGACAGTCTTGATAATTTGGGGGAGTGGGGGTGTGTGACACAACTTCCATGCCACTATGAACTGATACTGACTAGCTACTATGTATAATGTGCAATCCTTGACTTCTTGTCCAGGGTGGGTGGGGATGGGGGGTTGTGGTGATGAATGCTGATTTTGTGATGGGAAACCATGCTTAGGGCCCACTTCTTCTTCTTCTTCGTCGTCTTCTTCTTCTTCTTCTTCTTCTTCTTCTAGTTATTACTACTACTACTACAATAGTAAAGTAACAGAATTTCTTGCCGGTTGAGATTCTCGGCTGGTACTATGTAAAAGACACTGATTAATGAAGCAGCATACCCTGCTGCAACTCTCACAGTGGTTGCAACTTCAGTTTCTTGTCGTGTTACTTTAGCTATTTATGTTCACTCTTAATGAACCCCAGCACGGTGCTGCTTGCATGCGTCCTGTGTTACACCAGTAAAAGTACTTAGCAATAATGCTTTAATGCTAGTGTAATTCCGCTGTAAGTCACCCTAGAAAAGAGCATCTGCCGAATGCAGTAAGTGTGAAATAAGGTCATATTGTATTCAACTTTGTGCTAGTATACATTCTCACCCCTACCTCCAAGCCCACAAATCGAGAAGCGGTATGCTCAAAAAACGAATAAGCAATGCGGTAATTAGATGCTTGAAATTCCTCATATTCATTCATTATTTATTTTCAGTGCCTGGATTGTATTGCAACCGTGGTTGGAGCTGAACGTCCTGCTTTATAATTTCATTTCACAATTAGTGTCCTATCGGAGGTTAGTGGATGCATCTCTGAGGTTTTTAAATGTGGCCTTCTACTTTGTGTGAGTCACTGGCAGTGCATTCAACATCACCATAATTGCATTTCACAGACCTGAGCCTCAATCGCAGCAAAACACGAGGAGGAGAGTGTGGAACACAGCCCTTCTCCAATGCTCTGACCTCCTCTAAACATTTACCTTCGGTATATTCAGTGTAGAATTCACACGAGGGCTATTAACGAAAGGTAAATATTGCCTGGTTTAATGTGTTATTTTATAGGAATTCTTCAAACAAGTGGCTGCACCAGAAGAAGAATGCAAGGTACCGTATCAAAACAACCCCTAAGCCATGTAAATCCTGAGAGCTGATGAATAGAATCACTCCTGTTGCAAAGTGTCTCATGATCAGAAGGGTGTTTTATATTGATGTCAGAAGTTCTACAGGCTATATGGATGCATTTCATATTTGCATAACCTGATTTACTAAAGGCTTTATTAATGCAATGCCCTGGCTGTTTACCCAATGGATTAATGCTGCCAGTGCACTGATGCTGTCTACAGGCATCAATAAAAACACTGATACATAGATATGCCCAAGTTAAAAGAAAGAATAAAGATTTCTTTGAACACAGTGGACCGCTTAGCATGTATTGAGCATGTGGTGCCATAGACTACGCTGGAAGGCTGGTGGGGGTTCTCGGCTTCATTACTTCTTTGTAGTTACTGCTGAGTTTTTGACAGGTAATTAAAAGTGGGCAGATATGGGAGTTGGGATCATTCCCCTCATAATTCTTCATTATCTCCTCAAAGCAGATATTTACCCTCCAGAAATGTCTCGATACGCTCTCACGCTCCGTGCTCTTTTCTTGGCCCAATAGCTAGGAGTTACTTCTCCGCTCCCGAGCTACAGGTAAATATTTGACTATTTTGAGAAGTTGCTTTGACATTTGCCAGAGAAAAATGATTAACAAGGAAGAATCTCCTGATATGTGTGCACTCTGTCTTTGTAATTGACGTTGCTTTAAAATGCTGACAAACAGATTCTTTTTGTTGTTTTAGCATCAGTGCAAAAGTGAGCTGAGCTTGTTTTAAAATGCAGAGGGAGAAGCTGTCTGAACCTTGGCTAAGGTGAAAGACTAGCTCAGTAGGGCTCTGTAGTGGGCCTTGGAGCCTGGCTCACCTTGACTGTGTGAGGAACTGCCTTAGTGAAGGGTCAGTCACAGCAATCGCTCTGACAGACAGTCAGTGCTCTAAACCTGTTCGATTGAAAGTGAAAACCCAAAAATAACCGGTTGCCAGGAACAAAAATACTGTTTTTCTGCACATAAACTTTAATTCAACCGTTTTTTTTTACAGTTACTGTAGGCATGCACTTTTTAATTAGCTTGGTTCTTTTAGCAACCTTAAGCTATAAATACAACTCTGAACCTCCTCTGTGCCTTTCCATATACTCTCACATCACTTCGTTTGCATCATATGTCCTGAAGCGAGAAACCATTTAACCAGTTAGCATGACTAATCAGCTTTGAGCTGGGAATTTCTTAACTATACTGACACTGTGTAACAGTTGCTTATTTTGATTGTAACCTCTGGCAAAATAATGAAAAAAAAAATCCCATAACTATCAGTTACAGAGTAATTTACTGATTCACCAACAGTAAATTTGCATTGCCTGCATTCATGTGGGCATGTGCTTGCCAATACAAATGCAACCTCTGGGTCTAGTAGATTTATAAACCTTCTATGTCACTGAATTAGGCCTGCACACAGTCTGTGTAGAGTGTAGTGCCACTTCAGACTGCCACCTCGCTATCTGCTTTGCCAGGGTGGATGTGGTTTTGGAGGAAACAGTGGATGAATGGCTCTAGCTAGTTAACTAGTTTATTTTTTTGCACTTGTGAGTGACAAGTGGCATTATGCTCAGCGAGGGGCAGCTCGCACTCATTTTCTTTTGGCTTGTGCTTCCAAGTTTCACAGATTTGTGGCATAGTTCGCCTAGATGAACAAATTGCTTTTTTGCTTTACTGCATCCTTTCTCTTTTGATCAGATTGCCAGATAGTTTTCAGCCACAGTCAGTGTAACCTTATCTTAATAATGGAATGAACCTTTTTTTTTTTAAATTACTATAATATGGCATATGAGATTACTCATGAAGATGAATGTTAAATTATTATTTCTGTTTGGAACAAGCCAGTTATATTCCTGTTTCTGAGCCCTGTGATCAAGGAACATGCCTTGTTCCTTGGGGTGAAGGACATTACGGCAGTAACCTCGGGTCAACCTGTCCCATCTGTTTTAACATTGATTTGCATTGATTTGCTAAGCAGACCAAGAAATGCGTAATTCTGCAGCCTGAAGTTTGATCAATTTGTGGTTCCCACGGTCTCTGGAGTTGGGAAAACCTACCACTCCATTTATATCTTTTTTTATGGTGTGTCACGTAGCATTTTGATAACAGGCTGGGCTTATGAGCGAATGCAGCTTCAAAGCTGGTGTGATAGCTGAGGTGTCCTCAAAAGCAGAGACTGTTATTAGAGCTCTAGTAAGGTGGACTGATTAGCCTCTGTGTAGATAATCACATGCAGTGTGTGTGTCTATTTGAATTAGCCTACTCTCAAGGGCTAGCATTCCTGAGTTAGATGTGGTCCCTGAAGTGGATTCCTCGATCCTTAAATGGGTTGTGAAGCCTGGAAACCTTGTTTCTGATGCAGAGGGGAAGGGGGAAAATGTAGAAAGTAGCGCACCATATGGTCTTATGATGCACTCTGAACGTATATGAGTATCACTGTCATACTGCAGAGGCCACGAGAATGTATTGCGGCACCCTGAAACCATCCAGTGTAATTTCTGATGAGCTTTTTAAGATGATCCACTTCAGTTCAATTAAAGTGTGCATGTACTCTTGATAAAAGGTGCTAAAAGGGTTCTTTGGAGCAGTGCCAATGAAGAAATCATTGATTTTTAAAGAGCAATTTACAGGTGGGATGTGCAAGTGTAAAGAAGGTGCGAGGGTTAAGAAGGTACAAATGATAAGGGAGCTTTCAAAGTTCCGAAAAAACTTCCATGTAAAGGCTGTATACCAACAACGTTTTTCAGACATTAAACCAATATCCATTTAGTAATTTTTATGAAGGATTGCATTAGACATCAAAAAGCATAATGAAGAAACCATTAGAGGAACCAAGACTCAAAAGAGGAGACCATCCTCTACTGATGTGCACAATAAACAAATGAGATTTTGGAGAGTTATAACTGAAGAAATGAGATTAAACATTAAACAGAACAGACAGAGCAAAGATCCATGAGATAAACCAATGTCTAATGTTATTAGACAATGACATTGGCTATTGTTAGCCAATGACAATGACCAAGCCTGTTTAAGATAATCAGAAATAGACTGTAGTACTGACAGTTGCGGATTGTTAGATAGGAGAGTAGGACAGTTTAGAAAATGTATAATATCTTTATCAAATGAATAGTTCATCCACTACTTGTAAAATCATTCTTAGAACTTAGCTTCGCATGAGCCAAGTAATTCCAGATACAAATTTACACTCATAAATCTATAAAGCCTCAACCAGTCTCGGGGCTTTGGGTGCAAATGTTCTTTGTTTTTTTATTTATTTCCTTTTCTCAGTAATGACTTCTTGACAGGCTCACATCTTTTCACGCCCACAGTATGGAGCTTTCTTCTCACACTGGAAGGATGTTCAGATTTGGAGCAAGAACTGAGTTGGATTTTCCTCATATCTCTTAAACATGAAGGCATTAAATATTGCATATGGTAATCTTTAACCAAAAACCTAAAAGTAATATTGACTTCATGGTTTTCTTCGTAACAAGATGTGAAGCGTGTGGGAAGTTGATTTCTCTCTCTTTTTTTGAGGTTCTCAGATGTCTTCTCGTTTAGCATAATACGTTTTAAAAAGATACACACCTGAATGTTTATTCTGGGGCCGCAAATCGGTAGTTCTTAAACAGAAGATCAATTTGCCCTGGAAAGAAAAGTGACTAGAAGATTACAAAGAAGGACATTAACACTTTAGAGCTGAGCACCTGCATTTGTAAGGTGCAGCTTTGAATGATGCAAGTGCAGAGGACACATTATTGTTCCTCAGTGCTCCATAAATAACTGGAGCTTTGGCTCAGCTCTCTAGAGCTGGAGCCTTGGGACTTGTAGGAGTCACCGCAGCACTTGGCAATTTGGATGCTGAGTAAGCATAAACCATGTACGTTCAAAGTATGCCTCAATATTGACTCTAATTTTCCCTCTTTCTTTGTCTGTCTCTCTTGCTGTCCTCCATTTTCTCTCTTCCTTGCCTTTGATGTGCCGAACAATAAACGATTTTATTCTGTGATTGCCTCAGCACTTGAAAGATGCACGTTGCTGGTTCCTATGTGCGTGTTGTTGAAGAACACTTGAAGAAGAAAAGCTTGTGTACATTTTGGTATGCAGTTCTTTTCAGTCTAGCCTTCATGACTCTTGTTAACAAAAGAGATAAGCTCTAATTTTCTTGCTTCCACTTCATATGGCACATAGACTTAAAAATAGATGACTCTTAAACATTTGTATCCTCTGGAGGCGGCTTTACAAAGATTCAACCATGAAAAAATAATCACATGTTTCTTCACACTCTTAAAACCCGTAAGGGTTTATGAAGTGCTGGCATAATACCACTTCTGGTTACATTTCTATGTATGGTTCCATAAAATGTAAAGGTTCTTTACCAGGGGGTCCCAATTCTCAAGTCCTACACTTGATTTTTGAGTCTTCCCTGCTCTAAACGCAACACTGAACCCAGCCTGTGACTTTGGCAATGTATCAGGTGTGTTAGATGAGGTAAAGCACAAAAATATGCACCATATGGGGTCCACAAACTGTCAATTACACTCTTGAAATATTTATCAGTGCTTCTTGGCTTGGATGTACAGTTCTCAGAAAAACGCTTTTATCGGTATAGAACCATAGATATTCTGTAATGTTCTCAAAATGATTCACTCCACACAAAAAAAATATATATCAATTTATTGTTAGATTCTTTAGGGAACCAAAGTGGTGAGGCAATTCTGTGTTACTGCTCTAAAGAACCACATTTTTCCACCTTTACTTTAAAAGTGTGGTTTGACAATTCGCTATTATCCCAAAAAGGACAGAGAAGAAAGGAGATGGAAGAGAAAAACGAACTACATTCTTGCAACTTGAAACAGTGTTGCCATGGGGTTAATAAAGTCAATATCCATGGAAGTACGAGACAGAAATAAAGAGAGCGAGAGAGTGAAAGTGAGTTAGTAATGATGATGAATGCACATAATAATATGAAATGGATTTAGATACACTGCAGTAAGTATGAGGATTGATGTGATTTTGTCTGCAAAGGGCTATGAATTTATCTCTCACACACACACACACACACACACACACACACACACATACACACACGCACACACATACACACATACACACACGCACATACATAAATAGACACACATAGTGTGCCTCTCTCTGTGACCATGGAACATGCAATCACTGGCAAATTGGAAGCCTTATTTAGTTCAATCTAGCCGATTAGATGGACTGATCTTTGCATAATTAATTGCTGTAAATCCGCAGGCTCTGAAGGCTAAAACCACACACGCCTCACTCAGGCTCAGTGAAAATCCATATGTGGTTAATACATGCAAATGCCTGCTACAAGATCATTCACCAGTGAAGCAGCACGGTAGCTTACCCACCTCAGGAGAAAGGAGCTGCATGTTACTTTCATTTCAGCAAACCCAAAACGACTAAGAGCAAATTATATGGCAGCACCCATAATGTAGACTTCCTGCATACATTATCCAACATAGCTTTTCTGATAGGAAATCACTATGCAGGCTCATAGTTCTTTTACTTTAAGCTCTGTTTCTTTCGAGCTAAACATTCATCAGCGTTGGGTTCTTTAATGATAACTGCTTTGATCCTCTGAGATGAGGCAGAAGAAGAAAGGTTGTTATTGAAGATCACACTGGAAGTGCCCCCTGCAGGGATATCAGAGGAGCTGTCTGTTGGATGTTTCATTGGTTTGATAAGCAATTTCAGGTAAATGGGGTCTTTCCAGTTATTGATAATGTCTTGAGATGTGCTCTGTGCATTTTGCCTCATTGCACTCCATTAGTAGGGGTATTGCTAATACTAAAGTCTGTCATTAAAGGCAGTCCTTGGATGGAATATAGCAATAGTGCACAGACACCACAGTCAATAATCACCTACAGTGTTATTTACCAACTGGTTAAATGAATTTTCCTCAGGAAAACTGCCCCTAAGAGAAACACACACTCATGCAAGACTGGATATGTGCAAACATCTCATGAAATCTCAATACACATGAATGTATAAACTGCTTGTTAATTCCTTGCTGATGCTTAATTCAATCATGGAGATACACTGCAAAGAAGGCACAAAATGGCTCCTGATGCACTCTCAATCAATCAAAGCTGCTCAGTGCAGCAGATAAGCCAATGTACCTGTTTAGAAGATAAGTAACCATGGTGAAGAGAGGAGAAAGAAACTAAGCTGTGTGCTGGAACTGAGCAGGGGGTTAGTGACCACATCTGTCTCTGCAGTCCATCAGCACATGACCACACACACACACACCCACACACACACACACACACATACACACACACACACACACACACACACACACACACACACACACACACACACACACA
>JBBPDB010000146.1:13925371-13937238 GCA_037974465.1 Brachypetersius altus
AAGAAAATGTAAATATAAACCCGAGGTTTAAATACGGAAAAGTCAGGAACGAGAGAGACAGAGAGAATAAGAGAGAGCGAGAGAGAGAGAGAGAGACAGAGAGAAAGAGAGAAAGGGAGAGAGAGAGATACAGAGACAGAGACAGAGACAGAGAAAGAGAGAGAGAGAGGATCCACACGCTCCGGAAAAGTCACGAACGAGAGAGCCAGAGAAAGAGAGACAGAGAGAGAAAGAGAGAGAGAGACAAAGAGAGCGAGAGAGAGAGATGATCCGCATGCTCCGGAAAACGAGAGAGAGAGAGAGGCACAGAGAGACACAGAGAGAGCGCGCGCGCGCGAGAGAGAGAGAAACAGAGAGAGCTATTCTATTCTATTCTATTAGACGTGCACCAGTATCTAAATTTCTCCTAAATGATAGATATGTTCATGTTATCTTCATGGAGCATTTGTTCCCAATAAAAGTGCTAAATACACAATGTAAATGAGCAGTGTTGAGCAAAGGTGAACCACAAGCAATTTTCTTTGGTTGATGTTTTAAGTCAGAATGAACATCCTCACTCTTCTGTGCATTTGAACGCCTAATCATTATATTATATTGTCACATCACACCTTGTTATATTACATTATTATTGTTATTATTGTTATGATTTTTATTACTTGTCTAACACCCGCAGTCAGCGGCCATTAGAGGCTGCTGCTGCTTGAGCGAGTGACTCCACTGAGGTACCCTTCAGCAAACTACCATCTCCACACACTGCTCCCCAGGCGCTGTGTTCCTGGCTGTGACTTATTATTATTACTTGGCCTGATTGCTAGTTTTCCAAGGATGAATAAACATCTGCTATTGAGATATATTTCTATACAGTTTAAATCACATTTACTGTTTATTTATAACAGCTGATGGAAGTTAGGGACCTGTCCCTGTAATTGGAAGGTTGTGGGTTCAAATCCCAGTACTTCTATTGGCACCACTGAAGTACCCTTGAGTAAGTTATCATCCCCACACACTGCTCACCAGGCGCTGTGTTCCTGGCTGCCCGCTGCTTCACTTGGTGAATGGGTTAAAAGCAGTTTTGCGTTTGTCACACTGTATGCTGTGGTGTTGGCGTATGACAAATAGACTTTATACTTACATTACTATATTCTACCTAATGGACACATGAGAGCTGGCACGTAACGAGTCGCTCTGATTCATTCACTCAGGAAACAGCAGGGCGCACCAGTGAGTCACTGCCAGTCCATTCAGGAATCAGTGGTCATTATCGTAGAATTAGCAGATTTAGCATCTAACAAAGTCAAGACTTTGATACATAAACTGTAATAATACATTAATAAACTACTCTTCATTATACATTATAATAACTGTGTTCATTTTAATGAAAGCAGTAACACCTATAATTAAAATGTCATTATATTTGATTTGATTACCTTACATATTATATTACATTAAATGTACAGAAACGTATCTCAATGGATCCACAACAACAAATATGTTTATGTCAGCTCATCAAGGTCCCCACAAAAGGGGAAATACACACAAGCAAAGGTTTGTGCGGCCCAATAAGTATAAGAGAAATGGTAAAGTATTGGCCTGTATTGATTCTGTCTTACTCAGTTATTCTCAAAGATCTGAATAAATGCCAGAGAGATTGCATTATAACTGCAAGTCTGATTAATAAAATGTTAGATCGATGTCAGGTTTTGCATTCTAAGGTCTGTTGAGGTTAGGTTTAGGGTTCTAAAGTCTGTTGAGGTCAGGTTTAGGTTTCTGAGGTCTGTTGAGGTCAGGTTTAGGTTTCTGAGGTCTGTTGAGGTCTGGTTTAGGGTTCTAAATTCTGTTGAGGTCTGGTTTAGGGTTCTGAGGTCTGTTGAGGTCAGGTTTAGGTTTCTGAGGTTTGTAGAGGTCTGGTTTAGGGTTCTAATGTGTGTTGAGGTCAGGTTTAGTGTTCTGAGGTCTGTTGAGGTCTGGTTGAGGTTTCTGAGGTCTGCTGAGGTTAGGTTTAGGGTTCTAAGGTCTGTTGAGGTCAGGTTTAGTGTTCTGAGGTCTGTTGAGGTCTGGTTTAGGTTTCTGAGGTCTGTTGAGGTCAGGTTTAGGTTTCTGAGGTCTATTGAGGTCAGGTTTAGGCTACAGGGATGGGTACAGTGTTTTTCTTCTGCAGTTCCACACCAGTCACATCCAGTAAACTGTCAGTTTTGTGAAAGCCGTCTTTCATGCTCTCAGCATCCTGTGCTGAATGGTGTTACACAATAGTGTGTGTGTACATATGAATCAGCTCAGTGTCTCCAAAATGTTAGATATGTTCCTGTTATCTTTATGGGGATATTTGTTCCCAATAAAAGGGCTAAATATGCAATGTAAATGTGCAGTGTTGTGCAAATGTGCACCCCACGCAATTTTCTTTGGTTGATTTTCTAAGTGTGAATAAACATCCTTCTTCTTCTCTACATTCGAATGCCTAATCACAGTTTTTTATTTAATCTAATTCACTGGGAATAAAATAAAATATAAAATGTGGCCTGTGCAAAGAATACCCCTGTTATATTATATTGACATATCACACCTTGTGATATTACATTATATGTGTATATGTGTATTACCATCTCTACACACTGCTCCCCCGCTGCTTCGCTTGGTGAATGGGTTAAAAGCAATTTTGTGCTGTTCTTGGACTTTACACTTACATTATATTATATATTATGCCCAGAGATCCCTTTAGAAAGTTTCACACTTTTTCCAACTCAGGACTATTATAAATTAAGTGTCCATTTGTCATATGTGAACACACCACATAGTATAACATTTAACCCATTCATCAAGTGAAGCAGTGGGCTGCCAGGAACACAGTACCTGGGGAGCAGTGTGTGGAAACGAAACCTTGCTCAAGGGAACCTCAGTGGTGCTACTAGCAGTCCTGGGATTTGATGACCATCTAATTGCACAGGCAACTCCACTACACATCCAGCTGCCTAAAGTACACTGATCTCATTTTATGGACTTGATTTATGCACCATAAAGTAACAATAAACGGTTGTTCAGTACTAATAGCCTTAGGGTTGAAATAAAGGAGCTCCGGCCTCTCGGCCAATGAGATCGCGCCTCCTGGTGGCCCCGCCCCCTCGAATGGTCTAATATTCGTGCGGTCACTTGAAGGTTCATTATTAGAAGATCAATCAGGATCGGAACGCGGAGGATAAACACAGAAACTCATACAAATAGATAAAAAAAGCAGACAGGGAGAGACAGAAAGAGGCAGAGAGAGACAGAAAAAGGCAGAAGAAGCACTGTTTTGGAGTTTTCTGGAGACTGTCCAGCAGGAAAGGAGTTGTGAAGCTACAGCAGCAGTTTGAGAGGAGAAAACACATTCGGGATGAAGATACAGGTCCAGACTGTGGTGTGTGTGCTGCTTGTGGTCGGGCT
Source organism: Brachypetersius altus (assembly GCA_037974465.1). Taxonomy (NCBI): domain Eukaryota; kingdom Metazoa; phylum Chordata; class Actinopteri; order Characiformes; family Alestidae; genus Brachypetersius; species Brachypetersius altus. The sequence continues at coordinate 13,928,789 of JBBPDB010000146.1, forward strand.
GGTCCACAGTACCGAAGTGTGTCCGGATCAGCTCGATGGCTCGTGTCCACAAAGCACCGGGAGTCTATACAAGCAACCCGTCGGTGCAGGTACGGAATCGCCCACTTTGCTTCACAAACGCTTTTAAAGTTATCTTTTTTTAGTCTGTCTATCTGTACACGCTCGGAACGACCTCTCCCGTGTCGTATTTTTGTTAAAAGGAGCGAATACACTCGTTTTTAAGCGCCAGAACGCCTGCCCAACGTACACATGAGAGCTGGCACGTAACGAGTCGCTCTGATTCATTCACTCAGGAAACAGCAGGGGGCACCAGTGAGTCACTGCCTTTTTATTCCAGCAATCAGTGGTCAATTCAGTAGAATTTAGCGTCTACTAAAGGATGTAGAAACTGTAGTAATATATTAATTAAATATTACTTATTATTAGTAATAATAACTATGTAGATAATTATTATTAGTAATAATGCTTGTAATTAAAGTATAATTAGATGATATTAAATTTGATTACATTATTTTAGATTACATTAGATTAGAAGTGGAACTGCAAACTACAGTAATGGCTCCAGAATGAAAATATGTTCATGTTATCTCATCTTTAAGGTCCCCACAAAGAGTGAAATACACACAGTCTTAAGCTAAAGTTTGTGCATCCGAATAATTATTAGAGAAATGATCAAATGTTGGCCATTATTGATTCTGTCTGTCTTCTTTTCTTCAAACCTCCGAATAAATGCCAGAGAAATTTCATAATCAATACCAATCCAATCAATAAAATGTTAGACCTTTAGGATTCTACGGTCAGGTTTAGTGTTTTGGGGTTGGTACAGTACTTCTCAGCTGCTGTACCACACCAGTCACATCCTCACAAATACGGTAAAACCGGCAGTTTTCGTGAAAGCTGTCACATCTTTCAGCTCTCAGCATCATGTGCTTACTCAATTCTGTGTGTGTGTGTGTGTCATACATATGAATCAGCTCTCATATCTATGTTTCTCATATCTGTTCATTACTGTGTATTCACGTGTGTGTGCTTGCGTGTGTGAATGTGGCTGTTTTGTGTTTGTATGAGGGTGTGTGTAATATAAGTAAATCAGCTCAGGTTACTCTTATCTGTTCAATCCTGTGCACTCATGTGTATGCTTGTGTGTGTGTGTGTGTGTGTGTGTGTATGTGTGTGTGTGTGTGTGTGTGTATATCAGATGCTGTTGTATCCTATAAGCATCTGAAGCAGATGTTCGCATCTGGAAAACTGCAGCTGTTTGATGTTCGTGAACCAGATGAGTTTGAAGAAGGATATATTCCAGGAGCCACCAACATTCCATGTGAGTTACAAATCAACACACACACACACACACACACACACATATATATATATGCCTCCAGCCCATGAGGTCAGCATTCAGCATACCACCCCTGGGTCTCTGAGCAAGACCCTTAACCCCAAGTAGCTCCAGGGAGACTGTCCACTGTAGTTAGGGAATGGAAGTCGCTTTGGATAAAAGCATTTGATAAATGCCATAAATATATATATATATATATTAGAGGTGGACATAGATTATTTTTTTAAATCTAGATTAATATCATTGTAATCTTGAGATTAATCTAGATTAAAATGCCTTTAACTGTGTGTATGTGCAGTGTCGGATGTGGAGCAGGCCTTCACACTGACCCCAGATCAGTTCCAAGAGCTGTATGACGTCTCCATGCCAGACATAAATGACGTGGACTTTATACTGTACTGCCAGAGGGGGCGCCGCAGCCTTACTGCGCTGGAGACAGTTTGGAGACTGGGGTACAGCAGGTATGCAGTGTTTTCCTGTGTGTTTGTGTGTTACACTCACTGTCAGAATTAAATTCAGATGATTTTATTAACTGTATTAATTGTAATTACCCTTTGTTTAACACTAGATATAATAATTATAAATCTCTCTCTCTCTCCTCTAGCGCTCGTCATTATGCTGGAGGTTACAGCGAATGGGAACAACTTGAAGCACATTAACAACACAGTTTTCATAGCAGTTTTGTGGTTTTATGATGAAGTCCTGATTCCAGACCAGTGTTTTAGTTCCAGTGGGCAGTATTTACCAGATAATGAAACCAAAGAGTAATCAGGTCCAGTAATGAAACAGATGAATTCACTTCGGTGAAGAGGAGACCCCTTGTTTGTGACCTGAATCTGGATCAGATTTTATCCACATTTGTTTACACTCTGTACTCAGATACGTCTTCAGCCACTCAGATTGAAGCCCCATCACTGTATGACGAATATGCAAATCATCTCGTTTACAACAGCCAATCAATGTGCTGCTTCAGTTTTTTCTGCTCTGTTTTAAAGAAATTACTAGTTTTTCTATAGAACAGAAGAGTTTATTTAGAATAATGATCTCCCGTGTTGCTGAAGTGTTGCTGAAAACACTGTGCTGTTGTGAAACTGTGAAAAATGACATGGTTAAGATGAAGATTAACCCCTTACAGTGCAGTATCACACGGTTGCGACTGCTTTTCGTTGAAATGTTTCAATGCGTGTTGTTCACACCTGCACATTTTATGTGGATCAGAACAGTCCAGATTTAATGTTAAAGTGACCAAGCGTGACTGGGGTCTAATATTCAGCTTTGTAACATGGAAATTGACAAACAATGATAAAATAACTGATAAATCCAGAAATAAAAATCATTTGCATATAAAACTTGTTTGTTAAGGGTTTCTTGCTGCACCACCACTTTTAAGGCCTGTCTTTCGACCTCTCAAACAAACCTGGATTCATTATTATCTCTATTATTATTTTTTGAGTTGACTTTGTTCATCATTGTTCATTTTTGCTGTTATTTACGAGTTTGGAAATTGTAAGCGGAAAGGTTTCTGCTGTGGATTTGTACCGTAAAATTAAAGTATTTTTACATCTAAGTTTATTTTGTGGCATTGTCTGCCCATCACCTATACAAAATAAACACTCTCACTCTAAGTATGAACAAATTAGAATTTTTGTATTTTTATATATTTCATGAATATTCTGCAACGATGAGCAGAACATAGATGAGCCCAGAATTTGAAAGATGAAAATAGCTTAAATAAATCTTTAATAATAAAAGCGCTTTTGTTTTTATGATGCATGGTTCCCCCAGGCACACTGGTATTTCTAAAAACAAAAGTGAATCAAAAACAAAAGTGAATTTGCAAATAATTGCAAAAACAATCTAACAATAAAGTTGAAAGAGAGTTTTCATGCTGCACTGAATCATTTTCTTAACAAATGAATCTAGTTGATTGCAGTACAGTGTATGGGGCAGCTCTAGAGGTGGGAAAGAACATAAAAAACACATAATAGAAACAATATCATGAAAACAAGTGATAAAAGATAATATAAAACTAATTGCTACTATGTAATACATGTTCTGTTTAAGTCCCTAAATTATCATCAGCATTTCTTTCCCAACCGCCAAATTACACAAGCAGGTCATGCCCATGGTTCAGAATCAGAATCAGAAAGTCTTGTGTAATTGTTCTACTATGGACTAAGATTTAATACTTAGAAATGCTCTCATCAGGGGATATAATGTTTGAAAAACATTTTTAAATAACTACTGTATTTAAAAGTTGGGTTCACATTAACTGCTTTTTTACACTTCTTTAAATCGCCACTAGTGGTATTTTTACATGTTTTTATATTTTTATAACTTTACTTCTACAGGACACAAGAACTCTAGACAAGGCTCTGGGTGACGTCTGAAGTCTCATGATTCCCAAAGAACAACAGAACTTCAATGAAAAGAGTTGTTTTGCTGTGCATTTTTGAAAGATCTGTTCTAATACCGTCCTATACTGTAAAACCGGTATAATTTTGCAAAACATTTTGGTCAGCTCTAATATAAGGTGCAACTATCAGGTCTCATACACTGAATCAATTCCTAAAGAATCAAATCAATTCATTATCCTGTGTATTGTTTCCCAAACAATCAAATAAGTTTGAATTGAATTTAAGACTATAAAATGCTCTGCATAATTTCCTAATGAACCAAATTATGCTGGATGTCACGGCTGAGGGCCATGGTTGGCCACCGTGTTTTGTTTTGGACTTTTATTTTGCCTTGTTTTGATTTGTGTCATGTGTTTGATTCCCCGCCTGTTTCCTGTCTGCGTCTCCCAGGTGTCCCATGTTTCCCCCAGTCTTGTTGTGTATAAAAGGTCCGCATGTGTGTCTACCCTCTGTCGGTCATTGTCCTTATTAGTTCCTTTTATGTCTTGTTGTTTGAAACGCTCAGGTTTACTTGTATGGCCACCGTGCCCTTTTGTTTTCCCTTTTTGAATAAATATCAAACAGTCATGGACTTCTGTCATCCAGTCTCGTCTGTATCACAAGGCAGTTCAGGGTCCTGGGGATTCCTCCCCATGGACCTTGACAGGTTTCTCTCCACAATAGCAAAAAATGTATAGCTCAATTTATGTTCGTATGTATGCTCATTAGTTTTTTTTCACCTTTTTTTCACTCATGAATTTTTCACCAATAATAGTTCAATAATTTCCTGTTCATCGAGGGCATGTCTTATTCAGGCGCTTCATGAAAAGTCGTATTGTAGTAACCCGCCGGTTAAAGCAGACACTGGACAGCGACTGAGCTCAACAGCCTCTGTTAATTAAAGCTTTTTTCTGTAACACTTGTGTTGCTGTAAGGCCACAACTCACGCCGCTAAACCTTGAACCAGCACTAAACCCGCTCACCTCTCTCAGTCGCTCATCCGCAACACCCACACTCACATCGTGCACGCATTCCTACACACGCCCCTCTCATCTCCCCCCCAACCCCATCCAACCTCAGTCTTCCCGGAGCACAGACAGACTTCTCCTGGATTGGCCATTTATGATTTTTTTAGAAGGGCTTTACATATTTTTTTGTATGATTTATAAGTAAAAATCCTTTTATAAAAGCAATGATATTGTGTTACTTTGGTTTTTTTTAATTTTAGAACAACATATGCCCACTAACAAAAAAAAAAGTTTAGCTGTTCAAATTTGAGACCTGACAATCAGATTACTTCACAGTTGTTAACTGATGTGTGTCAGTCAGGAAAGCACTGTTATTTTAGAACTGAAAGTAATGTTTATTCACCCAGTCCTGTCCCCAATTTAGGGATTGCCATTGCCCAGGTCTCTTCCAATCACACAATGCTACCAGCACTGAGAGGATGAAGGATAGCATGTGACACTTCTGAGGCACATCAAGCCACACCACATCTTTTCAAGCTGCAGCCAACACAATGCCATTAGACAGATCAACACACATGGAGGATAATGCTAACTGCCAGCTCTGTTACAGCAGACGCCCGCACTGGCCATGATTGCACTGAGTGATGGGGTAGAGGAAAGGCCATCCCACCCAAACAAAGAGAGCAAAGACAATTATGCTCCTAGTTATGGATGGTCTCATTGCTTGAGATCAAACTGTCAATCTCCTGATGATAAAGCTAATACTAAGACAGCTGCATACTTTAAAATACATCATTTTGAATGTCCCCTATCCATTGTCTACAGACTAAGTTTATTATTAACATTGTTAGGGTTAGATTTTATTTTTTGTTAGAGATAAAGGATAGCGTTAGATCAGATTTAATAGAGAAGATTCTGTTACATTTAATTGATGTATAGTTGAATGTTAAATGCAAGACAATCATCAGCAAAACATTTGCTGTGAGCCTCTGAAGCCACATGCCTGATCTTGCCACCTCCTCGGGTCAGTACTGTTGTTTGCTATATTGCAAGCCATGCGCCAAGAATAAATGCCGTAAGTGCGACGGAGCTAATAAAAGAGCATTCCCATTCCTGGATTCTCTCTCTTGCCAACATTACAGTGTTAGCCAAATTCTTATAAGTGGATTTTTATCCTCTTAGCAATGGTTAACATACCTAATATTTGAAGGGCAGGGTTCCTGCACAGTTTGGTGAATGTCCTACTAACATTTATCTGATTCAATTCAGTAAAAAAAACATCAGGGTTTAGTTGGTGTGCATCAAGAAGAGTGGAAGCTGTTATAGTGGCAAATGGCAGACCAACCCCGTATCAATGTATCAAGGTATTTGAATGCAGTATCATTAAAGTCCCTCTTGGTGTAATGGCTAAGCATCCCAACACTTTAGTCAATATGGTGTATATATAGTCCTGCCTCCAAAATGATTTCGTTTTTTAAAGACTGATGTTGTCTGATTTGTATTTGCTTTATGCTTTTCCAAGATGAGTCTCTAAAGTAGCATGGTCTGTAATAAGCAGCACAGAGCTTGAAGTGCTCTCTTTTTACATCTTCATCTGTCTGTTTAAGAAACTTTGGTGATAATAAGCAGTATTTCAGTAAGCAGCCTCTGTTGACATTCAGCAGAATTTCATGTGTGAATGGAAAGTCGTGATAGAAGACAAGAAGACTGATGCAAGATCGTTCCTCTGGGGAAGCAACTGATGTGAGATTTGATTAAACGTTTTTGATATAGCTGAGAGTTTTGGGGATATTTACACAAAAGAAGCAAAAAGATTACGACTCTCTTATGACTGTACAGACTGAGTAAAAATAGCAGATAAAGAGCAGATAAAAAGAAAACAAAAGAAGCAACCAGACAACATTGTCTATAATTAAATCAACTTTATTCTTTCAGAATATTAATTGGCTCAGGTATGTTTGAATGACTTTATAGACAGGCTCATGAAGCGGTGGCAGTAACGTCTCACTGCTCAGTCCAAGGCAAAATGCAGCATTTAGAACAACTGATTTGGACTGACATCTTTGCTCTTTACTCTTGGCTTCATGTGCTTCATGTGTTTTGAAAAGTTAAACAGCAGACCTGTGCATTTATCCAGAAAGATCAGAATACCTTCGTCTGAGCCATTCCTCCATGGCTGTGAACCCATCGCTCTGTGCTAGCAGGTGGTAGCTGCTGAAAGGCCTATGCCCTGAAGTAGGCTGTTTGGCTCTGCATGTGTAGAGCAGGAGTCATGCTGAGAATCAGGGCTTTGTATTTTGCTTTTGGAGTTTCTTTTTTCCCCTGCAAATATCAACCGTCGCAACAAGACCATTTCTACATTTGCCCCCTACCAATAAAATGCTTGCGGTTTACATCAACATTATTTCAAATATGCTTCTTGCTGTTCATATGTATGAGTCTGGAATAGAAAAGCAGCCCAAAAACAGCATAAGGACTCCAGTGTATAAACTTGTTGAGATGCATTTATGTGCAGTGGATATGGAAGGTGTTTCCTTTCCTATTTTACCTTTCCTGCACTCAGGACAAGTGCATGTCATTGTGTCACTCCAGGTGGAACAAAACTTTTTCAGCTACAGGAAAAGCTCCACGGGTGTGTATTTTGTACATAATTCTCGAGAAAACAATGAAAATCTCCCGCGCTAGTGTGTGGGTGGTTGCTTCTGCTCCAAAGCGACACAGCATGGCCAGAAAAACAGAATGTTTGTGTTACATTTTTCACTCCTCATTATGGGACTGTACTTTTGCGTGTGATTCAGAAATGAAGTATCTTATGGCTGTTCGTGCTGAAAAGGTCACATCTGGTTTACTTTCAATTTCATGGTATGGATGCGTGTGTCCCAGTAAAATATCATTTATGGGCTGCAAGTGTGAATGACCCGGTAATGTCCCGGGCTCTATATGTGAACAGGGCTGTATACTGATGTCGTAATAGAATTTCAATTTACTGCTCACCAAACCCTCATTTACTGCCACAATTAACAGCCTTAAAATGAGAGAGTATTTTAAATCAAGTACTAGGCTTAATTTCACCCCCCAAAAAAAACATATTCTGTAAATCGTAGTTCTGTAAAGAAGAGTCTGCAAGCTGTGCGTGTGTTTGTGCGTGCGTATGCACGCGCATGTGTGTGTGTGTGTGTGGTAGACGGTGTTTCCTTTCCTGTATAACCTTTCCTGCAGCTGTGTTTCTATGTATCTGCTGAGTCACTGGCTACATTCAGCATCTCATCATGCTCTCCTCCCATGAGGAAAGTCATTTTCACACCTCATTTGAGTTGACATCGTATACAAACAGACAGAGTGGGATGATCTATACAGATGGAATAGGAGTCATTTGTTAAGCAGCTATGACAGTTTGCTTGATAAGATCTGCTAAAACAGGCTTAGTGATATTAACCGTGCAGTTCTACATTTAATATCCATTCATTAATATGTAGGCGAATCAGGCCATCTCGTTCTTTCTTCTGCCGCTCCTGGCTTTACGATGGCATTTGGAGGAAACTATCATCATTCATCCAAAAAAAGAGGGAATCTTTAGAATCCTGTTTTATTCAGTTGAATCAATTCCATTGGCAAATGTGGGAGCATGATGAAATCTGTGATGAGGGCTCCCATAAAGACAAAGGCAGGTTCACAGAGGAACAGTGCATCCACAGAAATGGGGGTTTGTTAAAAAATGATTGTAATTTCATACTGTCACAAGAGAGG
>JBBPDB010000146.1:13943573-13963995 GCA_037974465.1 Brachypetersius altus
CAAGGCACCCAGCTTCATGATCTGTTTGCTAAGATGCCAGACACGACAGGTTAAAAAAAAAAAAAAAAAAAAAACCCTGAAGGGATGTCTAGCTCCCTCCAACCAATGCCGGCACTCTTCTAGCGCCTCTTTGACCACCACCAGTTCTCAGTTGGTGATGTCAGTTTCTCACTGCATCAGACAACTTCTTGGTAAAGAAAGTGCATGGATGTAACCTGCGAGAGGTCCCGTAGTACTGGGACAGCACTGCTCCTAACCTCACTTCCAAGGCATCCATCGTCTCAACAAAAGGTTGCGCTGGGTCAGGTAATTTCAGCAACGTTGCGATGGTGAACGGCTCCTTCATCCGCACAACCGTGGCTTAAGCTTCCACCTCTTTAGGCTAGTTAGCATTACTGCCACACTTCTAAAGTTCCGTATGAACAGTCAATAAACGTGCAAAGCCAAGGAATTTTGCAGTTCCTTGACTGTAGTAGGCTCCAGGCCTTCCAGTCACCACTCTCACTTATCATTCATCGCCACTCTCCCTGGGTCAATCTGATACCCCAAGAAAGAGACCTCTTTCATGTTAAACTCGCTTTTTCTGCTTTAATATATAACTTGTGCATGAGCAGATGATGGACTGCACAAACAGGTGAAGTTCTTTGAAGTAGATAATCTAAATACACTATGACAAATTTGTTCAGCCAATCACAGAACATGTCATTCATAAATGGCTGGAAGCAGAAGGGAGCATTTGCCAGGTCGTATGGCATTACCAAATAATGGTAATGCCCGGAGGTGGAACTGAATGCAGTCTTCCATTCATCACCTGCCCAAATGCACATGAGGTTATATGCGCTCCACAGGTTGAGCTTTGAATATATGCTCTCCCCACAGAGTTGCTTGATAGCTGAGAGAATGAGAGTGAGAGAATGTGAGTATTTCACGGTGACGGCATTGAGCCCACGATAATCAATGTATGGACATAGACCCTCATCATTCTTTTCTATAAAGAAGAAATTGGCCAACACAGGCGAGCGGGACCAGCATATGTACCCCTGCTGGAACACCTGAGATGTAATCTTCCCTTTCATTTAGGTTAATGCGGGAATTTCCCCAGCAGGAGGTCTATCACACAGTCAGTGCGGAGGGAGGTCAGTGCGGAGGGAGGCGTGCTGCCTTAGAGGCGTGCTGCCTTAGATGCTCTAAGCACCTCTGCTAGATCTCGGTACTGCACAGGAATTTGGGTTGGAACTGCCACCATTGGGCTCTCTATTGATGTAGCCCCTAAACAAGTGCTCACATGATGGGAGCAACAATTTGTTCCCCACTATTCGATATTCGCAGTACCCCAATCTAGCACTGGATTATGCTGCCTTAACCAGGGTAGACCCAGGACCATGAGGGGCACCGGATACTCTAACACATAAAATTGTATCCTTTTCCTCATGCCCTGGGTCTATCCTGGTTGTAAATAGCTTAGTTTCCCACATGACTGATGCTCCAGCTATTAAATGCTAAGGTAATCTCTCTACCAGGAGTCCGAATAACATCACATCGCTCTGAAGACGAAGTTGACCTTGGACACGAGGAGGGGCAGGAAGCCACCAGGTGCCTCCCACCTCCACAGTACAGGCATAGTCCCTCCATCTATCTTCTCCTGTGTTCTTGGGGGGTTCATTTGTGGGATCCCAGTTCCATTGGTTCAGGGGCAGCAGCTGTTGTTTCTGGACCAGGGTACACTGACGTTGGGATTGTTTTAGGTCCTTTGGTCCCGAATACACACACACACACACACTGGTTACCCTGAGCACCAAGTCCTTTGCTCTCCAACTTCAGGAGTGATAAGACAAACCCCTCAACGCGAGGAAAAGTCCCTGGGTGAACCCATACATATTCCGTGGCACAGCCGGCTTTTAATCATACACACTCACACAAACAACCAATCACTCACTGCACTTTAACAGGTGGACTTGTCATTAGGTACCTAGCAACCCAGTCTATGCCTAATTAATAGGGGTATGATGAGACGCTTTTCCCACGAGACGAGACGAGACGAGACGAGACACAAGACTGGGTTCACGAGAACGAGACGAGACTTTGACATTTTTTAAAAAATCCTCAATGTTTAAATATATAGCACAAAAGCCTTTTATTTAACTGAAAAACACAAAATGCAAAAAATCCATGTCCATTTTGAAATCAACTTTATGAAATAAAATTTCTATTTTGATGAATGATATGCAGTAATAACATGTAAACACTGCAAAAGATTTTTCCACAAACTGACAGGCAATTAATTGCACAATAAAATTAAATAGTATAAATAAAAATAAATAAGAAACAAATATCCCTTTACATGCAATTAACCATAATTAATGTAACTATGAAAATTTTCTTAAGCATGGAAAAAGAGCTAAGACCTAGGTAATGAGGTAATGACCTATACAGAACAGTCTAAGATATGGTCATGTTCTTTTTTACTTCTCCCTCACACTCCATCATGCCAATAATGCAAGGATATCGTCAAATCTGATCTCGCGAGATCTCGTACCACGACATCTCGTCACACTCCTAATATATATATATATATATAAACATTTAGTTTAACACAGTTATGCAACTGCAGTTCAAATATTTCTTCTAAATCTCAACTTAAACAGTAATGTAATCGAATCAAATAGAAAACCAAAGCTATTTGCCCCTTGCCAGGGCATTCATGTTTTATCTAGTTTGGTATAGAAAAACAATTTATTCCAGAGCAGGGGGGCATGGGCAGAACCATTATAGTAGCTGCAAAGGAGCATCAACTCCATCTGAAAGTTTGCGTATCTGAATGCATTGTCACCAAAGGACTGTAATGGTCAGGCGTTCCAATACTTCTGTCTGCATAATGCGGTCATGGGTCGCCTGACCCCACCAAAACCAGCCGGGACGTAGAGCTGCACGTTGCACATACTTACAAGCTCAAAAAAGCAACAATAAAAGAATATAAAAAAAACACATGCATTAGCATGTGATCAAATTAGAGGTGGGCATAGATTTATTTTTTTTACGCCATTAACGCCGTTTGTAATCTTGGCGTTTGTTACACCTGGGGACCTGTAGCAGAGGGTGGCCACGAGGGGTCGCCCTTGGGGGACATTGAGGGTTCCGGATCCACGGCTGGTTAGGAATGAGGCCCTTGTCTGTAAGCAGGTGTTAGTAGTCACGGGGTGAATATATGTGTGTTATTGTGGGGTCATAGTTGTGGGTTCACCATTACGTCACCGTTTGCACCGTCTGTCGTACATGCTGCCTTGTGTTTGTGTCAGGCCATCGTGCCAGTTTCAGTTGAAGTGGTGAAATAAAGCAAGCAAAACAAAGGAAGACTGCTACTGTGTTTCCTGCGTGTTCGAGGAGCGGCCAAACGTAACAGCGTTAACGCGCGCGAGATTCTCTCTCTCCCCGTTAATATATATATCATATCTGATCATTGTTTTGATGCTTTTAAAATCTGAACGCTTGTACTGACTGGCATAAAGTGTTCCTTGTGCAATGATTCAGGAAACAGCTGAATTAACTACTACAGTTACAGGTATGTTCAGCACAGAGGAACTTACTTTGTAGACTAATTGTTTTTAGCTTTATTTGGTGGACAGCTGTAAATTGTATTTTGGTTCAGTCATTTGGTGCACCTTCAGTTATCCTCTTTCTGTCCATCCTGTGTTCCCTTTTTCACATCTAATAAGTGCTGGATTGAAAACAATCCAATTTGGCTTGTTTTCAGCCACACAGCTGGGTCACTATTGGATGCACTCTGGGTGAATCTAACCCAGAAAGCTGGGTTGATTTTTTGACCCAGGAAGCTGAGTGAACCATTCAAACCATATTCTAGTTGCTAACAGCTAGATACCTGCTCCCCGTTGTTTGTCCGTACAGTAATTAGGCTAACATAAACAACTACAGGTATTTCCACTTCTTAATATACTGTGGTCATGGAAACCAAACATATTTGCAATTATGAATATATGTTTAAGACATGTTTGGCACAAAATCGCCCTGCTCTCTTCCTTTCTCTCTCTCTCTCCCTCTCTTTCTCTCTCTCTCTCTCCCACACACACACACACACACACACACACACACACACACACACACACACATACATAAACACACCTAAATAAACAGCAATGATTCATTTTAAAAGGATGCTGGCACATGGCAATGACACCTCACCTTGGATAGTCATTTTCACTTCAACCTGAGAGAGGATAAAAAGCAAAGAGAAAGCAAAAGTGCAGGAAGTTAAAACTAACCAGTTACTAACATAATGAGCCACACTTGGAGTGTGACATCAGGAAGTATAGATTAAATGCTATTTCATGTTAAATTAAAGAGTGTTTTGACAAATAGAACACAGTATTGGTGGACGCATATGTTAAACCTTGCATTTATCTGAACTTAGAGTCTGTTTAAAAACTTTAAATCAAAGCGCACACACAGCTAGAGTTCACTAAGCTACTAAACCCAGTGAACTGAACATTAAACATTTCGTAATGGGCATGTTTAGATTTGCTTCTACTTGCTGTTTTGTTGCAGCAAGAGCAACTGCCACCCAGCTGTGCGGATGAGGAGATAACTCTGGCGGCTTATGTGACTGAACTCAAAAACATTAATGCCCTAAACACGCTGGGTTACCAACACATAATCAGCAATAGCATATTACATTTTATTGTATAAGCAGTGATTTATTGAACCTATCACAAGATAAAACCATCCTCGGCACAGTGTCACAGTTTGCTAGCTAAGCCAACGCTGAAGTGGCAAACATTCTAAGCGATTGCTTATAAAATTAACTATTAAGTACAAAAGCAGTAACAGACCTTTATGCCACTTTGCTGCAGCCCATGAACTGAAGTCTTTTTTGGAAGATTAAGCAGCCGCTGAGTTAAAGTGTCCCAGTGGCTGGGTAGTTACGCACCTGGCAGTGGTGGAAGATGGTAGTCTCCATTTTTACCCAATTGGGGTAAATTGACCTTTTCTAACCAAAACCATTATTTTTAGACTGTAGCATTGCTCTCATATGAAAACTTTGTAATTCCATTTATACTTCATCTGAAAATACCAGATGCCCTTTACAGTGTGTAAACATTTCATGACCAATTGACCAAAGGAAATGACAATCTTTTCGATTAAAATCTTATCGGTGCACTGAAATTTAGAATGTGCAAAGTTTTCATAACGTTAATGTAATTGTTTTCACTCGCAGACTGTAACGTACACGTTTTTTTTCATGGTAATGTCATTGTTCTCACTTGCAGACATAATTTTATCCCACACACTTTATCCCAGCTTATCTCAGTTGGCTGTGTTGGAGCAGAAAGCAGGTTCATCCTGAGTCTACACAGAGCATGGCACGAGCCCAACACCGCACGAAATATTTACCAAAGGTAGGGGGAAAAAGCATCTCGGATACATCTATTTACACACCGCTTAATGCACACATGTCTTTTAATGACCCGGGGCTAATTTCATGGGTTGGCAAGTAGTGACAAAACAGTTGCGTGTGTTCTTTGACTCCACAGATGTGTGCAGGAAGTCATTTGCAAGCAGTAATGAGATGCTCGCTGACAGCCTCGGCAGGATGGAGCATCTGCCTGGCTCTGGCACTCGACAGGGCTTGAAGGAGACGCCTGTCAGCCACACTATTAATGAGACTTGGCCCATATAAATCCTTCTTGCTTCTAATTATTAGCACACGCTGGGAAGGGGACCTCTCCAGAATAGATGGGATTTGGGTTTGGGTTTCTGTGCTCCGTAGGAGGGGACTGCTGCCCGAGCACACGGCTCCTCCACAGCCGCGACCTCTGAGGGAGCTAGCAAAGGTCAGATGCCAGTGGGGAAGAAGGAGAACTGTTCGGGATGACAGACGCTTGCTGTCAAGCGCTTGTTACCTGCAGAACTGATCACATGACAAACTTGTCAAAATAAGAAGTTGTCAGCTGTGTTTAATTTACAAGTAATAACTCCAACAGAGAGACGTTCTGGTCAGCCATCATGTTACAACCAACAGACACATGCAACTTTTGTCAACTGTAAACGAGACGGAATTTTTGAGCATGTGCCCAAAGTAGATCATTTTTTTGCTACCATTAAAGACAAGTCTATTCTTCTAAGCAAAAAGTCTTCTCCAGGGAACAGCAGCAGCAGCAGCAGCAGAAGCAGCAGCAGGGCCAGCGAACTGAATTTCACTCTAAATGGCAGATATGGCTTTTGGCTTCAGCAGATGACTAAATGTGAACATTTGACATTTTGGACACCCAGGCTTCTATGTATGGCACCCTAATGTCATGCAGTGTAACACACACACACACACACACACACACACACACACAGAAGAACGAGAGGAAGTGGTTGAAGTAAGCATGGCCTAGAAAACTTTTCCTTTACTTTAACGACCCTATACTCTCCACGTGGTGCATAGAACACTTTTTTATTTTTTAAATGATCTGTATCTAACAATTCATTAAAACAAGCAGAAAAATTCTCCCTGGTTCTACATTTTCACTGATTCCAGCAAAAGAAACGATTAATTAATTGAATAATTCATTGATTAGTGAATAATTATTTGTTTATGCATTAATTTCATTTTCATTTCACTTTTCATTGGATGCTATTTTACTTTTTTACTTAATTTGATTACTTTCTAAATTGGGTCTCTACAACCTGCGATATAAAAAATCTTATTTTATTATCATAGTTCTTGTTACAGTCGTCGTTTGAATTTGACTGTTGTGCACTCAGTTGTTGTTTTGTGCGAAGGAAATATGTTTTTTGACACCAGACCAAATCAAACAATAAAGTATGTTCAGTGCTTTTTGCAATGAACGCCACAACAGTGCTACTTTCCAAAAGGTGTTTCCAGAAACCGAGCAAGCCAAGATGGGAAGAAACCTTGCGAGGAACTGAGACATTGGATAGCAAAACAATTACACTGAGGTAGAGCTAGAGTTTAAACCAGAGTGTTCAGATTAACCAGTCCAAGCCAGTGACTTTCCTAAAAAAGGCCAAGTTATATCTGTTGGATTTGGCAGATAAGCTGAGGTATGGTAAGGTTTGAACTCTGCAAAGTGTCTAGAACTGATGTACACACAGCCCATAACAGGAGCTCAAGTGGAAGTGGATGCTGAAATCATAAATCAAATGACCACTTAAACATGTCTACAAAATGTAATTTGGATGCAAATCTAACTCATTACGTAAGTAACTGTGATTATATCATTATGTAATTACATTTAACTAATCGTGCACTGCAGTGTATAGTCCAATCACTGTAATAGCTCTATCCTGTGAGGGTTAGGGAGAGAAGGGTAGAATTAGCAGGCTGACATGGTAAATTAAGGAGGCTCTGAGTATGTTCGAGCCCAACTTTCTGTCTGAGCCTGTTCTCTGACAGCTGCCGGCTCGTGACTTAACCTGGCTTAGCTTCGGCGTTATCATAGCAGAAACCTTTGTCAGCCTGGTGTGTTTATGACGACGGATTCATTCAGAGAGAATGGAGGAGAATACAGTTTCTCAAGGAGAATTCACGAGTGCTGAGGGGGTTTAAGTGATCACCGGTGTTACAGGGGGAAAGCAAAGCGGAGGTGTGGAGTGGCAGTAATGTGGAAGGCTTCCATTTAGCATGACTCATGAGGAGAGTTTCAACCATGCAGCTTCATTTTAGAGATGCGGAGGGTATTGTATTGTATTGTGGCAGCGAATGGAGAACAGAAAATATGAAAGACTGGAGTACTGCCCGAGATTTCTCAGGTCTCAGAAGTCAATGGGGGTGCTCGTGCATGAGCTGACATGTCTATTTATACACTGCCTTTATACCATTTCTGCATTTGAATCCTTATCAGGTACATGGACCATTAGAGCATGTGTGTGTTTGTGTGTTTGTGTACATAGATGTGAGCTCTGCTTGCGGTGTTTGTATTCTGGTCTCAATATAAACCATCTAAACTAATTTAAGTGTGAGACTGTGAGGCTGCTTTGCAGGGGATGAGGTTTTATTTTGGCATTGTTGTGGCTCTGCGTGGGGATGGCTGCGTTCTGTCGTCTCGTCTCCACAACATACTCTCTGTTTACAACACGCTCTCAGAGGACATGCGGTTAAGGGGATTCGTTAAAGATCAACAGATCTGCAGGCATGCTCGGCTATCGGGCTCAAGCCGATAGCCCATAGCCAGGACTAATTGCTCAGGTTTTGGTTTTAAGAAGGTTTTGCAGCGAGAGAAAGCATGGTCTAGATCTAAGTCCTTCTGATATAATTGGTCTGCAATGACTGCAAATGACTATGCTGACCTTGAAGAGGTCTCTATCTGACTCCCTGACTCTCTCTCTCGCTCATATATACACACACTACACACACACACACACACACACACACACACACGCATAGACACACTTTCTATTTCCATGCCCCTGCACAATTCGTTTTGCGATTGCCACATGGCTCTCCTGAGGCTTGTTGCTGATCTACTCTGCAGAAGGTGGAGCCGTACTTTCTGAACCTCAGATGTTCCTCTAAGCTCTGAGCTTATTTTTGGGCCATGTGTCTTTACTCTGTTATTTGCTGTATACAAAATATTTATATTTTTTGCCTAGGGATGGAATTTTGTTTTTTTTGCGCTTTTAATGTGTGTACACTTTTAATGTGTGTACACTTTTAATGTGTGTACACAATTCTCTCTAGCTGCTCTTTAATAATGTCTGATTTCTCATTTGATGTGTAAAGAATTGTGACCAAACAAAATATATGTGTACTGAAGTATGTAAAGCAAGTGAGTGTTTTTTTTAAGTGTTTGGGAATAGAAATTATATAAAGGCAAATGGAAATGAACAAAATTGAAAGAATTTAGTAGCTATATAGCTATAGCTACTAAAATTAAAAACAACTAAAGACAAAAAAAGGAAACTGACAGAAATTTCTATAAACCATAATAACACTAGCAGCAGAAGAACCAAAGAGGAGGACACACACAAACACAATGCTCAATGCACAATGAAGGACTGGAGACAACCTCGGGGTATCTAAACTGAGATGTGAATCAAGGAACAGCTGAGACCAATGACCGAGAGGTGGGTATAAAAAAGACACAGGTGGAGGGCTTAACCAAAAGGAAGAGCTTAAGAAACAAACAAAGCACGTACCAGAGAGAGAGGCCTGGAAAAACAAACAAATAAGAGAAGCAAGGCAAGATGTGACAGTGTGAAAAGCAATGTGTAGTGTGCAGAAAAAAAAAAACCCCACACAGATGAAATGTACGTGTTTTTTTCTATAAGGGACTCCTGTTCTGGATGTGCACACTCTAATCTAACAATAAGGGTGGTATCCAGTGCCGATGCATGCAAAACAGATTTTTGTCACCAAGTTTTTTGTTGACTGGGTGAAGGGGATTGTTTCTGTTTAAAAACCATAGTTTTGCAATTCACCTGCAAATCCAGCTGCACCTGGAAGCTTCCTGATTCAGTGGCATTGAACATTGTCAAATTTACAAACTGAAATCAGCAGTACTCTCATTCAAAAGCTTTGCTGCGCTTCCTAAAGTGTCATCCTAGGCGACTTCCTAGTTCACCTACACTATATGGACAAAAGTAATAGGACACACCTGTTTTCAGGGTTTGGGCTAGACTGCTTACTTCCAGTGACGGACAATCTTAAAACCTCAGCATACCGAGACATTCTGGACAACACCATGCTTCCAACTTGGTGGACACATTTTGGGGAAGAGCCCTTTTCCAGCATGACTGTGTCCCAGCACACAAAGCAAGCTCCATAAAAATATGGTTGAATGAGTTCGGTTTGGAAGGACTTGACTGGCCCAAACAGAGCCCTGACCTCAACCCCATCTGACACCTTTGGGATGAACTGGAATGAAGACTGTGAGCCAGACCTTCTCATCCAACATCAGTGTCACCTCATAAATTCTCTACAGAACGAATGGACACAAATTCCTCTCAGAAACTCCAAAATCTTACAGAAAGCTTTCCAAGAATAGGGGAAGCTGTTATAGCTTCAAAGGGGAGACCAATTCCATATAAAATGTCTATGGATTTGAATGCAATGTCTTTAAAGTTCCTGTTAGTGTAATGGTCAGGTGTCCCTGTACTTTTGTCCATGTAGTGCATATGGACACATATTTCATACAATTTTAACATAGAGACGTTTACTTTGGACATGCACCTATTCCAACTACTCGAAGAACATATTTTTTACTAAGCTTAAGGGAACATCTACAAATTGTCAGAATTGATCTCAGATGAGTGTTTATACACCACGAGTAGACACTGAAATTATTTCAACATAGAAATCATACCTATACATTTTTACTGAACCCCTTTTTGGAAGCTTTGTTCTCCTGGTGGGTGCTTTGCAGGGGAATTGCTGCAAAGCAATTACTGCAATTACTTTTACTGTGACTTTTAGAAATATGGAAATCAGACATTTTTATAATTTGATTCTGTATGATTATCGTCTGGTTTTATACCACAGTGCATCATCAAAACCATGAATCATCCTGTGCTTATTAATATTTTTAATAGATGTGTTAAAAGCCACAGCTGTCTAACAGTGCAGTTCAAGTCCCCATCACTGGAACCTTTGCAGTAATAAAATGATCTCAAATTTGACTTGATTAAAGGTAAAAGACTGCTGTGCTTTGACCTTATTATGCATTTAGTCAGTCATTTGACTCTCCCTGTGCAATATTATTAATAGCTCTATAGTAATGTGAGTCCAGAATGTAAGTACACTTCTGTTAGGGCTCGTGGGTATTCAAGCGTGTTTTGTTGCAATGCTTATTGTGTGTGATCACCTAGCTACAGCCTCCTCCAATTACACTGGGCTGTTGGTCAACCCCCTGTCATGCATATTACTAGATGCTAGTCCAGCATTACAGCTCTGTTTCTGCTTCCCTGCCACCTGCTGCTTTCATTTCTAATGAGGGCTCCTTTCTGTTCTTTAAGCTTTGTCTGTTTCAAAGGAACTATCAGAATATACATAAAATATCAGTTTCAAATGAATATAAAATTGTGCATCTTACAACTCCAGCATACAGGTCACTGGGTGTAGGTGTTCAATATTGAATGGTCTAAATGCTTGTTCTGTGCATATATGCAGAGACCTACTATGCTATTGTTAGATTTTGACAAATTAGATCTTTATCTTCTCTAAACCACCCATCACATTCTTTTCTTCATATCCTTCTATTATCCAAATGCTCTGTAATGGACTGTAATAATGGCTAATAACACAGGATCCATCAACACCTGTGCAGGTAATGGAGTACTGATAGTAGCGACTGTGTAATGATTTCACTGAAGTTTTATAAACCTGTTTGTGAAATCATTACACCATATATGTATATATGTATATGGAGTTCAGAGAGTTCAGACCAGGTTATGGATAGAGTTTAGTTCTAGATCGGGAACCCATGTTAAGCTCATGAAAACTAAAAGTTTCACAGGGGTGTCTGTTCTAATTCTTGGTGATCTCTTTCACCCTGTGAAACTCATAAAAAAACAGACACAAGCAGAACTAACAGCAATAGTATTGTTCTGAATGAAACCAGTCTGCATAGTGCATAAGTAGAGGAAGTAACATATTTTAACAGATAAAGATAACTGATTTGTTTCATGTATCGAGAGTAAAAATTGCGTATAACCTTTATTTGTGCACACTTCCCTTTCACATGACGGAAAGGTTTAACCGCGATTCACCTTTGCTGTCCAAGCAAATACGATTACAGAGAGAGAGAGAGAGAGAGAGAGAGAGAGAGAGAGAGAGAGAGAGAGAGAGAGAGATATGAGCGTAGCTATGTGCTGAGGTGTGTGTGTGTGTGTGTGTGTGTGTTGTCTTTGGTGCTGCTTTGCTGTCCCGCTCTCACACTCAACACCGCGCGCGGAACTACTGAGAGGTACTCGAATCACCTGCATCTCCGTAGATAGATATACAGAGAGGGAGAGCGAGACAGAGAGAGAGACAGATAGAGAGAAGAAGAGGAGAGAGAGAGGGCTGTTTCGAGATGGATGTCCGTCGCTCGGCTTGCGCGTCCTGACTCCGGCGGCGGAGTGTGTGTGTTTGGCTGCAGCATGGTGAGGTGAGTAGATGGTGGTCTAATTTAAGAGCGGGTTTGTGTTAAGCTCGCTGATCCGCTCCGAGTGCTGGATAGACACCAGGCTGGACACTTTTACACGCTGCCCAAAGCGCGCGCCCGGGAAGACGTGCCGCTTCAGAATAAAACCGCTGTCCTGATCACGTTCATTCCTGCCGCGTGCTCTCTTCATTTAATTCACGCTCATGTCGGCTTTACTTCGGCTGCACTCGAGTACAGAACTGAAACTGTCCGTTAGATCATTCTCTTTTCTTCTGTGGTGGGCTCAACCTTTGTGTTATCTGTGCGTGTGCTTCAGACACCTTGCACTCCATCGTGTGTTCTTGATCCTGTTAAAGTTAGTAGTTGGCAGAGCTCGGACGGTGGGGTGAAGTGGGGATTTTGGTTTGGGCGGGGCGCTTTGGGGTGCTAAGGACCATGGGCAAATTCTTAATGGTCATTTGAGGCCCCCCTTGCTTTTATTTCTCCCAGATGCAGAGTGGAGGTTGGTTATTCTGCTAGTCCATCGACCACACTGACTCTTACTCATACAGCTCCAACAAACAGCCTAAGACCACTGCTAACACCTCTGTCTTCATAACACCCCTCGTTCTACTCTGCTGCACGTCCGTTTGTGGCAGTGCACTGTGTGTGTGTGTGTGTGTGTGTGTGTGTGTGTGTGTGTGTAAGGATAGTAGGGTTGGGGTATTGTGTATGCCTATATGTGTGTGTGTTGGTTTGTGAATGTATGTATTAGTGTTTATGTGTGGGCAGGTTGTAAACGTGTGCTTGCTTGTGTGTGTGCTTGGTGCGTTGCAGTGTGGATGTGGAACAGGTGTGATCGCTGAGTGTAGGTTACTGCATTTAGTTTGATCGACTGTAAACTGTTGCCTTCTGTGTGAGTCAGCAGGTCTGGCAGTGTGACAGTATTTATTGTTATTGTGATAACTTGTCACTATATGTCTCAGTGTGCTTCAAGCTAATTATGTGTATCCAAAGAACACGGACCAATTGCATGTTTCATTATAAAGAGATCAGTATTAGTTCTGTTTCTTTGGACTTACTGGCAATACTCAAGTAAAATCATTTGTAAAATATTATGACCAAAGATTTTTAAACCCGGTGTACATATTATATGTACATTCTTTCATATTTTGTTGGATTTATGAGAAATTGTAATAAAACTGATAATACTACTGCTGCTACTAATGATAAGAATTAGGGCTCATCCAAATCGTATTCATTG
The DNA here is from genome assembly GCA_037974465.1 of Brachypetersius altus. Lineage (NCBI taxonomy): Eukaryota > Metazoa > Chordata > Actinopteri > Characiformes > Alestidae > Brachypetersius > Brachypetersius altus. Next base: position 13,956,921 of record JBBPDB010000146.1, read on the forward strand.
CATTTGAATTCACGCTAAAATGTTCAAACCAGTACAAAATTGGCCATACAATAATATTATGCTTATTATTTTACTGTAATTTTGAAGTGTTACTGCAATTCAAAATATTTCCAGTAGGTGGCAAGAATGTATTAATAGTCAGTTAAACCCTGCTGCTTGTGCGCTGTATGTTGCGATAGAAGCCACAGTTGTAGCCTCTCCTTCAAATACAGATTCTGAAGTTGGAAGATGGTTAGGGCGTGATGAATTACGATTTTTGTTTTATTTATTAGCATCAGGGATTTCGTTTTATTTGGTTGCTTTTAATCTCATTCGCTGGGAGAACTTATTTTGAAACTGGAGTTGAGGCTCTAAAGTTCTGATCTTTCTGCTTGTGCTGTCGCCCTCAACAGTTATAAATGAAGTAACTAAGAAATTTAACAAGTATTTTTGTCGACTAATCAACAGTCATTTCATTTTACCTAATAAAAAACTGACACACAGATTTGTGAGATCCTGCTAGTGTTGATTTCCTCTCTTTGAGTAATTGAGTAAGTGGTAAGAGCTCCTTCTTGTGGAGAATATGCTCAACACTGTGTTTTAATGACCTGAGGACACTTTTTTCAACCTGAAAATAATCACTAAGCTTTCTTGTCAAGACTTTAAAGTTTAATCATTTTTATCAGATCACTGGTTTTTAACGTGACATTTATATTTGAGACGATTAATCAATCTTGTCATTCCTTCAACATATTTTACTGTGCATTTTTTAGACCTCTAATATCTTAAAGTCGGCCTACAAGTGTGAATTCAGATGTCCCTGCTGCTTTACTAACAGCCAGTGTCCATTATGTCTTAGTGGAGTAAATTAATACTTGAGGTTTTGAATTATATGGGCCAGCCCTGCAACTAATACTTCTCATATTAATATCCTCCATGAAAGAATTTTCAAACTGATTATAGTTTTTCAATGAATGAAACAGGCTGAGGTTTTTTTTTTAAAACCATTAAAGGACTCTGCAAGGCAGAATAAAATAAGCAGGTGAATGCAGCAATCAACCTTTAGACTTGTCAAAATGAAAAAAAAAAGCAGTCTGATGAAAAGGACTGACAGGGAAGCAGTGAAAATAGGAAAATAATATGATGCTGCGCTTAGAGCTGATGACACATTTCCCCAATGACGATTCTCTCCATTTCATGCTAGCTGAAGAAGCGTGTTGCTAACGTACTGCGGGCGTAATGAATAGTGTCTCTGTTCAGCAAACTGTGGGTTTGCTTTGCAGCTGTGCGCACACTGAAGCTCAGCTAAAGCACTTATCAGGAGGAGACTGAGAGAGTGAGAAAGAGAGGGAGGGATCTTTCGATAGAGGTCTCCGGAGATAAAGTCCAGTTTGATGTAGAAGTTCATTAGGTAGACATAGGACGAGATCAGACCCTCCACTGTGGGCGCTGCGGATGGGTTCGCCATGTATCCAGAGTGCTGAGTGCTTTGAAATCCTTCAGTGCTCTGCACCCTGTAATAGAACCTGTCTCACTGCAAATAAAGTGTTCAAGCCTTAAAGGAGTTTTAAAAACAGAGCCATTACCTCCTCTGCTTCTGCTCAGGGTTTCGTAACAGAAAGCAGCAAACATGTGCTTCATTGTCACTGGACCCTCTCTCTTATTGCAGCTCGAGAAAAAAAAGAAATCTGCTGCCAATTGCAGCGAGGCTTTGAGACGAATAATGACCTTGAGATTTGGAAGCTGGATTCCCCTGGTTCTTGTTAAAGTTGAAGTTTCTTACCTAATCCAAAATGTATCTCCTGGTTCTAATTGAAGTGCAGAGGGAGTGAGAACAATGCAATTTTAAGACCTGATCTCTTCGGCCCTCCTGTGCTTGAGGCCTGCAACGACATTGTGTTGAATCAGAAATTGGGATACAGTATTTTTGGTCAATCATCAAACCCATCAAAAAAGGTCTGATGACGCAATATTGTAGTTTGTTTGCTTTGAGAGCTAACAGTTGTTGATTTACATGTGGTACACCTGTAGCTTATAGCATTGTGCAACCCAGTGTTAACAGAGGATGCAAAGAAGCTCTAATTAGATGGGGGTGATAAGTCTCTCATGAATGCCTAATGAAGTCTTTTATTCAGCCTACACTGAGTTAGCAATCATGGCCTTCGGTCTATACACATTTTCTTCTTACACTGTTCCACTGGTGTTATCGTGGATAAAAACATAGCTGGCTGGTTCCCTTAGAGTCTATATACAGACAGAATATACTTTGAAGAGGTTAATCGGTACAACATTGTACATACTCTAAAGATGAAATGCAGATTCTCTAGTCTTTCTGTAGTCTTTGGTGCCACTTTAAAGTGCTTTTATAGAGTTAAACCAAGGACAAATACAGAGAAAAAAGCTTGTCTTTGTATTAAGACTTCCAAACCCATACTCCAATTTGGAGCTGCCTAAAGACTCAGAAGTTCTAATGATCAGGGGAAGTTTTGGTGCCAAAACTGAGAAACTGAGTCGGGCCAAAACTAAGTCAGACTGCACTTGATGTTCTGAGACCTTTGGATAGTCAATATCTTAGTTCTTGCCAAATATATCACAGTAGAATAGAATGCGAAGATATTAAGATTGCATTGGTAAAGTTAATGATCACATTCTTTCTGAGCAGTGGTACTCCGAAATCTCTAACTAGCCTGGTTTAGCATCCTTGGATTGTTTTTGTTCTTCTTATTATTGCATTAAAGAGAACCAGAAACCAAATTTGCAGAATGAGAAATCTACTAATTATGTAGTTTTTAATGTATTTTGAATTGTTCTTTTCAAACAGACTGAAAACTTCAATCAGAAGTCATACATTGCTGGTAATCTGTCAACCGCTAAACCTCAAAATCAGTATTATTGTTTGACTCTAATACTGTTATACCAGCAAGTGTGTTGTACAAGATTATGGTCAGATTATGTTATATTACAATGAAATGAAATACAAATATCTATGCAGAAGCAAGTCAATAAAGCAAATGTCATTTTTCTCTTCAGTGTGTAAATATATATAGAGCTAATATCATTAGCAGTAGCCTGCATATAAACAGACAGTGATGCTACCCTCTAAACGTGTTATGGCACCCAGTTAAATGATTCAGTGAAGAATGTTTTGTTATGTGTTTTGTTTTTATTTGTCTTAGCTTACCTGATGAAACTCACTCTACTTGTTATAATGGTAAAATGTGAGGAAACAAATCATGGTGAGGCTAAAAACAGCAATTATCTAATGTATTTTAAATTAGGGAAATATATAGAATTGTAGCAGACCTCATTAACTGACTGTTCTTATAATATATGTGATACACAGTACTGCGAAAGTTTTGGGCCACCCCTCATTTCTTTACTAGTAAAGTACTAGTTTATGCAAGTCAGCCTGTCTTATCTTTGGAAAAGTGCTTAAAGATGCAAGGTGCATAGACAAAGGTGTTCCAACACTCAGCATTCAGTACCACCAGTGTACTGATCACCGCCTGATCATCTGGAATCATCTGCTCCTGTTTCTTCACTGGTTCAGGCCTCAAGTTAGATGGCTTTGATTCATGCATAGGTCACTATGTGGCTCACTAACATTCCTCTGAAACTTAAAAAATATATATTTCAGGAAGCCTGGAGACCTGTTCCTCAGGATTACATTAAAAATACAAGAAAGTCTGGTTCTTTCTAAACAAAATATGAAGGAATGAGGGATGGCTCTGAGCTTTTGCACAGTAATGTTCATTTATTAAATGCCACTGGATGATAAAACAACTTCATTCTCTCTGTGGAAATCATGTGATTTTCATGTTCAGGCCATATGTCCAGATGATGAAAAGAGTGTTTCTGAATTACTGACCGCAGTAAATACGTTCTGTTTGGGTTTATTTTGTCCACTAGCTATTACAAATTCACTACTTAAAAAAAATCCTTCTGAAGAGTCACATCTGTGCAAGTATTATTAATATGGTATTAATATCACATTATGTATAAAATCATTACATAATGATAAATGTCATGATGATTAACCACAAAAATGACATCTTTAATCTGAATTAATTATTTGACAGATGTAGAGCAGTCACGCTATGCTGTTGGTGGTTCTGTCTGCCAGAATGTGTTCAGAAAGGACTGGCCACCCTGTTGGACTGAAATGACAGGATCTCCTTTTTAAAAGAAAACAGTAATCCTAGAATTCCCAGTAAATCTGGTGATTGTTCAGATGTATTAAGGCACATAATCTCTAGGTCTAGACAGAAGGGGGCAAACATTCCACAAATGCTTGATATATTTTTCATGCCATATTGTATAATTGTCATGTCTCTAAACAGACCCGTCTTTAGATTATCTGCTGTGTTCGTAAAGACAGGCTCTTTGGAAAGTTTCTGAGCCCAGTGAAATTAATTGTGCATGAATTGTGAGAAATCTTAGCAGTACTATCAAGAGGATATAAATTGCTTAAGGTTTTAGAGAGAGGTCAGAGTCTTAGACATGCACATGACTTTTCAGCATGAGGCTGCTGAGACTTCTCTTGTAAAGAGCAGAGTTGAGGTCATAGCGTAAGAGCAGGATGAAGTGATGAAGACTGATAGGTGTGCGTGTGTTTGTGCGTCTATGTGTGTGTGTGTGTGCCAAGCCACTGTAGGGGGGATTTGATAATAAGCTGCATGGGAATGTTTAGAATATCAGGCTGTGATGTGTCTGAGTTGGAATATGACTGTATTCATATGCACGGTGGACACCTGGGGAATACATTTCACCATTTGTTGATAAGAGACCCGTGGTTAGTGACGCCTGAAATGATTTCCATCCATACAGAGCATCTGAGAGGGATATAAAGGGAGAGAAAGAGCGAGAGAGATAGACAGCAATAAGAAAGTGAATGACAGAACGAAAGAAGTAGACAACAATGAGAAAGAGCGAGAGAGAGAGAGAGAAAAAAAGTGAAAAGTAGAGGCTAGAGGAAAAACAAACACGAGAAAAGTCTGTAATCATGAGGCAAAGTGGAGTGCTTAGATAATTAGGGTTGCGCTACTGTAATGTGCTAATGACGGATGCACCATCTGTCTGAATCTATTATTATTTACATGTACCCATTCCGGCTTCCTTCTGAGTGCGTTTCTCCATACTGCTGTGTGGGGGCGTGTGGTCCTGAACGCATCCCCAAAGCCTCTTTTGGTCCTCTGATCCATCCGTAATCAGTGTGTGCCAGCCACAGCGCCCTAAGGGGCCGAGCGGCAGGCCAGGGCTATTGCAGGGGCTGGAGAGAGAGAGAGAGGGAGTGCTCTCGGTGAGTGCAGGTCTGGCAGGTATTCTACAGAAGAGAAGCAGGAGAGCCCTCATTTATTTGGCTGAGGAGCAGGAGATTGCAGGGCCAAACCTGGGGTTAAGAGAGCTGTTCAGGAGAGCTGATCAGTGTCTATGTGTGTGTGTGTGTGTGTGTGTGTGTGTTTAGAGGGGTTTCTGGAGGAGCCAGGAGAGTGGGGGGTGGAGAGGTTTGATTATGGCATTAACACGGGGGCTTCTGTCCAGCACCTCAGTTGAATGCGCCCCGTGTGTACAGTATGCTTCCACTTTAGTGTGGTAAACTGATTTAGGGCCATTAGCTTGCTCTCTGTCCAAATGACATGGACACCATGTGCCCTGAACAAAGGGTCATTCACAGTGCAGCCACACTGTTGCCTGACACTTTTACAATGCCCACAGTTTTAATTCAATCAAATGTTATGCATGTATTTTTGTACAAATTCGGGACAGTGCACATTAATCAACTGTGTAAGAGTGCCAGCATTAGCCAGCTGGCAAATTTGCAACGTTACTCCCTAAAGGCTGATGCTATAAGCCATTTACTTGTGAAATGTTTTGTTTACTCATAAGATACATTCCTAGCAGAGATGAAAAATAACACAAAAACAAAATAAAGCATAAAGCATCCTCTCATCTCTACAGAGGAAGGAAAAGTTTCAGTCTAAGAGACTGTACCAAAACAACTTTAGAAGTTGCACACAGTGCAGATGGTATGTTTAAGTTTCATTCATGATGCAGTGCTCATAATGCACACATATATCTCACCACAATACTTAAACCACCTGCCTAACTCTCTGACCCATCAAGGCATGCACCAAACAAGTCCTTTAAAGGTGTGGTGTGGTATCTGGAATCAAGACATTGACAGCAGATGCTTTATATCCAGTAAGTTGCGAGGTGTGTACCCCATGGACTTGACGAGTTTGTCCACTTTCAGCGTATCCCACAGAAATTCATTTGGGTTGAAATCTCCAGGGATTTTGGAGACAAGTCAAGCTCATATTCCTGAACAATATTTGCAGTGTGGCAGGATGCATTACCCTGCAGAAAGAGGCCACTTCAACAATGTTTTGGGAGGTGGCACATCCACATGAATGCTAGAACCCAATATATCCCTGCAGAATGCTGCCCGGGGCATTGCACTGTCCCTGCCAGCCTGCCTTCCTTCTGAAAGGCAAGCTGGCAGAGACAGTGTGATGCCCCAGGCAACATTCTGCAGGGATATCTTGGGTTCTAGCATCTCCTCCCCAGGTAAGCATCACAACAATACCTGACTGAATACATGATGTCAGCGAAATAGGACAGAGGTCAGCATGGGCAGTCTGACTGGTCTGCAGCTATGCAGCCCAATACTGTGTTCTGACACTTTTCTGCCATAGCCAGCATTACGTTTTTCAGCAAGTGGTGCTACAGAAGCTCTTGTGTGAGATCAGATCAAATGGGCTGGCTTTCACTCCCCACTCACATCAGTGAGCCTTGGGCGTCCATGACCCTGTTGTCTGTTCTCCAGTTTTTCTTCCGCACTTCACAAAACCTGACGTTTTGGAGATGCTCTAACCCAGATGTTCTGATCTAGCCATCAAAATAGGACTCTTGTAGAAGTTGCCCAGATACTTACACCTGTCACCTTCAAGAGCGGACTGTGCACTCACTACCTAATACGAGCCACCTCTTGTCAGGTGCCATTGTACCACAGTAATCAATGTTATTCACCTGTTGGAGTCTATAATGCTATGGCTGATTAGTATATTGCAGTACTAGTTAGTTCACTATTTACAGA
>JBBPDB010000146.1:13993864-14012430 GCA_037974465.1 Brachypetersius altus
CACACACACACACACACACACACACACGCACACACACACACACACACACACACACACACACACACACACACACACAGTAAAGCCATCCCTCATTTCTTTATATTTATCTTTGAATCACCTTGTTGGTGCAACAATGCTGTGTTATGTTTGTCAAACTGTCTTATCTTTGGCATATTGAGTAGATTAAATGAATGAAATAGGAGGAAATGCTTTGCTGTGAAAGGCTGTAAAATGGCTAAAAATAAAAGGAGCCTAGATGAAGATGTTCCAACCACTCAGCATTCAGCACCACCAGTATACTGATCACAGGCTGATCATCTGGAATCATCTGCATCTGTGTTTTCACTGCTTCCTTGATCTTTTTGCTTTGCAAGAATGATTCATGTGTAGGTAAACAAACAAAAAAACCTCTAAAATTGGAACTAGACTGAAAATGAGGGCCTTTGTAAGTCTTTCAGGATGCCTACAGAACTATTCCTCAAGACTGAAAAGGAAATCTGCCCGTTTTGGAAGCAAAATGTGAAGACATGAAGGGTGGCTCAAGACTTTTGCACAATACTGTGCATTTTATCCATAGTTCTCAAACCAATCAACGTGCTTTGTTGTACACTGTGTGCGTCCTGACTTGGCTTGACCACGAACCAGGTGCTTGGAAAACATTCAATGAACGCATGCATCCCCAGGTCATTATAAAGCTGTTTTAGAGTCTGGATGTTCTCCACAAGGGGGTGCAGTTTGCACTCTAGTTTTTTCTGTGTGCATCACTGAAAGAGAAGAAACCCACACCAGCAGGATCTCACTAATGTTAAATAGTTATAGGTACAAATGTTATGACTGCAAAGTCAAGTTCAACTTTTGTAGTTGATTAATCTGCAAAATAATTAATGGATAGAAAACCTGATTACCAATACAAATTGATACATTATCAGTTTACTTTTACTCATACCTGCAAGCATTACTCTGACATCAACATCTGACATAATATATGTGACATAAGCTCTATTGCATGATCCCATGATAACGAATAGACACTGAACATATGAGATTTGAAAAAAAAATCACAATAAATGATGTCGCTCAAACTAAAGCCAACATTACAAGCAACCTAATAAAACACTGAATTATTAGACACAAAGCTATTGCCAAGTGAGAAGGAATGTCTGTAGACCAACTGGGGTGGTTCCTGTTTATGCAAGAAAATTCTATAGATGCACCCCTGGTCTTTTGGATCATACGGAATATCACAGTCATGCTATTTAGCAATATAATTCATATATGGTACTTGACCATGGTACTTGACCATCACACTTTTCCCTCTGTGCTTATTTTTTATTTATGCCCTGTTATTACACCCTCTCATGAATTGAACCCCAACCTAGAGCCTAATAGCTAATGGAATATTTCCGTTTATGGCAATTAAAATATAAACTATATGTACAAAATGCTTTTCTTTACAGGGAGTAGAAAAAAAGAATGCTTTTGTCCAAACATAGACACTGGCATACAGCATTGTCAACATATAGCCATCTGTGGTTGGATAGCAGTATTACTGTACAAGCTGGAAGCAGATGTGAGATATCCACGCTGCTGTTGGTGGGATTGTATTGCTCTGCAGATGCTGAGATGCTTTCTGGTTGTTTACACATTCTGCAGCTGACTCCTGTCGGGACCACCATCTTCACTGGCTTCTCCGGAAACAACGGAGCCACTGATATTGACGATGGACCAAACGGCCAGATTGAATACGCCATTCAGTACAATCCCAGTGATCCGGTAACGCAGCTGTTATTGTGAATATAATCATGATTTTGTGTGTAATAAATTGACTGAATCTTCTGTATTTATCTTTATAACTCTCCCTTTCTCTCTGTCTCTCTGTCTCAGTTGTCTAATAGGACTGTTCGGGTTGCTAATACACTGTCCGGTAACATCGTTCTTGCCGAGAGACTGAACTATGAAGAGAGGACACGCTATCAAATCACTGTCCAGGCCAATGTAAGACATTCGGTCAGAGTTTCAGCTTTCTCTCTGATGTTCTCATTTCCTCTGCTAATTGTAGGCTTTTAGCCTGACCTCTAACCCCTGATCCCTGACACTGTGTCCAAATACTGCTGCAAGTTGCTTTTTCTTGACTTTTTATACTTCTCGTATGCACTTGTGCCCACATGCATGCATTAGTTTTCATTCCAAACATTTGTATTTCCGTGCCCACGCATTTATTTATTTATGGCCAGAAGATGCCATGGCTGTGTTGCCTTCAAAGCAAAAGCTACTGGGCAAAGATTTTGGTTGCATCTCTGTTTAGTAAAGTGTAAATTGGGGTTGAAATCCAGGGTGAGTCATTGCTCACCCTGGATTTCAACCCGGGTGTCCATGTAGTTTGCTTTATTTACAGCTCATTTGCAGCTGTAAATTGCTTAATATGTGTTGTAATAGTCTGGTTTAAGAGGAACTCTTTGCTAAAATCATGGCAACTCAACCTTTTTCTGCTTTTTGGATGTCTGCATTCCCTTTAAAAAATCCTTTGAAACATTCCCATCAGTTCCCTCTTTTTGATGCTCCTTTACCTGCATCTAAATACCCACATCCTAGAGCCCCTCATGCTGATAGGGCGGAGAACGGCTCATTCATTTCTGAAGCGCTCCTCAGTCTGAGCATGAGGCGCATACACAACAGCTTCGGCAATAAAGGGCCTTCATTGAGGCGAGCCCAAGCCTGCGAGAAAGAGAGCGAGGGGGATATGCTGGGCATGCTTTCACAAAGCCTTTCAGACAGCCCACATGACTGCTATATCAGTGCGGCTAGGGCTCAAAAAAGTTTCCCCCGAAGAGAGCACTGCAGTGATTTCAGCAGAGGAAGAGGATAATGATCTTACAGGCACTCAGGAGATTGTTGATGCATCGGTGTTATTTTGTCACACACACAAAAAAAGACCCAAGGAAATAACTACACCCTTCCCATCCTCTCACTTGAAGAGAGTTCTGGATTCATCAGTTTAGCCCCCAGTGTGACTTACGAAAGCTCCACACCAAGCTTTTATTATAGCTCTAATAAAGCATAGGATGTGTAAAGCCTCCACTGTACTGTGGGCTCAAGGACTGTATCTCTTTTTTTTTTCTGTTGAAGCCGTGATGAAGCTTCCGCGGTGCTGACAGATCGTTTATGCAGCAGGAAGAAAGCAAGCGTTTCTATCTGCTCAAGCTCATTTTGTCTTGCTGCAAGAGCAAATTAACTTGGTTACACTTTACTGTGGCAGTGTTCAAAAGGCTACATGGCATCCACTTTATGCCAGCTGACAGTAACCTATAGATATTAATTAAGCTTACTCCAAAATGCGTCCACTGTCATTACTCTTTCTGAAGTAAAACTGACTCAAGTAGCCTGTTGACAACTGCCACATGTTGGAATGAAACTTAAAATTGATTTAGATTTATGGGGGTTACTCTTCAATACCTTTCATTTTTACTGAATAGGTGCAGCTCATCTACTTTAATTCTCTGTCACCTTTTTAATGTGATGTGATTTTGCAATATTTACAGTATTTAAAATAATGCCCTACCTGACATACACTATATTTATTCACTAAGTATTCTGATTAATGAAATGAGCAATTGCATATATTGTATTATCTCTATAAACAAGTATTACCAGTTAAATATGATGCTTTGAACAGGCTGTACATGAGCTTAGGGTCACCATGCCCAAAGCCAACCACTGTAAGGGTGCAAAGCTCTCCCACATTGTACTGTGGAGGAGTGGAATGCTGCTGGATATCTAAGGAAACAAAGGCTGGACTTATCCCAGAACCAAGTGCCTTCCTGCGCTCGGGGCCTCGAAAAGCATCCAAGTCAAGTATGCAATAGAATGTTATAAATAGAATGTTATAAACAATAAAATCCTTATTAGTATCGCAACAACTGATAATTAATATCACAATTAAAATCACTGTTTAAAACCGCTGGTATTGACAGTATATTGCCGAGCGCTATCTAGGCTCATATTTATTCAATAACGGAGCCTTACATTCCTTTTTACCTAGACTCTCCTTTGTTTTAGAGCCCCAGTTGTGCTCATTGCTGATTGGCTCTGGCAGGATTTTACACCATGACTGCAGGCTACCCCCAGGCCCTCCAATCGCTGCTTAAAACAGGATACTTTTAACTGTATTTTCTGACTTATATGTTTTACTTGAAATCCCCGTTGTATTTTACCTTGGTTTGACCTCAGGCTGGTTTGGAATGCTTGAAACACATTCATATCCAATAATCTGATGAGGGGATTTCGAACTCATTTCGCTCTTTTTCGCTACGCTGTTCTTATGAACACTGTTCTTATGAAGCATATTTGCCGACCCAAGGCGTTTTTCTGCATAAGTGCTGGTCTTTCTCATGCGGAGATTATGAGCTTCTCTTGGCTAGTATTGTGAATACCTGCGGAGCCCCCCCGGCTCATTCGTCATGAAATGTTCTCAAGATGCCACAGCTGGCAAGTTAGAAGGATGTGGAAAATAGAAGGGGAAAATGTTACATAATTTTAATATGGTAGTAACATTATGTTGGTAGAGTCGCAGACTATGCACTTAAACATAGATCTCTTCCAGTCCCATTTCTGTCAAATGCAAACATGTGTTTGCATTTGTTCTGGAATATCTATGTGTATTTGTGTGTTTCTGTCTGATTCAAGCTGAGAGATTTCTAAAAGCCTGAATATATACAGGTGGAGAGAGTAATGGGTGCTGGATTGCAATGTGATGTACTTTGCAGTCAGAGGAAAAAAAGGGGTCATCATGTCAGTTTGTAAAAAGATGCCTGAATAAAGCTTTTTTTGTCTGATGTATCCTGCCTACATTAACTGATGGTATAGGTAGTCCTCCAGTGCAAGCTGGGGTCAGGTGCCTTGTTGAGGGTCAGGATAACAAGGCCACAGTCTTGTCAGCTGTTTCTCAGTCCATGACCTTTTCTGCTTCACCACTCATATCCACCGCCCTGCTCTGCTACGTCAGTACGCATATGCCGGAGTGCCAGAAAGGCCTCAGACCTCAGAGAGTTAAGTCTTTAAGCACAAAGCTGGTTTAAAGCAATGACTTGTCTCAATATTGCAACTTTCTTAATTTCCCAAATGTAGCATGTAGTTTGGTGCCTGTAGTTTCTTTAGTTTTAAAGATACAAATCCAGTGTAACTAAGAAATAATAGAAGACAGTACGCTGTAATTAGCATCCTGCATATTGCGGGACAAAGTTCTCACACGCTTTCTGATCAAACTGTCCTGAGACTCTTTTCAAATACAGTTGAAACCAGAAATGTAGATACACTTCAGAAAACAACACAAAAATTTCTTTACTGCCAAACATTCAATCAGAGTAAAACTTTTCTGTTTTAAATAAATAAATATTAACATGATTTTTGCATTTGTTAAATGTCAGAATAAAGTGAAAGAGAATTTTATGCAACTTTTTATTTATTACATTCATCAGTCAAAAATTTACATACACTTCCTTAGTATTTGGTAGAATTGCCCCGAATCTGTTTCACTTTGGCCAAACGTTTTGGGTATCCTTCCACAAGCTTTCTACAATATTTTGCTGGAATTAACAGAACTGGTGTAACTGGGAGAGGTTTGTAGGCCTTCTTGCTTGCACTCGCCTTTTCAGTGTCGCCCTCAAATTTTCTATGGGATTGAGATCAGGGCTTTATGATGGCCACTCCAATACCTTGACTTTGTTGTCCTTAGGCCACTTTGTAATTAATTTGGAGGTATGTTTGGGTCATTGTTCATTTGGAAGACCCATTTGCGCCCAAGCTTTAACTTCCTGGCTGAAGTCTTCAGATGTTGCTTCAATATATCTACGTACATTTCTTCTCTCATGATGCCATCTATTTTGTTAAGTGCACCAGTCCTTTCTGCAGCAAAGCTGCCCCACAACATTATACTACCACCCCCATACTTCACAGTTGGGATGGTGTTCTGAGGCTTCAAAGCTTCCCCATTTTTCCTCCAAATATACCGTTTATCATTATGATCGAACACCATCAATTATGGCCGATCACCATCAACCATCACCACCAATTTTTGTTTTGTCAGACCACAGGACATGTCTCCAGAAATGAAGAGTTTTGTCCCCATGTGCAGTTGTAAACTGTAGTCTGGCTTTTTTATGGAGGTTTTGAAGTAATGGCTTTGTCCTCCCAGAGTAACCTTTCAGCTGATGTCGGTACAGGACTCATTTTACTGTGGATAATGACACTGTCTTACCAGTTTCAGCCAGCGTCTTCACAAGGTCCTTTGCTGTTGTCCTGGGGTTGATTCCCGCATTTCGTACCAAAACACGTTCCTCTCTGGGACTCAGAATCTGTCTCCTTCCCGAGCGGTATGACGGTTGTACATTTCCATGTTTTTATACTTGTGTATTATTGTCTGAACAGATGAACGTGGAACCTTCAGATATCTGGAAATTGCACCTAAGAATGAGCCACACTTGTGGAGGTCCACAATTCTTTTCCTGATGTCTTGGTTGATTTCTCTTGATTTTCCCATGATGTCAAAGAAAGAGGCTCTGTGTTTGAGGTGTGCTTTTTTATGCATCAACAGGTGTGCCACCAATGAACTCAAATGGAATGAATTAATCTATCAGAAGCTTCTTAAGCTCAGAATGGAATCATTTGGAGTTTTCTTTTTGTTTAAAGACAATAAAATTAGTCGTATGTATGCTTCTGACTTTGATGAAAGTGATTTAAAAAAATACATAAAAATTCTCTTTTTTTATTCTGACTTTTAACAAATGCCAAAAATATGTTAACATTTATTTATCTAAAAGAGAAAAAGTATACTCTGATTTATTGTTTGACAGTAAAGAAAAAAAAGTTTTGTGTTGATTTCTGATGTGTATGTAAATTTCTGATTTCAACTGTAGATTTGCTTACATGATTCTGATACCATGTGGACAGAAGTGCAGAGAGTTTTAAGATGGTTCCTACCACTGTTTTAATCAGTCTGATAGACTACATAGTTCATATTAAATAACAGTAATACAAGCAGTTTCCATAAGCACATATGCATGTTCAATAGTTGCTAGACTTCTGACACTTCTAGAAGTCTAAAAAACAATAAAATCTTAATTTTTGGTGCAAATTATCAACAGGTTATCAGAAACCTATCGAACAATTTGAGTGAAAACTAGAATCTTTGAAAGGTTGATGTATTGATTAAGTTTAAAGTCTAAATAGCGACCTAAAAATTTTCAGTGTGGTTTCTGATCACGCTGTATAATTCAGATTCATGAACCTTTCAGCACTGGCGACTATGAGTTTTCTCCTCATTAGCTAAGCTACATTAGCTTCATAGTTCCAATACAAAACTAAAGACACAAAACACAGGCACTGAACTTGTCTTGACTGTGTTTGGGGTAAAGGGACATCTGTGTTCAGTCGCTGACCATACAGTCACTAATCCCTTTGGTAACTATGGTAACCTATTTGCAGGACCGTGCGCCGTTTCCGGCCAGCCGTCGCACGGCCACAACCACGCTGACTCTTGACGTCTTAGACGGTGATGACCTGGGTCCCATGTTCCTGCCCTGCATTCTGGTCAATAACACCCGTGACTGCAGCCCTGTCACCTACCGAGTGGTCATCCCTGAACTGGCGGAGCCGGTGAGAGCCTTCACACTGCAGCACTGCTCATGCACTTCACATACTGGGAGCTCACTAAGGATGTGCTTGACTCTGCGTCAGAGTTAATAATGCACTGGTGTGTGTCTGGGGAATGGGTCAGTGACTGGAAGAAATAGTGAGGGCTCATGGATAAACCATGGATGTGCACTGCTTAACTTCACCTCACCCCTCAAATAGCCCTCCACTCCTCCCTCCCACTGTAGAGCCCACTCTTTGTCCCTCCTGTACTGTCTCTAAGAGGAGTGTATCTTGGTGACAAAAGACTAAAACCTGGGAGCCATTTTATTAGCATTAAATGAATGCACCAGTACGCTTGGAGAGTGTGCCACTTATTAATGGCATTTTGCTTGGCTTCAATATGAGTCACTCTCTGTGTGTTTGTCTTGTGTCTAGGCTTGTATAGGTGACTTTATGTCTGTGCAGTAATCTAGGAGAGCAGACGGCTGATCTTCTCTGTATTGCTGTATTTAGACATGAAAGTCTGATTTATTTGATGGAATAAGTCTGTTTGTAAATATGTATGCAAACCAGGATTACCCAAGAGGTGCCTCTTGCTTTATTTAGTGAAATGTCACTCTCTCAGTTCCTCACTTTCTCTGCAGATCGGTGTAGCTCGCAGACTGCTCCACTGACCCTTTGCCTTTATCTTACACTTGGCTTAAGATGAGAGGGCCAGGGCAGGAAGAGAGTGCAAGAGGAGGAGAGAGGGATAGAGAGAGGGATTGAGATGAGAGAAAGGAGGTGGGCCTTGAGAAAGCTGCTCCAGATGGAGGCATAAAAATGGAGAGCAGACGCCGAGGGGGAAGACGAGGACGGCAGTGCAAGATTCTGGATGTCTTCGGCCTTCAGATAAAAGATGGGCCCAGACTTCTGGCCACCGAAACGTTCAGGCTGAAAACAGACAGAAACTGTAGTTTTGCACTTTTTCGGTGTAAAGTGAAATGCAGAACGACTGAAAAAGTTACAGTGTTTCTTTTTTATATTAAATAGGCCAGCTATAAAGTGTCAGCATACAGGGATGCAGGAAAGTGTTTGAAGTTAGGGGTTCTACATTTTTAAGCAGAATATGTATGACATGTATACATAATAATGGTCATGCATCACTGCATCTTTTTTTATTTTTAAAAGCAGAACATGGTGTATGAACAATGTGATGAGAGACAACAACATACACATATAACTGATGCATCAAGCTGCTGATGCAGTAATGTCTTGTTCTGGACCAACATTATGCAAATAAGCTGAGCTGCAACCAGTTAGACTGTTGATAAGAGGTGCGGTATCAGTGTCACATGTGTGGAGGTAAGTGGGAGGTATAACGGATGAAAAATCAACTAATAAAGCCCATTCAAAACAGGACATTAATACATTATTGTGATTTTACATTGAAATATATTAAAAAGTTACTTTGCGCCACCCCCTCCGCATCGCTTCAAGCTGCTTGTTGTTTAGTGACACACCCCAGTGCAGCTAACAGAGAGGGATGCCATATGGCTTGCTGTGATGAAATTGTTAAATTAAACATTTTGCAGATTCCGAAAATACATAAATAAATCATATAAACAAATACAAACTTCTTTCTGCAACAATCATACACAAGTCTTTTCTATGCTCATATTGTCTTAGAATTCAGGGTTTTAAAAATGATTTTAATTAAATCATCCCTGTAGCCTCAGCACATTAGTGATAATATAATACCTAATAAAAACAATAATGAGACCATGTTGCTTGCTGAAGGATCCAGAAAAGAAAAAAGGAAAAAGAAAGCTGTATACTGTGGCTCCCAAGCAGCATAACGATCAAAAGTTATTCTATGAGCAGTTTTAAAAACTGGCCTCATTTATGAATGTGATGATGTGTATATGGAGTATTTCTCAGTGGCTTTGAACATGACTCAGCATTTATCGGATTGCAGAACTGGAACTATCCGTTTTACAAATCCAATAAGTGAGTGATGGGGAAAAAAACAAACTAAATCTCTATTGCTGAGGAGTAAGTGTGAAGGGGGTGAAAGTGAAGCTTTAGGTGAGGGGTCTCTGGAGCTGCAGCAGTCAGTGCAGGTGTGCTGTGTCTGCTGAAGACCCGAGCTCAGGTCTTCCAGCAGCGAACACAGAGGAAAGCCTAGCAAATAAGCACCCACTGTGCCTGTTGTTTGCTGAGGCTTTTCATAATTTATGATAAAAGGTTTACAGATGGCTAACTATGCAGATTTTGCGAGCCGCATCATTCCCAAAGGCTGTCTCTGTTTCTAGCTGAGCTGTACCCTGCTATTTGCTGCTCAGTGGTTGTACTTTCTTTCCACACGTCACTTTATTTTATTTTTTATGTGCACTACTGAACAGATTAGGATTGTGGAGGGAACCTGGAGTGCACTGCGTGGTGCTTGTGTGTGGAGATTTGTTATGTCTTTTTGTAGTTGAATTCTTGGAGGTGATGTTTCTGACACCTGTGATTCTGTTGTTCAGTGTAAGGGTGTTCTGCTTAGTGCACCAATGAGTTTTTCTGTCAGTGATTAAGGGACTACTTTAGGGACTTTGGGGGTATATTTCAAAGGGATATAGTGTGTTTGAGACTATAGAACACATTTGCTTTGATGTGACACTCAGGTGAGATTTCGCTTTTATGCTCCTTTATTCACTTTGGCTTTTGCTGGCTCCGCACAAGTGTTTGCAACTTGAGTGAAATGCAAAACCCAAGTCGACACTAAACTCAAAATGACCCCTCAGGTGTATCTATAGAGAACAATGACTGATTCCATCTTTCTGTCTGTCCCTTCTTTTATTTCTGTATTTTTTTTTTCTTTTCATTTTGCCAAGTAGAAGCTAGATTTCTGGTTCAAAGCATTTCTTTTTGTCTATTTCTCTCTTTTTTACACTTACTTCACTGCCCCTTTCTCCCTGTGGGTTGTAATAGTTAATCGTAATTAATGAGAGTGGATTCAGGTTTTATGAGCTGTGATACGAGCCTCCTCTATTCTCCCAATTTCTAAAGAATGCTGGAGGGCAGAACAGTGGCTAGTTTTGAGCGTCCCAGGTGAGAATAGGCCTAATTTACAGCATCCCATCGTTAATAAGTTCTGATGGGCAATCGTTTAGTATTTTTATTTACTTTTTGGGTTTTGGGTGAGCAAGGTTTTTCTCCAGCTCAGGATAAGAGCCGATCCCAAAGGGAACGTTTCTTATTAGCTATTCTGTTCATTAATGCATGTTTGTGCGCATTTGTGTGTGTGTGTGTATGTGCTCATGACTGATCTGTAACAGCAAATATGCAGCATAAGCAGATGTTTACGTTTACAGCATTTAGTAGACGCTCTTACAGCTAATAAGGGGCAGGACTAACAGATTTCTGTCTCTTTGCAGTTGTTCTACACCAGGACAGGTTAAATCTTCAGTATGGAACTTTAAAGTGAGGCAGATTATTACAGCTAAAGCAAAGCAGTTTATTTATTTATAGGGATTTTAAATAGTATAAATGGGTTATATTTACTTACATATTTATTCTTCATATATACACTAACAGACAAAGGTTTGCACACACCTTCTCATTCAGTGTTATTTCTTTGTTTTTATTATTTTCTACATTGTAGATTATATTGAAAAGTAACAAAGTGATGAAGGAACACATGGAATTATACAGAATATGTTTTGTAATAAGGTCATGATGGACTGTTTTTTTTAATCAGTTAAGTGGTTCTTGCCATAAGGGGGAGTAGAACCGTAGTCAAATAGGATCACTAACTGTGTACCAACCCGACCATCACAACTGATGACCCCAAACACATTAAGAATACAAGAAATTCCACTAATGAACTCTTGACAAATAACACCTGTTAATTAAATACCATTCCAGGTTGAAACCTCATGAATCTGAAAAAATGCCAAGAGTGTGCAAAGCTGTCATCAGAGCAATATTAAAAACAAAGGAAACCGTTGAATGAGAAGGTGTGTCCAAACCTTTGACTGGTAGTGTACTTATAAATAATATGTAGTTTATTAATTCATCAGAAATAGCCTTCAGAAATGTATCTGTCACAAAAGCCAAAGAACTGCTCTGCCCATGCTCTGCCCATGCCCTGCCCATGCTCTGCCCATGCTCTGCCCATGCTCTGCCCATGCCCTGCCCATGGATGTATTTCTGACTGTTGACAGTCTTACAGAATGCAGGCTAAAACACCTTCCAACCCAATATGAAACTGTTCCTCACGTCTCACTTCAGCGTTGGTTTAGAGCTGTTATGTAACTTTCTTGTTTAAAGTCCTTCACTCATAAGCTGCACTATGCTTTCGAAGCGAATCAAAATTAGTGCAGTTGGAAATTATGACATTTGACAGCCTGATAATGTTGGTTTGATTATGCAAAATCAAACAAACAACGTAAAAGCAATCAAACAACAACAATCTGGTTAAATCCATGAACAGGACCTTTCACATGCATACAAAATAATAACACTGTAATTAGTCATGCACCATAAATGTACGCATGTGTGTAAACGTGTTATACTTTTCATTCAACTGAGTTGACTTTTTACTCCGTAAAGGTTTTCTGACCCCTACAAGAGTTCTGTGGGTAGAGTGTGGATCGATCAATTCTTTGGAATGTTCTCAAAATTCCCTTTTTAACTAACCATATTACCATTGATCTGAAGTTACTCCACTGTTTTTGCAAAAATTCAGCATAATTGCATCATTAAGATGCAATGAGCGTGGTCTAATAGGCTTAGTGAATCAAACCCACTTTTCTTTACAATGGTGACGACAGAAACCCGAGATCTCAGTCTCGAAAAAGTAAATGTAACCAGTTTATTTACCATCTGAAACAACAGTGGACCTGAGCATGTATTCTTCATGTTTAAAAGTAATTGTATACTTGTGGGGTAAAATAGTGTTTTTTCTTTGGGTACAGTTATACCATGCATGTACCCATCCACCATGAATGGCTTTGAAAACACAAGCTTTTAGCCAAAACCTGATCTGTAAACTGTTGTACAATGATGTCTCCGAAATCAGACATTTGTATTCATAACCATTACATATAAGGGCTCTCTGTGAGGGACCATTATGGAAGCTGAACATTTCAGACATCTGGTTCATATCTCCACCTCTGCGAACAATTGTGGCCTCTACGTTTTTCTAGGATGTAGTATTTCACATAAAAACTGTATAATTGACATTTATTATTTTTATATTATTTTTAATTATGCAGAAAATAAAAAAGTGAAATTACCCGTTTAGTTACCCCAGTATGTGTGTTTATTTTAGAACAAAGTGAATCCTCTAAATGTGACCCCACCCATCCGAGCAGTGGACCAGGACAGAAACATCCAGCCTCCTTCGGACCGCCCCGGCATCCTCTACTTCATTCTGGTTGGTACGTATCCTGATCACAGGTTCTGCGTTCGTGTTATATTTGTTTTATTTGAATAAGAGAGTGGTCTGGGTCTGTATTTGCTCTTATTTGCTCTTTCTCCTGTCTTCAGGTCAGCCAGCAGCGTACTCAGAGTTCTTTTCTCTGAACAGGAGCACAGCGGAACTACGTCTGCTGAAGCCTGTCAGCAGAGACCTGTATCAGAGCTTTACTCTCGTCATTAAGGTCAGCACCACCGCACTAATCGCTCACCCACTCTCTGCCCTCACCACCTGGCCTTAATAGCCAGGACATTACTGCCTAATTGTTTTGAGACATGTATGAGCCCTGGATATTAAGTAGTTAAATCATTAAACTGCTTAATATCCAGGGCTCATACATGTCTTAAAACATGTACTTTAGGCAATTACAGTATACCGTATGATATTAACTGTCAATATCATACGGTATACTTTAATTGCCTAAAGTCATATATTTGCATTACAGCAAAACTAAGGGGCACTAGAAACTCCCTCCGCGCTGCAAAGGAGAAATTTAATCAGACTGCATTTCCACTAAACCTTGCCAATTAGACTCAAACCCGAGATAATTACAGCAGATTACATAAATTATAGCACTTTGTAGCAGAGTTGCATTTCACCATTCAGAGTGGACTCACATTTTGAATGATTGGGCTGACAGCATTCATAAACTGCTCCGAAAGAATGAAAGAATGGAATGAAGGAAGCCAGAGAGCAATGAAGAGATTGATTTTTATTAAGTTTATTTGGCTGCTGTTGTGTTAGTAGAAAGCCAAGAAATGCTAGCAGTGCATTCCTGTTGATTTGTAAAATGGATAGTTCTGTTAAATACTTACTATTATGATTATATTATTAGTAAATAATATACACACATGCTTGACCTTTATGATGGCAACCATAGCTTAGTGTTAACCAGTAGCTTGTAATGAATGTTATCATTATTCTTATTAATAATGATAACAAATGTAATTGTTTATTGACATTTCTGATATCAAATATTAGTATTTTAGGAAAAGCAGTGAACTGCTAGAGGCTTTGAGTTGCCTCTGTTAAGGGTTTAGGAGTAAAGGTTAGGTACGTTGAGCGCTGAATTGCATAACGCCGCTGGTTGATGGCTTTATTCTCAACTTCTGAAAGCTTATCACAAGTGCCCTTATGGACACAACTGAGAGCTTGCCTCATCATATCAGGACTTGCCAGCAAACACAGTCAGTGCAGAAATGCTTTGGTGCATAAGTGTGTGTGGGCAGGGTTGTGTCTATATTTTTGTAGACGTTGAGCTCAGATCAATATTAGACCCTGCTATAAGATACTTAGAGGAAAATAGTGGTTGCCTGAGCCAGTAATGGGGAAAAGCACTGTGCTTATAGGCGCATACACACACACATACATTCACGCGCGCACACACTCATACAGCACATTCATGCGAGTGAGAAACCGTTCACTGTGCATTTTCAATTAAGTGAAATGCAGCCCCTAATTCAATTAAGCAAGGAAAGAGAGAGAAGGAGAGAAAGGAAGAGAGAAGCATAAAGCAGATTATTGTTCAGCAAGCAGCCAGGATTATCACATCATTTAGAAATGTTAAATACCTCTGTTTCCCACGTTAAATGGTCGTGTTTGCTCTTCATACGAATCTGTGTCATATATATACCGAGTGTTCCGGTATAGCAGACTGGAAACGAGGTTTGTTTCGCTCAGTGCGTCAGAGGCGTTTTGGAAACATGCTCCAGAAAATAAAGTATTGAACAGTTGGAAACCTGAATTATGCAGCTCAGGGAAATGTGCCATGGCTTTGCAGTTTTCTGTCTAACACAAATTAGAGATTTCTTAGCCATATATGCAGAGATGTGTCAGCCATTTCTACATCTGCATATAAAATTCATTACTGAGTCATTTGAAGGCTGCATCAGGTAAATATGAGCTCTGTCAGTTCTCTCGCTGTTTTCCTGTGTTTCTTTCCTGTTTCTTTTCTCATGCTATTTGAACAACACCTTTTTACATGACAGCATTTCGCCTCTTTTTATCCATACAGTTAAACACTGAAGTTATAACACACCTTATAACCTCAGTAGCAGGGGATGAAATTGGTGAATAGAGGTAACTGTGATAATCATAAAACAGAAAAGGCCGTTTTGCATCTTCTTTCACATATAGGGAGTGAAAGGAATTTTTAAAATCACAGATAATGTCTGTATCTAATGTGAAACTCTTTTTTTGGAAGATTTGATACCAGAGTACCAGAGCTTTCCAGATGGATTTGGATTGAATTGGACTGATTGAATGAATCTGATGTTGCTGTGTGCTGTCCCCTGATTATATGCTATGTGTAAATAAAGACTGAGCTAATCCTCAGGCAGCTTCGCAGAGCTGCCGCCCACGGTGCTGAAGTGGCCTCCAGCTGGGGCGGCCAGTGAGCCTGTTGTTTAATTCTGGGATGGCCAGCCTCTCTAACCCCACGGTCGCAGTGTATTTACCCTGTTTGTTTCTTTGCTTTGTTTATGTGGGTGTGTTTGTGAGCAGGCCGAACAAGATAATGGTCACCCTCTCCCTGCATTTGCTGACCTGCGGATAGATATTTTGGATGAAAACAACCAGGCCCCATACTTCCAGCAGCCATCCTACCAGGGCTTCATCAGTGAGTCAGCTGGTGTGGGTGCAACCATCTCGGGCAGAGCCAACCTCTCTACCCCACTGGCCATCGTCGCCCTCGACAATGACATTGAAGAGGTGGGGACATATCTGCACAAACATAATACCAGTCGCACAGTGTGTTTTGTTGTTTCGGTTTCGGGGCTAAAGGATTCCATTACTGCAGTCATTTATGTAACTGCGGTTGCAATCAGTGATTTTGAAAATGTTTGAATATGTTTATTGCAGCTTCAGCCAGGGGCTATACCAGTAGGTATCACACTGATGTGAACTTGTGTGCGGTGGATTTTGTCTCTCTCTCTCTCTCTCTCTCTCTCTCTCTCTCTCTCTCTCTCTCTCGCTCTCTCTCTCTCGCTCTCTCTCTCTCGCTCTCTCTCTCTCGCTCTCTCTCTCTAGCTCTCTTTTTTATTCGCTTTGTTTGGTTTGAGGTGGAACTGAAACATCATTCAATAATGTCCTCCCTCAAGAGACTGCTTTTAAGCACTCTGCATCCTGTGTTTAATGTCCCTTTTCTTTCTCCTTAATGAGAGGTCACTCAGATAGCTTAGTCATACAGATTGAATTGTGTTTCCATGAGGGCAGAGTCAGAATATATTCACCTTTAACATGACAGCTGAACGTAAGATTTCATTCTGCTTACTGCTAGGTAGACCGCAGGGCTCGAATGACATTAAATTGTGGACCAGCACAATAGCACAAAACAGTCTGATAATAATAGTCAATATAATTAAACAGGATCAAATATTTGGCTTTTAAACTAGGTGCCAGTAGTTTAGATGAATGATGCTGTACTGGCTGATATGGCAGTAGTCTCCGTACAATTTCCTCCGGGATGAATAAAGTTCTCTGATTCTGATTCTGATAGGCTGGAGTATGACAACGGTAAACACTGAGAAGTAAATCTTTTGTAAATTAGAGCAAAATGAATAACTTGTTATTACTGGCACATTATTGGTGGCATTTTTGCTAATATCCATATTAGTGAATATTGTAAGCTAATATTAGTCAGGCTCTAGGCGAGAGAAAATGAAAGTGTTCAGTTTGTGTCATTTGTGCGTATGAGCACACTAAACCCTGTAGTGCGCTCTTATTTCCTGCAACATTTCTATGTGATGGCCAGCCATGGTAAACGAGTCTGAGACTCTCCAGAAGACCTCTACAGCTCACAAAAGTTTCACTCTCCTGAGGGTTGAATTGAAATGCAAACTTAAACTTTCCCCCTGTCTGAAACACCAGACCTCACCACTCTCAACCCTCCCTCTCTTACTGCCCTCACTCATCTACCTTTCACTCTCACTCATTTCTCATTTTTCTTCTCTCTCTCTTTCTGTATATTAGGCAGTGACCATTCTGATGAACATACAGTATATGGACAAAAGTATTGGGACATCCCTGTATTTTCAGGCTTCAGCAAGGCTCTTCTCTATTCCAGCATGACTGTGCCCCAGTGCACAAAGGTCCATTAAGGTATAGTTGGATGACTTCAGTGTGGAAGAACTTCACTGGCCCACACAGAGCACTGACCTCAACCCTATCCAACACCATTGGAATGAACAGAGATTGTGAGCCAGGCCTTCTCATCCAACATCAGTGTCTGACCTCATAAATGCTCTACAGAATGAATGGGCACAAATTTCTCACAGAATCTCCATAATCTTGTGGAAAGCCTTCTAAGAAGAGTGAAAGCTGTTATTGATGCAAAGAGGAATCAGCTCCATATTAAAGTCTATGCATTTAAATCTTAAGTCCCTGTGGTGTAATGGTCAGGTGTCCCAATATTTTGCTCATATAATGTACATTACATTTACACCAAACAAACACCATCTCCATAATTCAGGATCACTGATAGGAGAATTTTTGACTGATTTCAGATCTTTCTATTTAAACATCTTTTAATGTGATATAAGTGCATTCATTAGATAAAGAAATTTTAACAAAATCTGTTTGCATTTTAGCGCAATATCCCAGTGCCTCCTAAACATTCTGTGCTCATTAAATATCTCATTTGTCTGATGCCAGTAAAACAATTATATGCCAGTATTATATGATTCCAGTATCATTGTGCTTTCCTGTTTGTTACCTCTGTTAATTTGTTTGTTTCTACTCGGTTTGTGCAGATCGATTTGCATGTGCATGAATATATAAAGAGATGTGTGTGTGTGTGTGTGTGTGTGTGTGTGTGACTTTAAGTATTCTTCAGGTCTTATTTTTCTCCTTTAAAGAGTAAAGACCCACAGGTGAAGATCACTCTGGGTGACTACACGTCTGTATTCTCCATCACTCCGTCTGGAATCACACGTTTCCTCACCTTGCTGAAGCCTGTGGACAGAGAGACACAAATGAGTTACACCTTCACGGTACGTGTACATACTTACATATGCACATATTGTATAAATTGCTTTTCAGTGAGTATGTTGGGAGAAGGACGCTGTGGATGGAGCTGCTGGGAAGAGCAGAATAGGAAGGACTTTATGGAAGTTTAATAGGAAGAGGGAGATGCATTTCTAGTTTTAGAAATGAGCCAAGAAACTTAAAATCAATTAAATCCTATGACAGTGAAAATTCTGTCACCAAGTGAAGCAGCGGGCAGCCAGGAACACAGTGCCTGGGGAGCAATGTGTGGGGACGGTACCTTTCTCAGGGTATTTCAGAAAGGCCTAGCAGTCTTAGGAATCGAACCCACAACTTCCTGATTGCAGGGTGTATGCTCTAAACACCACCTGCCCCTACTATTATTACTACTACTACCACCACTACTACCACTACCACTACTACCACTACCGTACTACCACTACCACCACTACCACTACTACCACTACCACTACTACCACTACTACCACTACCACTACCGTACTACTAC
>JBBPDB010000146.1:14021550-14036232 GCA_037974465.1 Brachypetersius altus
AGTATAGAGCCAGCTCCCAACCCAACTTTGTGAATAGATTAACGGTGATATTTTTTTTATCGCGCGATAAGAGTCTCACATTTACGCAGCACGTTAACGCCAATAACGGCCCAGCACTAATATATATATAGTCTATGAAATTATGAAGACATTACGATGCATTAATAAGCCTAGACACAGCTAACATATTGGAGACCTGTGATGGCATATACTAATACTATAAAAATAATATAGTAGGATTGGTATGACTTGAGAGGCCAAGCAAACCTCTCCCTGAAATTAAGACCCAAATGAACAATATTACTTAATCTTCTTCTTTTCTAATATGCATTTAGCACCTCATATTACTCCTACTTGGCATCTGACATTCCACAGCAGGCACAGTTTATGATAATTTTGGTCATTTTAACAAAAATTTTGATTATACTTTCAGGAACAATGTCTAACAATGCATCAAAATGTTGTAATATTACAATGCAAAAATGTGACAATATGCATTATGGACTTGTCACTATGCATCATGGAGAGTATGCATACATTTTATTGTGACATTTAATTTAACTGCATTGTTTATAGTGTTAAACCAGTGCCAATCAATAACCCAGTCTAGCATATTCATGTCATACATCACTCAAAAGTAATTTGTGCCACAGCTGAATAGTGTTCTATTTTTTCATTTTTCATTCTAAATTCAGTATATCATGGTTGTTTTGAATCGTAAGTCCTGAATTATATATCGATCTGAATTCGGAGTTGACTATATTGGCTCTGTGGGTTGTCTGCAGCTTGGAAGAACTTATAGTTTTTGCATGTGGAACTTGATGAGCTTCAGAAGTCTAAGTTGTACTTTATATGGAATGAGGCCTTTATTGTGCATGTGTTCGGGTCCAAGCTTTCTGTTATCCCCCCTCACTGTCTGGTCTCGCCACGTTTAGCTTGTTTTAGTGCAGGGCTGATGACCTGCTGTTCTCCCTGCTTGTGTTTTGCCTCTCGCTGCTGGATTAGACATGAAAGTGGAATCTGCTAGAGAAATGTCAGCTTTAATCTCTGGAAAAATCAAGCCCACTGGACCCTCCTGGAATCAGCTCAGGGTCACGTGTTTGTCAACCTGGCTGCACTTCCACATTTGTGTTTTGGGTGGTGGTGTTGGGGGTGGGGGGGCATGTGTGTATATGCTTGTGTGTGTGTGTGTATGTCCAAGCTGTCTTTTCATTTCATTGTATTTTACAGCAACACAATCAGCTTAACGGTTATGACACGGATCAGTGGTGCTGGAGTCATGCAGTGTTCTAAGCACAAGTGGGACTCTGCGTAATTATGAGACTAGCAGCTAGAGGAGGGGTTCTCATATTAGGGAGACTTTAATTAATTAGCCTTAAGGTATGTTTACAGCCCCTGCTGACTCAGCTCGGGCATGGAATTAGCATTAGCACAGCCTTTCCCTTTTTAAGATGATTTTAGAAAGAGTTACCAAGTTATGCGTTTACTTTTAAGCAAGATTATTTGAAAGGGAACTGGAACTTTCTTTTGTTCTCTTTAATTTATATTTATATACACGTTTTTTCATGTTTGAGGATTTAACCAAGATAGCCGCATTTCCTTTAAATCCCATTAATACTTTGGACGCAATCTCCATTTCAATAAAGCTGGCTACTG
Source organism: Brachypetersius altus (assembly GCA_037974465.1). Classification (NCBI taxonomy): domain Eukaryota; kingdom Metazoa; phylum Chordata; class Actinopteri; order Characiformes; family Alestidae; genus Brachypetersius; species Brachypetersius altus. The sequence goes on from JBBPDB010000146.1 coordinate 14,023,207, forward strand.
AGCAGCGCCAAGATTGTATGGTAGTGGCTCCCATTCTTGTGCCTTAAAGCATATTGTATTTTCAGAGAGTGAAGTGAAGTAGAAAGGCAATATATTTTCTGTATGAAGTGTTGACAGGGGTGTCAACCTTTACTGATTGACACAATAACAAAGGAAAAGCAGTTTTAGGAGTGTTAAGGGTCTAAGAAATCCTACAATAGAGCAGTTAAAGTCAAAATAGTACAGAATTACAGAACACACTGGGTGCTTCCTCATATTGATGTTGATGTGCTGCGTATAGCGACTCTGATTTTGTGCTTATGTTTTGGATAAATCTGTGGCAACAATCTCCTCCCCAGAGAGCAGGTAGCACTAGCTCTGTGTTTAATAAGACTGCTGACAAAGTAAGCTTTGATATTGTCATACTCCCTCCCTTCCTTATAAACAACATGGACACTGTTTTCCTCAAGTTAGCAGCATATGATCTGTCAGTCAGTTTTAGCAAATCAATTTTGCTCAGTTTTTTGGGACATCATCAGCATAGAATAGTGTTTTTTTTAACCCATTGCTGCTCAGTGCCCTCACATTTTCAACATTCAAGACTTTTTGTCACAGACACAGATATACAAGTACAACATGTTGTGAAATGTACCACTGAATTGTCAATGAGACTGAGCAATACAGATACAATAAATTAAAGAGAAAATAAAAACTAAAACAAAGAATTAAAAATATGTAGATAAAATAAGTGTCTGTTTGGTCATACGTGAACAGCATGAAATGGATCACTGCAGTAACTCATTCCTCAAGTGAAGCAGCAGGCATTCAGGAACACAGCGCCTGGGGAGCAGCGTGTGGGGACCATACCTTGCTCAAGGGTACCTCAGAGGTGCTACCCGCAGTCCTGGGATTTGAACCCACAACCTTCTGTTCACAGGGCCAACTCCCAAACCACCAGGCCACCTGTATATTCAAATAAACCGATCTTTGCTGTGTGTAATTTGTCAGCAGGCCTCAACAGGCAGCACTCTATGCTGCGATGAAAAGATAAAAAGTCATTGGAATATATCAGACTGAAAAAGGGACTCCAGCGAATCTCTGTGACAGCCATTATTGCCAACTGGAGAAACCGTGAATCTTCCCAGAAGTGTCCAGTGGGCCAAGAGCACATCTTATCTGGGAAAATCACAAAAGACCTCAGATGTGCATTTAAGGAACATTTCTTGCCTCAGATAGCATTGTCTTGTCCTCTATTTCTTCATCTGAATGCTTCACTGCTTCAGTGCATGGACTACTTGCCAAAACTCACGGAATCTTGAATTCTGTTCTCTACCAGAAAATCAATGATCTGAAGCTCAAGAGCAAGCCTATCTCTGAAGGGTTCACAAGAAACAAAATTAAGGTGTTAGATAAAGTTCAGACTTTAAGTGAGATGCAGTGCAAGACCTGGGTGATATGGGTGTCTGCTTGTCTTATTTTTTGTTTGAGAACTTCTAATCTGACAAACTATATATTAGTCTGTTAACAATAACACGGCAGTTACATTTTCAGCATAGAAACAGGTAACTGACAAAATGTCAGATCATATATTATATAAAGTCTTTACTGTTTCTTCTTATTTAGATAACTTTTTTGCTAATTCTGAAGAAGCTGAGTGGGCAGAAAGACTTTATTCAGATATAAAAGTGAAACCAAAACAAAGCACATGGTTTCTGTTGTGACTTTCCTGCCTCAGTCATTTTTCTCTGACTAGAGAACCCATTATAAAAGAGTCCATCCTCCTCCATGATATCCTGCAGCGGTCCCTTAATCAGTCCGGGAAGCAGTCGGCACATGGTTAGGGTTGAAATGCAGCTCTGCCACCAGGCTGGCACACGGTCTTAGATTTACATTTATATTTATGGCATTTATCAGACGCTTTTATCCAAAGCGACTTCCATTCCCTAACTACAGGGGACAGTCTCCCTGGTGCAACTTGGGGTCAAGAGTCTTGCTCAGGAACCCAATGGTGGTATGGTGAAGGTAGGATTCGAACCCATGACCTCTTGGCCCAGAGGCAAGTATCCTACCCACTAGGCCGCCACCACTTTTTGATCAATGCGGTTTTATAATCGTGAATGTGCAGTTTATCCATTTCAGCCTGTTCAGAACAATGAAATGGCTTGATACATATTGTTAGACCTAAACTGCATTTCGTTGCCTTGTACTTGTACATGTGTAATGACAATAAAGTGACAATCTAATCTAATCTAATACGAGAATGCCTTATTATGTCTGAATGTTATACCTACCTTAAATTTACAGTTAACAGTGTTTCAGTCTGCTTAAACTTATCAGTATGATATGAACTTTTGAACCTCATCCTTGTCTGTTTCTTTTTCTCAGCTGACTGCTCAGGATGCAGATGAAGGTCTGAATGGTTTGATCACTTATGAAATCTTGGCGGGTGACCAGGGAGACTTTGTCATCAGTAACCGCACAGGCCGCATCACCATAGCCCCGGGGGTCACTCTCATCGTAGGCCGCTCCTACGCCCTCACCGTCAGAGCAGCAGACAACGCACCTGTGGTAGAAAGAAGGTGAGCCATTCATTTCCTTATCGTGTTTATTCTTCTTTTTTTTAAAAAGTATGCTTGTTTATTCCCTGCTTGAATCATTCATGTCTACATCTAGCTGTTTATATTAATTGTTTATAATTGCTCTACTGTTGTGAAGCAGCATAGTAAATACCTCTCACGCTGTGCATTTTGTCACCGCAGGAGTTCCATAACTACTGTTTATATTGAGGTTCTGCCTCCTAATAACCAGAGTCCTCCACGCTTTCCTCTGCAAACCTACAACCTGGAGATCAGCGAGGCCATGAGGATAGGAGCTATTCTCCTGAACCTGCAGGTCAGGCACTTCAGAAATACAATACAAAGAGGCAATATCCTTCTTTTTGCTTTCAACACGAATATATGTTATTGCTGTTGTTGTTGTTGTTGTTGTTGTTGTTGTTGTTGTTGTTGTTGTTGTTGTTGTCATAAAAGATTATGTATCATCACTGTCATTTTAAAACCATGTATTTTTCTCTCATTCTCATATCTTAATGGTATATCATTATTGTAATATATATATATGAATCAGTAGAATGGCCCAAAACGTTTTGGAATAACCTTAAATCATCTTGCTATAATAAAATATATTAAAACTAAGGCTTTTTTTGGTTATGCCAGGTTCTGTTATGACAGTGGTTATACACTTTTTACAGTTGAATAACCCATTGCTGAAAAAAGTACATTTGGGAACTAGGCCCTCTCACACATAAAGCTGAAAGAATAAAGGGTGTGAGGGCATGTGAATCTTATTAACTGGTATTCGGAAAGGGAGGTGGAATTGAATATTGGCTCATTTACAGATATAAAAAAGATACCATCCGTGTTTGCCTGACTCTATTTCTGTGTTTCTGTAGGCTACAGACCGTGAGCTAGATCCAATTACATACCGCATTCAGAGAGGCGATCCACAGCAGGTCTTCAACCTCTCTCAAACGTAAGTGTCCAGGTACTACAGTACATTTTCCTCGGGGCGTCATTATTGATTAGGTGAATATATTTTGGGCAGATAATGTATATTCTGTTACGATCTGTCCATACACTTTCTGGAATTTGAGTTCCAAATGAGAAGCATATTTTAATGAGTTTCGTTTTATGATATTGCCTCTCTTTCACCTCTAGAAATGTCTGGCAGTGCGGGCACTGAACCACTTTGGTTGGGTTCGGAATGTGTACACATTCTCTGCCTGATTAAACTGTCCTCGTGTGCGCTCTGAAAAAAAGTGAATAAATTTCAGCTCATTGTCCTCAGCCTGTGGTCCAATTATCTTAACAAGTGCTTCCCATGACATTGCTCCTATTAAAAGACTGCCGGCATCTTCTTCAGGTGACACCAATTTGCATTTTCAAATGAAACCTTGACCTGTGTGGTGTTACTTAGTGTGTAACTAACGGGGAGCTAGTTTATGTTTCCCAGGGTTTGTTAAAAGCTACATCCAGCAATATTTCTAAGAAAGAGCTCGAGAACTTTACCCTAGAGAAGTCATCATTGCCTGCTGCGTCTCAGTAAGTGTGATGCGTTGTGTTGAATGCGTAAGGCTTTGGTTAATTCAGAATGCTCAGTCAACATCCTTGTGAATGACTCATTCATTTCAAAGGCCCGTATCATGAAATACCATATTTGTATTTCTAGGAATTCACAATTAAGTTGGACTGTTTTAGGTTGCTTTACGAATGACCAATCGGAGCTAAGGTCATTTACATATTTTAGTCTTAAAGGCACAGTAACAGGAACAGCTGAACTGTAACGTCTTGCCTTGCTTGATTAGAATTATAGGATTACATAGGTTGCATGGATTAAAGTTCTCGGTCGCTGTGACGGATTTCCGTCAACTGAGGGCACTAAAGCTTAATAATGAGATTGATGCAGATCCGAAGGGGAAAAAATGGGGAACGACGGGGTGGAGCTGAATAGGCTTCGGCAGACAAAGTTCTGGAAAGGCTTTCTTTTTCTTTGTTTTAATTTTGATTTAATTATTTTTCCTGAAAATAAAAATAAACATTATGGTTTCGGCAGTTCTCTTAAACATTGACAGCTGCGGAGTAGCCTACTGGCTGCGAGCTGTTTCTCAATGCTCGACGGAGCCAAAGCTCGGTATTCAGGACAGTGGCTCCGGTGTTGCGAGTGCTGCGAGAGCTAATGCTCCGTTAAAAATAAATAAATAACAGCTTTGGAGTCTGTTTTCTTTCTGTTAACAGAGGAATGGCAGTGGCACGTAGTGTTGTTTCGTTCTCGATCTTTTAAGTGAACGTACTGAATTGAATCACTTGAGGAAGTGATCCGATTTAGTACGTTTGGCTCCGTCGAGCGTCGAGAAACAGCTCGCAGCAAGTAGGCTACTCCGCAGTTTTGGAGTCTGTTTTCTTGCTGTTAATAGAGGAATGGCAATCGTTCGCGATCTTTTAAGTGAATGTACTGAACCGAAGGAAGTGATTCGGTTCAGTACGTTCACCTAAAATACACTGCTCAACACCCCCCTCCCACGTTAACACCCCCCCCCGTCATCTCTTCCGTCAGATAATTTTTATTTGCTTTAAGCCATGAGGTTGTCATTGTTTAGTTTGTTTTTGGTTTGGCCTGAAAACAGATTCTTTGATTACGAGTCAAAATAGTGGGTAGATCTAAATAATATTTCAGTGTTAACTGACATTATTATGAATGAATCAGCTGACTAATGGCCACAATAAAATATATACTGGGAAGCTTTTAAGTTTAATATACAAACACCTTGTTAGTATCCTTTAAACATCAAAATAAGGAGAAAATAGTAAAAGGGTTTACTCTTAGTTTGCCAGCCACTCGGGATGGAACTTGAGCTGTTGGATGGTATATTTGCCAGCTGATAATAATACTGTTACCTTTCTTTTTATTTAAAAATGAGTGAAGGTGACAAACAGAGTACAGTATGTTCCTCTTGTGCGGCAAAAGTGAATTGCTTTGGTTGGCCTTCAGAACTAAATTTGTACAAATTTAACACGGCTTTCAAACAATTGGATTACAAGCTTCTAAGCTTGGTTTACTTTATAATAAAGCAGTTGTACCTGATTTATTAATTATAAACAATGCGAGAAAAATTAAATGTGCTTGCTTTGATCTAGAAAAGGACCATTTCGGGTAAATAAAATGTCATAATTCTACGGTAACAGGGATAAGTACTGTAATGCGAGTATATATACAGTAATCCGCCAGTTTTATGCGGATCAGCAGTCAGCTGCATTCATTTATTCATTTCTGTAACCGCTTATTCCTTGCTTGGGTCCTTACTAGGGCCAGTGGGTGTGATTCAGGGGCGCCAGCTTTGTACTTAATATGATTTTTTTTAAAAAATAACTATTTCAGGAAAATATCATAATAATACTGAAAGAGTGCTGTAATGCAAGTATAATTCATTACTCTCCATCTCTGCTTATTTCCACTGCGGTTCTCTGAAAGATGTTGAGATTAATAAAGTGGTCTTGCTCAGGGCTGGTCTTTGGTAACATGGCACCAGTGCTCTCTGCCCATGAAGGCGGAGTGGGTGGTCTGTTAAACTCTCCCAGCGGCTTCACCTTGCCAATTAGCCTGGCTCTGCTCTGGCTGCCATGCTGAAGTCACGCCTGATGGGCTGCTGGTTGGCTCAGCTGCGGCTACAGTCTCCTTCTCCCCAGCTTCGCAGCCTTCAGGGAGAAAATGACAGCGAGGGAGAAAGTGGTGAATCCATTCTGGCTGGAGCTGGGGAGCAGTGCCAGAAAGGACTGAAATGAAGGGTAGAGTGCCTTTTGCTTTGTAGCCTGGGCTAAAGCCCTGAATACAACATGGCCATGTCAGCTTCACCCACAGCTCTGCACCTCCTCTCTGTCTCTGCTCATCTCCACCGTTCCACTCATCTCTCCACACTCACTTTTACTCTCTGCTCCAAGCTGGAGTCATGCAGCCGAGACACTTCAGACGAGCAGAAGGAAGATGAAAAGAGGAATAGAGAGAGAGAGACTCAGGAAGAAGGGAGATTTATAAGAAGCCTGGATTAAATATTAACCTAAAGAGCTCGGGTGTCCCTAGGATAAACACACAAATAAGAGGATATGTGTGTGTGTGGCTGTACTTGATGATGGCTGGACACCACAGTGAAATGTCTCAACCACTGAACATTCTGCTTCAACCTCCACTACTCCCTTTTTCCACTCTTTTAGATTTTTTTCCCCTCCAGCTGCGTTATTCTCCACATTCTTAGTCCAATATAATTTGCATTTGACAGTGGAGGGAGGAGGGAGTGATTCGTGGAGCAGGGAGCAGACCATTTTCAATTCTTCACCGTCGGAGAAACAAAAATAGTTAGAAGGGAACAAAACATGCAGTTAAAAACTGAAATTATTGCTCCTCAAAAGGTATAGACTCTTAGTGATTGCGGCAGGAGGAGTGAAATCGCGCTTGCTGTTTTATTTTTATTATACGCCGCTGTTTCACGAGCTAGCAAGGACGCCTTCGATCTATCATGTAGAGGTCGACCGAGAGGATGTCTTTCTGGGGGAATAAAGTGGTACAGCTCAGTGTGCCAAGCATACAAACACATTCTCGCTCACTCCCTCACACTCACACAGCAAAGGACAGCGGAGTACAGTTATCTCCTCTATCAACCCTCCACCCCCATGTCTGGCAGCAGTGTTAACAAGATCCAGACAACATATAGCTTTCTACAGTCTTCATAAAACACACACAAGACAATTTTACATAAAAACTTTACATACATTATATTTATTTGCGAGTGTGATTCAAAGCTCACAACAACAACAGGTTGGTGCAAGCTTTATATGTAACACTAATGTACAGTTATGATGTAAGACAATGAATATAATGTGACACCCTGAGGTGCTGTATCAGTCCCTTAAGGTAACACTATGAAGGGAGGGAGGCATGTTTTGGTTAAGGACTCGAATGGTCTGAGGCTAGAAGCTGCTCTTGAGTCTCTCTATTTTGGCCATGACAGCGTTGAACCTTCTGCCTGATTGCAGAGGTTGAAACAGTGCGTTACTGGGGTGGAACGAGTCCTTTAGGATGAGCTGCTTTGGACCTAAATCTCCTGGTGTAAATGTCCTGTAGGGAAGGGAGAACAGAGCTGCAGCAGCGTTCTGCAGCACGGATCTTTCTCTTTTCAGTCCTGAACACAGATATTCTCTTTTTGGCTTTTCAGTTCTGAACACAGCTATTCCCATGCCAGGATGTTCTGTGTAAGGATGCTTTCCACAGTGCCTGAATAGAAAGTCCTGAGAATCACTGGAGAGACGTTGTATGTCCTCAGTTGTCGGAGATGGTTTAGCCTTTTTGGCCTGATCCTGAAGGTATTTGGTCTATGTCAGGTCTGAGTGTGTATTCAAGATTAGCTTGATCACAAATGTTGGTGACATGGTCACAACAAAATAGTCCAGCGAAGTGGTGTATTTCAAACTCTTAAACTTGAATACAAATGTAAGCTGAAGTCATTTGGTCAAATGTTTTATTTTATTCTTTGCTCATTTGTGGGCAAGGTGAATTCGTTGGCCACCCTTGATGTGGTCCATTAATAGCCTGGGCCCAAGCTGGAAAAAACAAACATCCAAAGTCCTTTTGTTGATTTTGAAGTCCTTCCTCATTAAGGTGTCTTGTCATGACTCCTACCCCTTGATGTCCATTTGGCCGTAAGTGTCCTTGGAGAATGCTAATTAATAATGAGATCTTAATCAATAGTGTCATGGTGACAGCTCTCCCTCTCTGGCCATCACACTGTAGAGACAGACACAAACATCAAGCTCTTTTATCTCTCTGCAGGACACCACGCTGGTCCTTTATACGGTGCTGTCGGCCTAAAGCTACTAACGGCATCCTTATGGGCTCATTATTGGCTGCTGTGAGTGGATTTATGCAGGCTGGACACATTTGCTGCAGACAGAATCTGTCTCTATCCCCATCCTCCAGCCTGCATTAATATACATGAAGACATTAGATAGGCATATGATGCTGCACTTTTGTATGGGGATTTTGGGGAGCAGCTTTACGACCATGGGCCAAACCCAACACAAATACACTGAGGAAGCAGTGGCAAGATTTAATGGGCTTCTTCTGCAGTTATTAGGCCATTGTATATTCTATAGAGCAGTGCTGGCCATGCCAGTCTAGTTAGTGTTTTACTTCATGAAAACCTTTGTGCAGATATTTTAGAGGCTGTTTGTTGTCTTGCAGAGTGTTTGCCAATGATATTGTTTGCCAGTGATGTTGAGTCTTTTGTTTTTAATTACAAACCCAGAGAATTTACAGGTTTGACAACGTTTATTATTAATCTTCAAGCTCAAAGCGGGGAATAAATGGATCCTGGTTCATTTTTTTAATTTATTTTTTGTTGTAATGTGGATTATGGTTGCCAAGCAACACAAGAATCAGAGGTTATTCCTGTAACTGTGTCAGATTTTTTGAATCAGCATCATGGTACTTGGTATGAGTTATTAAGTTTTACTACCAAACTACTGTGTAATGTATGTAGTTATGACAGTCAGGAATTTAAGTCAGCTAATGGTTTCTTAGGTAACTGTTTGTATATTGTCACGGTCTGGGACAGGGGCTGTGTTAAGCCCATGTTTCTGTTTCTGTTGTTTTATTTCTGTTTGATGATGGGTCTCAGTTGGGTTTGTTTGGGGGACTTTTATTTTGAAGATTATCTGTTCACGTGTCTTGTGCTGTTGTCATTCTCTGTCTGTGTATTACGTGTTCCTTAGTTTCACCTACTTTGAGTTACTGTCCTGATTGTGTATGTTTAAAAGTCAGTCTGTGTTATCCCTTTCTTGTGTTCTCTTCATCGGTCAGAGCTGGATTTAGTCAGATCCTTGGCTATCTGGTTTGCTCTGTTTCCCTGCCTGTCTTGTTCCCTGTATGTTCTCACCGTTTTGAGAACTGGTTTTTGGAGGCCACCGTGCCTGTATGATTTCTGTTTTTTTTTGCTTTAATAAAGACCCGAAACCACAGCATGTCAGCCTACAAGTCTGATCTCTGGTTCTTCCAAGATAGCTCCGGGCCCCCCCCGCGACACCTTTTCACCACTGGGGGAAAAATTATTTGATCCCCTTCTGAATTTGTAAGTTTGCTGACTTTTGAGGTCCTTAATTTATTAGGTAGTTTTATTTTTATGGAGAGAGACAGAATATCAACCAAAAATCAAGGAAAAACATGGTACATAAGTTAAAAAATGATTCACATTTCCATCCATCCATCCATCTTCTAGTCCATCTTCAGTGTTCTGGCTGAGGGAAGGAGGTTCTCAGCCTAGATTTTAGGGTATGTGGACCCATCAATCGGCCCCTTAACGCGGTGAAGTCGTCCTGTACCCTCAGAGGAAATGCTGGACTGTGGGGATGGGGTTCATTGGGTCAAACTCAACATTTCTCTTCCTCCTAACATGGCGGTGTCGAGCTGATGCCAAAGAGCTCAATTTTGGTCTCTTCTGACCACCGTACTTTCTCCCAAGCCTTCTCTAAATCATTTAGATCTTCACAGCAAACTGAAGATTGGTTGTACATATGCCTTCTAGAGCAGGAGGACCTTCAGGCACCAAGATTTCAGTCTGTAATGATGTAGTGGGTTACCTGTGGTGTTCTTAGGGACTGTGGTCTGCCTTCGGATCATTAACAAGCTCCTCCCGTGCAGTTCGGGGCCAATCCCTCACCTTTCTCATGATCGTCCTCATCCTCGAGGTCGTTTTATATTTCTTCCATTTCAGAATAATCGCACCAGTTGTAGCCTTCTCTCCAAGCGTCGTGCTGATGGTCATGTAACTCATTCCAGTCTTGTGCAGGTCTACACGCTTGTCCCTGATGTCCTTTGGTTGGAATGGAAGAAATTGATGCTATGGACAGCTGTGCTTCATACACAATGAAATCAGGAGTGTCTGTAACTGATAGATTGTAATCTATGGACACAAAGCCAGTCTGGGGGAGCCAGAAGTCTGATTCGGTTGTAGGGGATTCAATATTTATTTCACTCAATTACATGCAAATGAATTTATACATTTTATGTAACTGTGTCGTCTGGTCAGAGGGCACTGGAGGTTTAATTATGTTCAGGGCTTTTATTTTGACATCCTGAGTACACCAGCTGGGTAAAACTGGTAGGATAGGTCCCAGCTGCTGGTGTACTCAGGATTAAGTGATTGTGTTCTGTTATTGGTTGTGTGTGTCTTCTGTTTTGTATTTAAGTTCAGTTTAGGTGGACCACGGGCGTCGGTGCACCGTTGCAGATACCATTTCTGTTCAGTCATAGTCAAGTATACTTTGGAAAATTAAAGTCAAGTGTATTTGAGCCTGGTTTTTGTTTTGGAATTCTGAATAATGAGAAAATGGAGAATGGAAGCCTGCAGTTGTGCTGTGTCTTCATGGGGTAAAGCCACGAAAGTGAAAGTGACCATTTGTCATATGTGAACACACAGTGTGAACAGCATGAAATTCTTCCTCTGCGTTTTACCCATTCACCAAGTGAGGCAGGGGGCAGCCAGGAGCACGGTGCCCGGGGAGCGGTGCGTGGGGATGGTACCCTGCTCAGGGTGCCTCAGTGGTGCCTAGTGGTCTTGGGGATTGAACCTGGACTTTCTGGTCGCAGGGCAGATGCCTTAACCACTAGGCCACCCAACTGCCCCAGACAGTAACATGTCTTTTTGTTTGATATTCACCATATGGTCTTTCACCATAAAAATGAAACGACCTCATGAATGAGAGACACGCTCACAAATTCAGCAGAGGATCACATAATTATTTCCCCCACTGTACCTTGTATCCACACCCATTTTATCCACTTGAAATATATACAGAGAAACAGAGGAACTACAGCCTGTAATTATAAACAACAAAGTGCGCTTATATAGTAAGCAATAGCTGCCAGATAAATTAACATATGAGAAGTCTGGAGGGAAAGCATCTCAGCTGGCTCCTCATGAAACTGCTTAGAGAATGCCAAAAGTTGCATCAAGGCAAGGACTCTTCTAATTTCAACATTTTTTGCCTCACTGCATAATTCCATAGAGAACTGTGAAATTATTATGAGCACTAAAAATAAACAGTATTTTACAGACGAGCAGAATAGTTTAGAAAACAGCATCTGTTATCACAGTCTTCCACAGGACTAGCAGCACTGATCTAGAATCAGTTCTTGTGACCATGGCTGTCATAACTGTGGAGGAATCGGATAAAAATCAGTCCTACCCAGTCATGGGTTTGAGTAAAATAGCTGCCTGTAGCATAAAAAGTTCTCAATTTTATAGAGCAGTAAGATATATTAACTATGTCCAGGAAGTAAGAGTGAACAGATTTCAGTGCATCTTTGTTGTCATGTACAATTGTATTTGGTGCTGTCCACTTGTGATCCAATCACCCAGGATGCATTTAAAAAAGTATAAACAGGGCTTAACACAGGTTGAACAGTCAGAGAGAGGTCTTTACAGAATCACTTTCTGTATAGAAAATTCCATTGGTAAACAAAAATGACAGTTCTGTCTGCTTCTCAAACTGAGGGCTTAGAACTGTAGGCATCTGGACAGTATTATGTTTTATTTGTTAAGAAGGACACATACTGTCTTCAAACGCTGGTGAGACTGACGGCGCTCCATCTGGCATGTTTTCGTTGGCATTTTTTTTAAATGTATGATTTAATATTAGTCCGACCAATACATAGTATTACATAGTCTATATATTTTATTAATATTGTTACTATTTTTTCTCATGGCTGTTATGGTTTTCGTTACAAACCCCTTCCACCAGAGCGCCACACGGGCAATATGGTTACAGAACCCTCGCCATTATAAAACCCTCATCGTTACAGAACCCTCACCATTACAGAAACCTCATTGTTACAGAACCCTCACCGTTACAGAACCCTGACAGTTACAGAACCCTGACCGTTACAGAAACCTCACCATTGTGGAAACCTCATCATTACAGAACCCTCACCATTACAGAGCCTCACCGTTACAGAGCCCTCACCGTTACAGAACTTCACCGTTACAGAGCCCTCACCGTTACAGAACACTCACCGTTACAGAACCTCACCGTTACAGAACCCTCACCGTTACAGAACCCTCACCGTTACAGGCCTCACTGTTACAGGACCTCACCTCTACAGAGCCCTCACCTTTACAGAGCCCTCACCGTTACAGAACCCTCACTGTTGCAGAACCCTCACTGTGACAGAACCTCACCGCTATAGAACCCTCACCGTTATATAACCCTGACCATTACAGAGCCCTCACCGTTACAGAACCCTCACCGTGACAGAACCTCACCGCTACAGAACCCTCACCGTTACAGAACCCTCACCGTTACAGAACCTCACCGTTACAGAACCCTCACCGTTACAGAACCCTCACTGTTACAGAACTTCACCGCTACAGAACCCTCACCGCTACAGAACCCTCACCGTTACAGATCCCTCACCGTTACAGAACCCTCACCGTTACAAATCCCT
>JBBPDB010000146.1:14061767-14081681 GCA_037974465.1 Brachypetersius altus
TGTCTCTCTCTCGCTCTCCCTGTCTCAATATATACACAAAAAAAGGAAAAAATGGTGAAGGATATTTTGTAGTCCGCATTATTGTGGGGAGTTCGGTTCCCAGAAAAAATCTGTGTTTGGGGTAATTTATGTCCTCCTAGATCAAGCAGCCTCAAACACACCCATGAGAGAAAAACTTGCGGCCAACATAACCCACTTGCCACCTCGCATGTGGAAAGATTTCAGCACACTACTGTAAGTGAGTGATTCAGCTCTCCGTATGAAAGCGCTGGTGCAAAATGACTCAACTTAACTTCCACTGACTCAGTCAGGGCCACTGCATTAGCTCCACAAATGACCCACAACAAATGAACTGGAGAGTTACGTCCACTGAGAACCCATAAAAGCCACACAATCTTTGACTGGCAACACACGGCATGTCAGCAAAGTGTGTAATTCATGTTCTCTATTAAGCAGAAATTGCACTGCTTTAACACACAATTGAGATTCAGTCCACTTGATTCTCAATACCGCAACGTATTCAAAATGTAGCTGGCCAGAAGCTAAGTAGCTAATAAGTAAAGTCAGCATGTTTTTATTTTAGCTGTTTTTGGTGGTCTAGTTATTAAGTGCCGTCAAGTCATGAATGACTCCTGGTGACAACATGGATAATATTTCTCTAGGATATGTTTTATCTTTGGGTCTTAAGGCTCCCTGTCGACAATCTAGTGGTTAGGGCACTTCGCCCTGCGACCAGAAAGCCCCAGTTTGATTCCCAAGACCACTAGGCACTTCTGAGGTACCCTGAGCAAGGTACCGTCCCACACACTGCTACAAGGGCACTGTGTTCGTAGCTGCCCCCTGCTTCACTTGGTGAATGGGTTAAATGCAGAGGAAGTATTTCGTGCTGTGGTGTGTTCACTTATGACAAATGGTCACTTTTTTATTTTTCAATCAAAATAAAGAGTGACTGAAAATTTGTTCACCAACAATGACTTTAAGGAGCTCAAAATCTGATGAGAATACCTTACAATAAACTTTAATTTGGCCAAACAGTAGTATTAGTTAAACAGTGCTTTGTTGACATAGCTATGAGTTGAATTGTTAAAATGAACTCTAATAATAGTCATTTAACTCTAACACTGGCCAATTGTATTGACCAAATAGTATATCAGCAGGCCTCTAGATTTTGTTAAGATATGATTGGACTTTGCTACAAAGTAAGTGTTTATTTTTTTTGCCAGTTAATTTTAATAGTCTGAAAAGCTAAGGCTCCTTAATCAGTAAGTGACTATGTTTATACACTGTCTAGGGAGATCTCAGAAAAGAGGGACCCGGGTGATTGCCCATGTGTATGTGCCAGAGCTGGTGGTTGTGTGTCTCTGTTCTGAACTATGGGAATGACTGGCATGCTGTGTATGAGGAGGGAATAGGGTCTTGCTTGGCTGCCATGACCAGGGGGCAGTTTGTTGGACTCTAACACTCAGATATGCAGAAGTAACACTGGACCAGTTTAGCTGCCAATACAATCATGCTTTGTAGCGACTGATCCCTGTTCACATGGCAATTTTTAACTATAAAATTGATCAACATTTCTCTCTTTATTAACCTTGTGAGGAACTGATGATGATTACCAATAGGTCACTCTTTGCACCATGTTTTTGCCAATGCTGATACCAATAACTGACAGTTATAATTGTTTCTCTTTGCTTTCAAATGTACATTATAATCCATAATCTAAAATGGCTGGCCCATAACAACAACCTTATGTGTTGCCTTTTTTAATTACAGTGTTTGAGAAATGCGATGATAGGGAACTGATATATCAGTGTGTAAAGTGTTGCTAAACTGAAACAGTTGGAGTTTAAGTGGACTGATAATTATATTAATACTGTTTTTATTTATGTTTTTATTATTAATATGAACTAATAATTTCAGCAGTTTTGCTGTGTGTGTTGTCTAATAATACTCAATTTGAGCTGAACCTTACCTTCAGTGGTGACCAAAAATGTGCAAAAGTAACATGAAAATATGGTTGATGGCCTGTGGAAACTCTTCACATAGGGAAACCTTTATACTTATGTAAAACTCTTGACAACTCTTTAAAAGTTATGACATTTTAAAGTCAAGCACCTCTAAAAAACTAAACTGAGAAAATGACATTTAGTTATTCCTCCACCTCACATCTGTTTTATCAGAAGGCAGCAGAAGCACATCTTTTATTGCATTCCTGAGTCTTTTCAGCTCCTGCCGCTTATACAATCCACTATTAGTCATACATATATACTGCTAAGAAGTATTAATATTGTGATATTATCTCCTCTACTGTAGCTGGTTACATACTCAAGACAACCTCCTTTCTTCAGGGTGTCGTTGAGGATTCAGTTGTTTTATGTATCCATGAACCATTTTAACCCAAGAATCTTGGTGAGATTCACAGAGAGGCTGGAGCTAGCAAAGGTAGCACAGAATACGTATTTCGTAAAAATATTCTGCATCCAATGCGCAGTTTTATATTCAGTGTTGTCCTCGCAGTATTATTTTATTCATATACTTTTATTGAGCCTGGAGTTTAGGGATTGGGAGTTGGAGTGCAGAAGTTGAGTGCGTCAGTAGTAAAGATGATTAAGTTGTATTTTGCTCACATGTCCGGGGATTCGGGCTTTGGTTCTAATTCATCTGCAGTGTTATTCACTGTGAAGTTTGTTCTGTGAGGGGTAAGTGTTCAAAAGCTGGATGCTGACTGAAACAGAAGCTGAGGAGGAGTAGACTGCTGAAAAGCCCAGAGAAGAAAGGGCGCGCTAATGGTGTAGGGTGTAGGGGAGATAAAGTGTTTCTCCATAGACCTCATTAGCCTGCCCTCTGTAACTGTGTGCTTCTGTAGGGCTGATAGTGGCACCCAGTGAGGTAGAGAGAAGCGTGCGGACACACACTTATGCTGCTCGTTCGTGTATGCTGTTTGTTAGCGGTGCTTGGTTGGTGAAAGGTCAGTCTCCGTCTCAATACTGCTCTTTTGAGCCATCCAGCAAGACTGCGATAATGGAGTTTGGGGCTAATGATATTGTGTGCTCTAGCAGTATACAAGAAAATAACCCGAGACAGACCACCAAATAGACAGGCAGACTGATGAATTGACCTCCCATGGTGAACGGATTGGAGCTTTATACGACGCTGGCAAAAAAATCTTGTTCAACTTAATGAGAAATTGTAGCTCATATTTCCTGTGTGGCAAGCTCTCATCATTCTGATGCGAGACTCACAATTTTGGATTGTTTTTTCTTTTCCTTCCTGCTTGGTGACATCCAGCTGGGCTCTACCGTATCCTACTTAGAGGACACATGAACTGTATCTTATACTTGCATGATTTTCGGAAACACTGAAGAAACCAGATTTCTCTCAGTTTCTCCGAGTTTTTTTAACGTTTATATAGGGTTTAAAACCTTCTTGTCATCTGCCACCAGTGCTACAGTACATTACTAAATTCTGTCAGATACTTTTATTTGTCTAATAATATGTGGCTTTCCTCGTTCATAGTGATGTGCTAAACAAGAAGATAATCACATTTTATCACACTGCAAGCCAGTCTGATCCTTGCATTCTGCCACCCTACACTGTTTTACACAAAGCTTGGGAGCTCATGCTGCATCACTCCTGGTCTAGTATATACTTCCTCACATAAAGCTTACTGCATCATTTTGAACTGCTGCTAACGTGAAGTTTTTGGACAGTGAAACATTTGTGGAGGAGAACACGTCAGCTAACAGACGCCCGTACTGGCTGACTGGTGCTGGTGGTGGGGGGTCGGCACCCTGCCCACCCAGAAAGAGTGAAGCCAATTGTGCTTCCTTGGACTCCAAGCCACAGATGGCTGCAGCACCACCACAAATCAAACTAGTCACTTACTGATGATACGACCAAGAACAAAGGCGGTTTAAACATTTACTCTGTGTTTTGTAAGCACAAATGGCAGTAAAACCAATAACAGCAGCAGGCAGCTATAAATCCAGGTTTGTTTTGCTATCTGCAAGCCCTCGTAACGAGAGAAGATGTGTCTTCCTGCAAGTTCAGCAAGTCATTTTTCAGGTTCCCAAAACGTCTATAGAAATTAAAGGGAAAAGGTTGGATACCCTGTCTTTTCATAATCTACTTTAAAAGTCCTACAGTATATCCAAGGTTTAAGCAGAACGTTCTTTTTTCACTTCCACCAAAAGCAGCCTTAAGCCACATCAGTGAAGTCAAGCTGCTCCTCAGCAATCAAAGACAAATGCGGTGGAATTCTTTAGACTTTACAAAAAAGTGAAAGCCACACAAAGTTTCTTGAACTCTGTAATTATGATTCAATCACTGTAGCTATAGCTGCAAAGCAGGGAGACATTACACAACAAAAGCGGCACCAAATGTGTCCTAACAGTGTGATATTTCATACATAAAAAAATATATTCTTTGAAATCCATTACACAGTGGGACTGTATGTATCTGGAACCTGGAACAAAAACCTGTTCTGTGCTGCAGTTTCTCATAATGTTAAGAGGGGTTTTTGCCAGTGCCTGGTAAAACTTGCTCAACCTTGCACCCATTGATATGAATGAAAGAATTTGTGGACAGGGCATGGGTGGGCCCTTTCAGATTCAGTAAGCTACAGTTTTGGTCTTCTTTTTTATCTTGATCCGAGCAAAGACCTTTAGATTATATGCCCTTAGTTAGTATTCGTGTCTGAGAGCAATGTGGACAAATGCTAATGACAACTGAAAAGGTGACATAACACACGGGTTAAAGGTTATTTCCTGAGCAAGCTCTTGTCAAACTACGTACAAACATTTCTATGTGTGTGTGTGTGTGTGTGTGTGTGTGTGTGTGTGTGTGTGTGTGTGTGTGTGCACATGTATGTGGTCTGTTTGGGTGTTAGCCAGGTCCAAAAAGTAGATGAAGTTGAGCTATATACATACATCCATGTACTATACGGTATGTATATAAAAATTACATGTTAAAAATGCAGGATTTAAAACAGAAGTCTATTCCATTATATTATATATATATATATGTGTGTGTGTGTGTGTGTGTGTGTGTGTGTGTGTGTGTGTGTGTGTGTGCGTGTTGTACACATAAATGATTGTATATTTCGGTGTCTGTCTGTGTCTGCACAGTCATGGCAGTGCTCAGGTTTCATTCGTGTAGATCACAGTGTTTTCGCTGCATGTATCTTTGTTCTGTCAAGAAGCATTAAGTGGACAGTCCTGAGGGACAAATTGGGGTCTGGAGGTGACTCGAGCAGCGGTGCTCGGTCAGGGCTACACTAGAAGAAAGGTTCGTCTACACTGATAATAGCTGAGTGAAGATCCACATTGATTACGAAGCTTTTCCCCTCTCTTCATAAATGGAGGGGCTATTAGGGCTCTATACAGATGAACTGTACCCCGCAATAGATCACCACTTGTAATGATTTTGTGATTAAACAAAAGGCCACACTTTGTACAGAAATCTTCTGTATGTTTTATAAATGTCTCTATTTTTAGTTTACCAGCCCAGCTAAATAACATCATTATAGCAATATGAGGATGAATGTGGGGAAGACATATGTCTGCTTGTAGTAGAAAATGTCACTTCCAGATTTACATTGTGCTTGCAGTAAATATTGGAACATTTGAAAATAGAACAAGCCAAACATTTACCTACATGAAGTATTCTCAAATTCTAATTATTAGTCAAGAACTAATGCTTTTAAAATTAAGTAGTTCAATATATGGAGTTTGGCCACACAGTATGGATACAGTACTATACTGTGATTATATTACTACCAGAGCTGTACAAGTGAAAATGAAAATTTCTTAGCACCACAATTTTTTTAACAATGTTTACACAGTTTTCTAGTTTGAAGCCTCGAAACCATTCACAGTAGTACAGGTAGAAACCCGGTTGAACATACATTTTTAAATATCTATAAGTATTACATTCTCGGTCAGCGACCACTAGAGGCCGCCATTGTTTATGTTGTTTAAAAGACTCTTAATTTGAAAAGTTCTGTTCAGCTGTCCTGTGTCAAAGTGATTGTGTTTAGTCGTTGGTTCTTGTCCTTTATCTGTTTTGAATTTAGGTTCCACTGTTCTCTATCTTGGTTGTTGGGCCACCCTCATAATATCCCTCACAATACTGTTCTCCTTCCCCTGAGTGTGTTCCTGTTCTTAGTATTTGAGTTTTTAGAGTTTTGGCCATTGAGCCATTTTGGGTTGTTGATTTTGTAAATAAGTTTTCATTTACAAAAGCGTCTGCGCCTCAATCCTCGTGGGCAATGTGACAATAAAGTAATATCTTTAGCAGACTATACATGGCTGTGTTCACAAGAGAGAAATCAACAAGCAGCAAACTAAGAAATACAAAATGGAAAGCTTAATGAACTTCATGCATAGAGGAGTTGGGACCATTGACAGTTTATATGGTAATATTTAACAGACGCTCTCGTTGTTAACAACATACAACCAATGTTTGGAAACTGTGTCCACACTGAGAATCCCATCATTTTTTTGTTCAGGTTTAAGTGAATCCTGCATTCACTCAATGCATTACATTGCATTTCATTCATTTGGCAGACGCTTTTATCCAAAGCACCTTACAATACGAGAAAACACTCATTTCAGGACAGTGTGAGAACCAGGGGAGAGTACTAAGTGCTAAAATCTTTATGTAAGAGAAGTGCTAGAAGTGCATCAGGAGAGGAGATGCTCTCTGAAAAGATGAGTCTTCAGTAGAGTTTTCCAGATGCAAATAATGTTACAGAATTACTGAAAGTGATAAATGCGAATCATAATAAAGCTTATTTTTGCTCATATGTCTGCTTTTAAATGCACTGCTTTAGGGTCTGACTTGAGCGCATAAAACAAGTGTGATTAATCATGATTAACTGTACAAAATCATGTGATTAATCACCATTCATTAGGTTTTCATTTGACAGCCCTAATTACATATTGTGAGTGCGATATACTGAAAACAGATGACTGAACCCTTTCTATGGTGTGATTGCAGACTGGCCTGCATTCATTTTGATCAGCATTAATTATGTTTGTTGGATCACGTGAATGCC
The DNA here is from genome assembly GCA_037974465.1 of Brachypetersius altus. Taxonomy (NCBI): domain Eukaryota; kingdom Metazoa; phylum Chordata; class Actinopteri; order Characiformes; family Alestidae; genus Brachypetersius; species Brachypetersius altus. Next base: position 14,068,822 of record JBBPDB010000146.1, read on the forward strand.
TTGTTCCGTCCAAACACCCAGACAATCAGTGACTGATCAGGCTCATTTGCATATCAGACACATTTAAGAAGCGATGGGTTGTGCAGCACTGGTGTATGTGTTTGCTAATGATACAGAGGACGATCAGACTTTATGGCATCAAACATTTCCCTCTTCTCTTTGCTTCAAGATAATTATGACTTCAACTTGTGCACATTTAAAAGGTGCTTTTGTCGTTGTAAGAGGATTAAATAAGAAACCCACTGTTGATGTGCTCTTCTGTCCCTGAAACTCCTTTTTAAGAGCTTTAAGTGTGTAACCATTATACCCACGTTCCCATTGTTTAGTGAAAACTATCACTGTGTAGAAAGATTTGGTTTCTTTTGTAGCTCCATCCGTACCCTCTTATCTCTCTCATTTTGAAGTGAATTTTTTCAGCTTAAGATCATAAAGAATCTTACTTTCGAACTTGTCATCAAGGGCAAATGGTTCAAATTGGCCTTTGAGTCTCCTCTCATAGATTACTCTGCACTGATATCTTTTTAATTAGCTTCATTTGTAAGATGTGCTCCTTGAGAGCCTCGGAAAAATGAGTATGAATAATGTGTGAATTAAAAAGGATCCCGGGAAGGGCTCTACACTCTTGTTTTGTTTCATTCTTAGTCAATAAGCTTGTCGATTTCCCGATACACACCTGAGAGTTTAACCCTTTATTTGCTGAGGATAGCAGTGAGGTCTCAGTGATCCTATTCGATTGAATGGTCCATAATCATATGTTCACGATTAACTGTTCATTTGTGACCTATTACTTACCTGCTATGCTCCAAAATGTCCCACAGTATGTATAATTAAACTCTTTCAATTTGCATAAATGCCCATAAGTGTTATATTGATCCTGGAATGAGCTGCAGCTTTTTCATTTTTAATTATTTATTGAGCTTTATTTAATGAAGCTCCAGCACAGGACTGTCTAGTCCTGAAAATGGCTGTGTTGTAGGTTTTATAATCATGACCTTCACGCCTGCTATAAAACAATGGCACGAGCAGGACCCTAGAAGCACATGCATTAAAAGGTATGGATTATACATATATATATTTGTAATTTATCACATCTTTCTAAGCATGTGCAGTTTAGTCAACACGAGCTGCAGTTTTTTTTAGAGGGCAGATTTGCTGTGGTTTCACAAGCTCCCCCTACACTGTCATGCTCGTTTGCAGCCACTACCTGGGTGTGCATGCATTAATAAACATGAACAAACGTTGACACTGGGGTTTTTTGTTTGATTTCTGTCTGATTTGAGTCGACTGGGACTAAAATGTGGTGTTTGATGTCAGATCTGCTAAAGAACCATTTACAAATATTGGTCAACTACAGTGAGAGCTTAAGCTAGCTTTGAGGAAAAGCTACAATTTGCGCTCCTCTGAAATGAAACCAAATAAAACTAAAGCAATCCATTTCTTATAACTTTGGTAATGGAGTAATTCTGGCTATAATGCTGTATCAGATACATAGGAACTTCTCTACTGGTGGCCTGATGGTGAGAGTTCACCCCCGCGATCAGAATACATAGTTAACCTTGATTTTGTCCGAGCTCAAACTGTGATCACAAGTGCGCACCCTTCATTACAACACTAATACACATTTACTGGTGTAAAAAAGATAGGTGAGTGTCAGATGAGTCTTCCTTCAGTATGTGGGCGAGTGCATGCATGGCATACGCCAAGAGAACAGTACAGACCTAAACATTTGACATGTAAAATGAAGGGGTTATGTTATGGGGGACATGGTTTGGGTCCTCTGTCCCCTTAGAGCAGCAACTAAGCAATACAAAGTTGTTCTGATTGGTTCCCCTTATAGTGTGATGAAACATTTTCATCCTCATGGGAGTCCCCTCTAAAATGAAATTGCCTCCATCCACAGGACATGAAGGGTCACTGACTAAATTGATTAGTATGACACATCATATGCTATGGTCTTCACAGTCACCCAATCTCAACCCAGTTGAACAACTGTGCACCTATGACAGATTTTGAAACAACATGTTACTCTATCCTCCAGTTGAATGCATAGAAACTGTTCTGATAACTTGCCTTAATGCAGTTTTATGTAAACGTTTAAACACCCCCTTCCAGAGTGATTAAAAAATCTAAATGTGTACTTTTATGCTTGACACCAGTTAGCACAAAATCACTATCACAAATCCACTTATTAGCTTGATGTACTAAAACAAAAATCACAAAAAGCTGTAGAGTTCTTATTTTATGGGGGTTTTTTTTCATGTATGTTCAATTAATCACATAAAAGCTGTTGTGTGTTAAAATCTCGGGTAAATATTATACTCTCTGTTCTTCCTGAAGGCATTAGAAAAGCACTTAGCTCTCGGAGTTGAGAGGGGAAAAAAGATGGAATGAGTGAGGAAATGTAAGAGTTGACATCATCCTTTCATCCACCCCAGGGTGGTGGTGATGTTTACAGGAAGAAATCTCTCAGTCTGTTTTTCCTCTGCTCCCCGTCTCTCTCTCTTCCTCTTTCTTTCTTTACTCTTTAGTGCAGGTGTCAAACTAAGAGACACCAAAGAGACGAGTCACAAAGTATTGTTTTTTTTCTCTCTCTTAAGTGTGTCTCATTCTGAGAAGAGCAGGGAATCCACAGTATGAAACACCTCCAGTGATGCATTCTCTTGTCTTTCTTTTCAGTCCCAGTCTCTGTCAGTCCACCTCCATCATGCGGGCTATTTATGGCTTTGGTCATCTCCATGGTAACCAATTGGAAGCTTATCAGGTTTTAGTTGTTAATGTGCATGCTTTTGACTTTCTGCTGACAGCAGAAGTGTTGAGCTGCAGCAGGCGTCTATTGTCTCAGTGATAACAGAATGAACACTCCACTGGCTTTCTAGCACAATAGGTCAGGGCAAAGGCTGCAGTCTGCAGTGGGTTGCTCATAATCACTGTGCTGCTCTTTTTTTTTTTTATCAAAGCTTGGCTGCTGTCCACCCACTCCTTCTCCACTTCTGGATGTCCCTACCGACCCGTGTCTACCAGTCTTGGAACACCGGAGCATGTTCTGAAGTTAAATTACGATAATGACAGCATATCACATAATTTCTGAGAATATGCCACATATTTTGTAGCGTTGGGTTGGCCAGAAAAATTAAATACATAAAATTTCCCCTTAGTTATATCAGCTTGTTATGTATAAAAATGGACAAAAGTACAGACAAAGAGATGCCTGCTTGTTTAGCTGTACTATGTACTCTTGTATATTCAGTTTGCACTGCTGTAATGAATGGAATATTCCAGTAATGGCATTAAAGTGTGTAAAATATCTTAACAAAAATAGCCTTATAGTGCAAATATGCACTTGTGCAAAGAAGGAAATTGAGTATATTTTTGGAAAGATTTTATTTTGTACCTTATTGATGCTTTAGAACACACGCAAATCAACTTGAACAAATCTTTCTCAATTGCTTTTAAACTCTGGGTGCTTTTTTCCATTAGAAACCCTCCAGGCTATAACCATAGTTCTTCCCACTGTTGCTTTAAGCCACATCTTCTTCTTTAGTATCTCAAAAACACCCCAATAATGGTCAGTATGGCTGTGATAGTGCTACTCTACCTCTACCAAATCCGGCCCTGGAGTTTCAGTGTCCAGTAGAGTTTGGTAGTTCCACTCCTCAAACAAAGTGACTTAAGCTTCAAATTAACAGGTGAGCTGCACCAGGTGTGTTTGAGAAAGGAAATCACAAAACACCCCTGCTGTGGATAGTTTAATTGTGGGTAAAGTGCTGTATAATCCTGCATTATATTCCCTGCTGGTAAAGGATTTCCTGCTGGAACTGAAATCTAATGGAGAGTGAAAGTTTGAATGCATGAGAGTTTGCTGCCAGCCTATTTGGGATTGTTGATGTGTGTGTGTGTGTGTGTGTGTGTGTGTGTGTGTGTGTGTGTGTGTGTGTGTGTGTGTTTGATCTTTAGATTCAGTCCGGTGAGTGAGAACGCACCGATCGGTCAGGCGGTGGGAATGATCCTGGCAGCAGCTGTGAACACCACCATCTTCTATTCAATCGTGGGAGGAAATGATGAGGGTGAGTGATCTGACAGAGTGATCCAAGCATTTCCTCTGCTCCAACACTGACACTGCCTCCTCTGCTCACACACATACACACATCTTGTTTGTTTTGTTTTGTTAAAAAAGGAGGGTCGTGCTTGGGCAGCATTCGCTGGCGGTCACACTTCACAGAGTCATTTATTAGTTGTAGTGGCCTTAGTTGCATGCCCTTGCTCACTCCCCTTGGGGAATGTAGGCCTACTCAGCAGGGTTTCACTGCACTAGGCTGAGGATCACCCTCTCTGCTGTAGCTTTTCTTTTCATTTTTTTTTCTACTTTAATTCCATAGCTTACACTTACCTCCTCGTTTTATAGTAGTAACAGAATTCATTTATAGTAGTTAAAAGTACTGAAAACATGCAAAAACTCTGTATGTGTATGAAGCGCGTCATGCCGTATGAATGGTGCCTCATACGAAAGTCTTTAGGCACCTACATTAATATTTAAAAACTGTTTCGATGAGTTTTGAGTCTTTTTTCACATGGATTTTGCCAAAATATACTACATGAATACTAGGGGTGTAACGGTACACAGATGTCACGGTTCGGTACGTACCTCGGTTTTGGGGTCATGGTTCAGTACGGTTCACGATACAGCAAAATTAAGCAACAACAAGTTCTAAAGAATGAGGCTTGGTTTGTTTGCGTTTATTTTAAATAAACAGTAGTGTATTAACCAGTAAACACACACTCTTGATTATATTCTCATGTATGTGTAAGGCAGCAGAAGTGTTACGCCAGTAGTGTCACTATTGCACCACACTACGACCCAGGTTTATGATTTACTTGCACTTTTTGGTCCCTCTGTGATTCCGTATTACTTCAATCACGTCTTCTCCGCTGTACCGTGTATTCTCCGCAAGACATCATGTACCGAACCGTGATCCATGTACCGTGACGATTCGGTATGAATACTTGTACTGTTACAGCCCTAATGAATACATACATATAACACAGGAAATTGTGAATTTATGTACAGTGTATCAATGTGTTCCTTATGGAAGCCCAGTGTTACTTGTAGTTGCAATCAGAATCAGGTCTGACTCAATCAGTACTTCACTGAACCTCACAACACACTGAACCTGTGTTGTTCTCACCATCTTATGAAATATCGACTGCATCTTGGTACTTTTTACTACTTTTTTGTTTGTTTGTGTCTTTCTGCTGGGAAAGTTAACATCAGAAAAAGTCTGTTCTCACACGCTTTCAACAGTTTGCATCGGTGTCAAAAACTTTTGCACAGTACAGTAAATGTGTCCAAAAATGTCTAATATTGCTGGTCTTGTGTTTGCAGGTGTATTCAGGGTGGATAACCGCACTGGAATGATCTACACGGCCAAGCTGCTCGACTACGAGACGATAAACAGCTACGAGCTCCGTGTGCAGGCCGACTCGCTGGCTCTTGTACTGGCCAACGTGCGCGTGCCATCCAAAAGTAAGCTCTGTGAAAAGTCACAGGTCGTGATCTTACCTGTACCCCTCACCCCACACACACACAGATGATCCTGTACATTCAAGCCCACAGTAGTTACCCTTTTAGCTCACAGAGGTCCAAGGTCTGAGCTCTAGTTAGCACCAGCATGAATTGATGGCGGTCAGTAAAGGTCACCGGGTTGCGCCGGGGTTGTTTAGTGAATGCGCACGCTGTACCCCACCCACAAAGTCTGCATCTAAATCAGCCCCCACACAAACACACGCTGTGTGTTTGTGTGGGGGCTGATTGAGATGCAGACTTTGTAAGTTCTTGCTGCTGCTGTGTTATCACAGGCTGAGGGGTGGAGAACAGCAGGGCTCTGTCCAGCTGCTTTCGTCTCTTTCTCCATTCATTCCTCCCTTCATCCGCACACTTGTTCCTACACGGGGCATTCCTCCCCCACTGAGCGCTTTTATTAAAACTTTATTTATTTGTGTTAAAAGGATCAGAGCGGAACAGAGCTAGAATCGCACAATTAAGTTTGTCGTTGCCCAATTAGTCTGCTACGCGCACATACACACACACACACACACACACACACCTACACATGCATCAAAGTACCCCTTTGCTGCAAATAACAGCCTGCACTTAATAATGCAGTGTTAATGGCTTGGATCAATTTAGGCAGAGTTTTTTTTTTGTCTGCACGGAGAATGAAAACGCTCTTAAGGCCCGCTCAGAAACTCATTGTCCTACGGGAGGGGATTGCTGTGGCCCATATCACTGTATGCACTAGGTCACAGCAGCAAAGTTTTGTGTGTATGTGTGTGTGTGTGTGTCTACATTTATGTGAATACATTCATGAATATCTGTGTGAATACTGGTGTCTGTGAATGTTCGTATGTGATTTTTTTGTATTATAGATGCTCCTGGTCCTATACAAATTTTGGAATCTGACTAAATGGAGGAGAAAATCTGGCCTGCAATAGCACATTTGCAGTGTGTGGCGTCTTGATGTCACGTGGCAGTTGCTGTAGTTTAGTGTGTAACACACTCCACCAATATAAGTCTTTGGGAAACACCCCTAATGCCTCATTTGCATACAGCCATGACATGATTCTGAACTGTAAATTGCTCTGGGTAATGCAGAAAGGTAAATGGTAAAAGCTGCGTATTTCTTGCTGTCGAGCAGAAGAGTGAGTATGACAGGCCACTTTTAGATGGTTAAATCGCTTAAATGAAGCGATTCAGTTGAAAAATTTTAGAGCTTAGTAGCTTTTAAGAAGAAATATCGTTCTGGTGTGTGTAATGTCCGTGTTTGTGTGTGTTTGTGTGCTTGTGTGTGTGTGTGTGTGTGTGTGATTTGATGTATAGAGGTTTGTTTGTCCTGTTCCCCTGGTGTATAGCCCTAGTCACCAGCCACATGCCATTTGTTTTTTTCAGCTCTGCACAGCACAGTGGAAGAAAAATGCTTTTTGACACTGCATATTTCTCACCTCTACTGCTGTGTGGAGGTTGAGGCAGCTTTGTGTACATATTTATTCTATGCACCTCTAACTCTAACCGTGACAAATAGGTTCAGCATTTCCTCACACTGAGCTGTTTTTTGCCCGCCCTCTCTCACTTATTTTGTGTGTGTGTGTGTGTGTGTGTGTGTGTGTGTGTGTGTGTGTGCATGCACAAATGGAAATAAAATAAACAGCGAACACGGCCAAGGTGTTTATCAACGTGCAGGATGAGAACGATCATCGTCCTGTTTTTACGGAGTCTCTGTACATTGGGGGAGTAACAGAAGACACCAAAACTTTCACCTCAGTGCTGAAGGTTATAGTGAGTATCCCTTTCTTTGTGTATAGTTTTGTGTGTGTGTGTGTGTGTACACGTTTGTGTGTCTGTGTGTGTTTTAGGTTTGAAAGAGGGGGTAATTTTGCTTGAGGCAGTGCAATAACATATGCATATGCATATGTTATATTTCTACACACGGTGATTATTAAAAATACACCAGTGAATCCAGCAGCATTTATACCCAGCACCATGCTATTATTTATACTAATAATCCAAGTAATTTAATCATTATTGTGATGGTTCATTGAGTAATCATACAGACACCATTTATAACAGCAAACACTATATTATACTTTATATACATGAAATTTATGAATAGAAACATTTGGAGCACTAGTGCACCTGCTTTTTATCATTTATATGGCAAAGTAATAAGTAAAAGAATACTTCTGTGAATAATTATGTAATATTACAGATAAAGCCAACAGTACAATAATGATTAGCAGACATATTATAAAATACGTACTGCTGACTGCTGTCACCCATAATCTCCCCTATATGAAAATATGATTTGTTGAAAATGTCAATGCATTTTTGTTTATATTGCTGAATATGCTGACAGCACATTGCAATAGATCAGATTTTCTTTTCTCAGATTGGCTCACTGTCCATTAAATTTCTGGTCTTTTCGGTTTGCACTGTTCCAGTGGTTTTAAGCAGAAAAGCATCTATAAATATAGATTTGTTCCATGTCTAGTCTTTTAAAAGGAAAGCTGTTGCAAATTGCTGCAGCTGGCACTTGTAAATTGCATCTGATGGTTAGAGTGCTGAACTCTTGTATGCACACCCAGACTCGCCTGTCTGGACAGTGCAGTGCAGTGCAGTGCCACCCACTTCCACCTCTGCCCTGTCCCTGTCCAATTAGACCCACACACTTCTTTTTTCTCACCCTCTTTCATCCTTTCCTTCCCTAAACGCTTGCCACCCATTCTAAAATATCTACACCCAAATATGTGCGCACACAGACCAGTGGGGAGAAGACACTATTGTGCCTGTGCAGAGATGAGTAAGAAAGGGGGTTTATATCTTGTAATGACTAAAGATAGTAGAACAGGCTGGAGCTTGGAAAAGCAGTTATAGTCACTTTGAGAACGGCCTGAAGAAAGAGTCTGAAACATGGAGCCAACACAAAAGGAGCACTGTGTGACTCTATATAGAGCCAAAGCTAAGAGCATGTTCTAAGAAAACCAAGGGCTTCAGTGATTTAAACCAAAGGATAAGGAGAAAACAGTGACATTTTTAGTGACTGTGAAGCTACGGTTCAGTAGTTTGTTCCTTTTACTGCTGAATATTTTATGAGTGTTCATGCAGTAAATTAATGCATAGAAATAACTTGAAAACAGATTGTCAAAACAAGTTATATTGGGTTCTAGTGGTGGTGCCAATTTTGCATGAGCACAACAAAGGCATAGATGTTTTACTTTTATATTGACAAGCTTTTAACTAATTACCTTATAGTTTGCCTTGTTTCCCAATGCCAACATTCAGCATATCAAGAATCACAAATCTGGAATTCCAGCCACATAACTTGAGCAAGCTGTTAGTAATAATAATTTATAATAATAATGAATTGTTTAGGGCACAGACAGTCCAAGCCCATATTCAGCAAGAGCTTTTCTTGTTGATCCATTTATTAATAGCGTTTCAAAAGTAGTCATTTATTTGGTGGGCTATTGATAAAGATGGGCTTAGACGGTCTGTGCCCTAATCAATTAATTATTATTTAATTATTATTAATAACAACTTGCTCAAGTTATGTGGCTGGAATTAAAAATGTTCCTTTATTATGATGCACATTATGAGTCCAGTAAAGCTTGATTCGTTGTAGTTGGATTAAAAATGTGTTCGTATGAGACTTTGAAAAGATTTTGAAAAGACCAGTGATAGGTTTGCATATATTCTAGGGGTGTAACGGTACTCAGTTGTCACGGTTCGGTATACAGCAAAGTTAAGCAACAAAAAGTTCTGAAAAAAAAAAGAATGAGGCTTAGTTTGTTTTTGTTTATTTTAAATAAACAGCAGTGTATTAACCAGTAAACACACACTCTTGCTTATATGTTCTTATATGTGTAAGGCAGCAGAAGTGTTACACCAGTAGGTAGCACTATTGCACCACATTACGACCCAGGTTTATGATTTACTTGCGCTTTTTGGTCCCTCTGTGATTCCGTATTACTTCAATCACGTCTTATCAGTCGTACCGTGTATTCTCCGAAAGACATCATGTACCGAACCATGACCCCTGTACCGTGAAGGTTCGGTATGAATACATGTATATATACGTGTGTGTGTGTGTGTGTGTGTGTGTGTGTGTGTGAGAGATTGAGAATCTATAGTCACGGTCTAAAGATCTAAAGTCTACTTTTTTCCACAATATAATTCTGTCATTATTACTATAATATGGAGGGTTTCTTCTATGAGTAGGTGTCCCAACTTTTAACTGGTAGTGTAGGTGAACGTTTACAGCTGATGACTGTAGCTACATCTACCCTGCAGTGGCAAGCCTTTACTTTTAAGGGCTTCAGTTCAAGCCATAACTGTACAGACACTGTCAATGAATGAATGAAAACACACCTCTTCAATAATGTTAATTTCTGTCTGTGCTTAGAATTCTAGTAGAATTCAAGTGTTCAAGTGTTGCACATGAAATTTTTATAGATTAAACACAACCACGGGAACCAACAAACGTTCAAGAAGCACAGTAAGCAATGGGAGAGTTTGCTAGGCTACTGGAAAATTTTCCAGATAGTACTTTAAGAATTTAACCCCATGTTTTGATTCCCAGAAATTCCTCAAAGCTTCTTTTAAGGCCTAAAATACCGTAAGGGTTCCCTTTTGTTTGAGTGTTAGAACATCCTCGCCACAGCAGTAACAGCAACACGGTAGTGACACCCCTGCCTTTCTCCAAGTAATGTGTTAGTCATCCTCTACCCCCTCTTTAGAGGCCATGTTCTTACCACAGGGCTAGATGTTTTTATTACAGGACTATTTTCAACCCACGGGATGGAGTAAACAATCTCACACTTAAGTATTAGAAATTAAACCCAAACAAAAACAAAAGAAAATTACATGTAACACAATTATAGGGTACCAGGCTTTTGATACTTTTTCTCTTAATGTGATTGGAGAATGCAAAGAGCAAAGAAAACCACTCCTCCATACAGATTCTCCACAGACCCTCCAATACGGTGGCCCCTAGAGACAAAACACGAACAAAAGAAAAAGCAAGAACAAAATAAAAATGCGCTTCAAATTCAAAAAGCAGAAACAAAACAAAAATGCGCTGATTTTTTAAACTTGCAGCGCATTTTAATTTTGTTTCTGCTTTTTGTTTTGTTCGTGTTTTGTCTCTAGGGGCCACCGTACTACAGGGCCTTTCGCCTTTGCACAGGTTTTCAGAGGGATCCAGCTCAGAAGACCAGGACAGAGATATTAAAAGCTTTGGGCATCATTAAACCCCTCTGGGATGAATGGTTAAGGGTCATTGTACTGCTGGAAAGTCTAAAATGGGACCCAGGTTGAACTTTTTGGAAGAAGCAACTAGAACTTCAAAACTCCCCAGGGCCTTATAGCCACAAAAGGATGTTTCATTTACAGTCCTTTTTATTCCAGGGACCCCTTCAGTGTTTTGTGTAGCTCATATGATCATAGAACTTCCAGTTAAAGCTGCAGTAGCGTCAAATGAACTCCAGGTGCTTGAGTTTCTGGTTAGTTGAAAAAAATGCACACTTTACAAATAGTTTGTTTGTATGGTGACAACATCTAATTGACTTTGACCTAGTAGGTTTGGAGACTTGCTGAGCCTAAAAAGATACATTATACGTACTGGGACACCTGATTACACCAACAGGGACTTTAATGATATGACAAGACATGGCTTGCAATTTCCATTCCAGTTCACCTCAAAAGTGCTGGATGGGGTTGAGTTCAGGGCCCTGTCAAGTTCTTCCAAACTGAACTCTGAAATGAGTTCTGAAATTAGTGTGAACTACTGTTTTTAAAGCAAATGAATTAAAATGATTTTCTTTTCATAGACTAAAGGTCTTAGATTGTGCTGATCACTTGCAATTTTGCTTTAAAAAAGGGTGAATATTTTTATATGGGACAGAAATAAATAAATTGCTTAAATGAACTGTTCAGATACTGCAGTTTGACCAATGTGTGTCTTCTTATCAGATTCCAGAAGGCTCTGGGTATGATGACTTCGAAAACGTCTCGTTGGGTTCGATACCAGAAGGCCAGTTCACCTGTGATATGAAAGAAGACCCCCTGCTTCTGTATCGCACCGTTTTCCAGCCTCTGGTCTACAGCTTGGTGTTTCTGCTCGGCCTGGCAGGAAACGGTCTCCTCCTGACCGTCCTGCTGCAGCACCGCGCTCACCTCCGCATCACAGAGATCTACCTGCTGCACCTGGCTGTGGCTGACCTGCTCCTGCTCCTGACGCTACCTTTCGCTGTGGTCGAGGTGCTGACCGGCTGGCTGTTCGGCGACTTCCTGTGCAAGCTGCTGGGGCTGCTGAACCGCCTGAACATGCTGTGCGGGAGCCTGCTACTGGCCTGCATTGGCTTCGATCGCTACCTTGCCGTCGTACACGCCGTCTCAAGCCTGCAGAGCCGCCGGCCGCGGACCGTCCACATCACCTGTGCTTTGCTGTGGGTCTTCTGTCTCGCTGTGACCATGCCTAACGTGGTGTTCCTCTCCGTGGCACGTAGCAATGACTCCGCAAAGCTAATGTGCTACTTCAACAGCCACGGCATTCACGCCTACCACTGGATTATCGCTAGTCGCTGTCTAACCCACCTGCTTTGTTTTTTCTTGCCCCTGGTCATCATGGGTTACTGCTACACTGCAGTGGTGCTCACTCTCTATAACAGTCAGCAGAGCCTGGAGAAAAAGGGGGCCATACGTCTGGCCATGGTGGTGACCCTGGTTTTCTGCTTGTGCTGGCTACCTTATAACATCAGCCTCTTCATGGACACCCTGGTGCACTTGGGTGTCCTTCCTCAGAAAAGCTGCCAGGACAGCAGTGCGCTGGATCAAAGCCTGCTGGTCACTGAAAGCATCGGCTTCATCCACTGCTGCCTCAATCCAATCCTGTATGCCTTCATAGGGGTTCGTTTCCGGAAAGACCTCCTACGGCTGCTGGTGGGATGGGGTTGCCGACCGGTTTGTGCTTCAGTGCTACAAACTGGAGGTCTGAACAGGCCGTCTGTCTCTGAGGCCGCTACCATCACCACAAGCAGCCAGTACATATGACATAAGGACATAATCCAGGAAAGAAGCATACAGAAAGTATTCAGTCTTTCAATCAGGGAAAAACTGGGACTTTTCAGTACAAAGCTTCCTATGTTCTCATTTTGACTGGTTTTGACCACTTTGGCTTTGTAATGAAGTGCTGCTGCATAAATGCAAACTACAGAGCATGCAAGTGCATATAAGTAGGGCTGGGCGATTTGGCCTAAAATCAAAATCTCGATTAATTAAACATTTTAACTCGATTACGATTAATGAACGA
>JBBPDB010000146.1:14104516-14124417 GCA_037974465.1 Brachypetersius altus
GAGAGTGTGTGTGTGTGTGTGTGTGTGTGTGTGTGTGTGTGTGTGTGTGTGTGTGTGTGTGTGTATTTGTGTGCATGTGTTTGTGTGTGGATGTGTATGTGTGTGTGGCAAAAATTAGTTTAGACCTTTTCAGTGAACACAGTGACCTTTCATTTATTATGAGTCTATCAACATTCTGTTATATTTTACTGTCTCCGGTCATCTCTGGTGGATATGACCCTCACTGTTGAATCGATTACATCCGCAGCACAGTCATTACAAAATCCTACCGCGTAAACTGAACTGGAGCTGGAGTTTTGCATTAACACATGGCATTAATGTCTTCATGACAGTTATTCCCCTGTAAACAATATCCATCCCTTTCTTGTGCACATCCACGTTCATGCTCTATTAATACACCTACAGGGTGCATTTCTATCCACATGGGTATTAAACATATACATACATAACACACATCATCGATCCAGAGGTGCAGGTCTAACAGAAAAGCATTCTGCCCGTCTTTTCTCTTTGTTCATATAAATGCATGTCTGTGTCTCGTATTCTGTCAGAGGTTGTCTGCTTCTGCTCACATTCACCTGCTGTTTCTCTGTTTGTCTCTGCATGTGTCTTTCTCTCTCTGTCCATATCATTTCCTTCCGTTTGCTCTCAACTCAGACTGCAGTAAGTTATTTACATTTTTATTCTCTCTCATCCTTACTCTGCAGACAGCCCTCTTGTTCAGCCTTCACTCTTTGCTACTAATAGAGAATTTTAACAATTCTGCCCTGCTTGCACTCGTGGCTGGTAGTTCAAGCCTCTGCCTAATAGCCCTGCTTTTGTTTTGTTGCTTTAATGCTGTAGGGAAACCGTAGGAGTGTTTTTAAAGAATAACGCAGAAAGAAAAAAATGCAGCAGTGACGTAGGCTCTGTCCCTGGCCCCTACACTCTGTTAGCGTGTTTCTGTGGCATCCTTCACTTTACACTGACTTTTGCTTCATACAATCTGCGCATACGTGACCATCAGTGGTGGCTCCTGGTCAATGTTGGTGAAACAAACCACCCTTCGTTCCTGCCGCTTTGACCCTGGGCAGCTTAATTTTCTTGCCCTAAGTACTTCACCCCCATGGTCTGCTTTTGCTGCCTCACATTTTGATGTATCTTCTCTCTGCTGCTCTTCTCTCAATCTCCTCATAGTTAGTGTTAAATCACTACAAAATATAAAAAGTATTTTATTATGAATATCTTACAGACATGTAATAGTAATGTTTGTTTCAACAGTACATAATTAACAATATTTCTAAATCCCAAGAAAACATATCTAACCACTTTCTCTCCTTATAAATTAATTCTACGCTCCTGGTCTTCTTGGTGAAGTTGTTAATCACTCATACCAGCATGGGTTTGTTTCCAAGGATTTCACCAGTGTCCAGCTATCGCCCTTACTTCTGGGCACTCGTAGACGAATAATAAAATATAAAATAAAAAGAAATATTATTAATATATACTATTAAATAATATGTTATGTGTTTTGTTAAGTATGAAGCTTCAGTCTCACACTCACGGTCAGTGCTCACTACATAAAATAGTACAAACAAAGTGAAAACAAAAGCAGCGATTGGCCACAGTGTTATGTCAGTCATTTTGAAGTGGAGAACTATCCTATCACAGTAAGCAGTCACTTGTTTCACAGTTGGGACTTATTTACCATTACAATCCACTGAAACCTGGAAAATCCACGAGCCGCCGGGGTCTGAGAAGATTTACATTGAAATATATATTGAAACATGTTTCACTGAAATTCTCAGTTTCACTGCCGTTGGGGGTGGCGCTGTTTCACGTTTTTGACCAGAGCCAACTGTAACGCTATACAACTGTAACGCTATTGAGGATATTGATATTAGGAGAGTAACCTTAATTTATGAGCATTTCTTTTGTTTCACACCAATAAAAAGGGATAGTTATTTTTGTATTATTTTTCTTGGTGAAACATTGTTTCACCTGTAGTCTTATAGAAACCACCACTGGTGACCATGTGTAAGCCTGGAGGTGCTGTATGGTCGTATATAATGTCCTTTATAGCAGTGCATTCAGCTCATCACATTTCAGTGAATCTTTACCTACAGTATGAAGTGTACAGTATGAAAAGCTCAGTCAACAAGAGTGAAGGATACAAACATTTGTGAATTCCCCTCATTAGTCATTTCCTATTTTCTTTGTGTATCCCCCCAATATACTTCATTCAGATCTTTCAAGTGTTTTTCCTCTATTACTCCATATTATTGCCTGCACCAGACAAGGAAAGCCAGTAATTGAGGAGGCTGATCTGAGGAGACTCATAAGCACCCTGGCTTGCGAAGTAATTGCTGGTCATAAGCAGTGCGCCATGAACGGCATGCTGCATAGCAACCTGCGCAGATCTGACAGCAAAATAACCTTCTTGTGTGACTTGCATCCATTCATCACTGAAAACCCGCTGTACCAGGACAGGACATTGAGTAGCCCGGACACTAGCATCGAGAGTCACAGACTGGACATTGAGCCTTCGTCCCCCATGAGCTCACGGAGTCAGATGTTCTCCTGGTCCTTTCCATCCCGCATTCGAGGGGGTGGGATTTATTGCCATCGCCGGTCCCTGTGGGACCCTACTCAGTGGGAGGGGTCATCGGAGGGGCTGAAAGTGGAACTTAAAGATAGCAGGGAGGAACTTGATGTTGATATGGAGATGCTGAGCGGCCGGAGCACAAAGCTGTCGGTCAGAGAGCAGGCCAGGCAGTTTGAGCAGCAGGCTCTGGCTGAGAGGACACCTCGCGCTTCATTGGACCTGGACGATCTCCTGGCCACCATCAACCCTCCTTATAGTCCTATGTCGGTGGGAAAGGATGTGCCACCCTGCATCATCATCACAGGTAGCCACGGAGAGACCCCTCCTCTGGCTCCTACTCAGCGTCCCACACCACCAGTGTTGAGAAAGTTCAGCTCTAGCATCTCCAGCTACGTCACAGTGGAGCCTTGCGAGGTCCTGCTGGAGATTATACCAGATGTTCCAGACACCCCACCACCCACCGTTCTTTCTCCTCCCCCTCCTCCAACCCCGCCGTCTGTTTCTTCTCCTCCTGTCTCTCCTCCTCTCTCTCCTCGTAATACCCTTTCACCACCACCTCTTCTCCACACCTCCACCCCTCCTCCAGTACCTTCTCCTTTTCTCTTATCACCAGTCAGGAAAGTACTAGCCAAACTCCACCCTGTGCCTTTGGAATCTGATGGGCTGAGGAGGGAGCTCAGAGGGATTCTGAGATACTCTCATAATGAGACTGGCATGGACAAATCTCTCAGCAGCCTCAACAGCCACAAAGACAAAAGTTACAAATTAGAGCCAAAAACACCTCACAGTGTGATCTTAACCAAGCCTGAGAGTGTGTCTGATGAAGAGTTCCACGATACAAGCCAAATGAGCCCAGACTCTTCAGCTGAGGACTCAGACTCACACACCTCCAGCCCAGATTCCGACCAACTCACAGATCTACCTCTTTCTGACTGAACTTTCTAGAGCATTAATTCTACTCTTTTCATATCCATCTCTCTACATCATCCTTGAATCTCTTTCTTAAAACTGATGATTCTGTTCTTTTTTGTTCTTTTTTGTACTCTGTGTCTAAATAAGTCTGTGATTTATGGTATTCATTAAAAAAAACTTTAAATTCATGTTTCTAAGGCTAAACATATCCATGCCCTCGAAAAGGGTGTTTAAATTTTGATGGTTTTATTGCTTTAGAATGAGTTGGCGGTGGCAGAGTAAAAATCGATATCAATGTGTGGTGTCTGTTATCACAATGATTATGTCATTGATGCATTATAAAGGTTCAACCACAGGCCCATTGTGTGCATTCCTGCTTCCTCTTGTCCTTATTTTGCTTTGAGTTATTGAACTGCTCCTCCTTATGCACTCTCTCTCTCTCAGTGATTCTTTACTAATGGACAAAAGCAGCAAATAGACCTTTCACTCTTGGACTCTGTTCACTTGCTGCATACCTATTCATCTCCTTCATTTTAATCTCTCGCAGCCTCTGTAGTGCCCCCTTTTCCTCACCAGCATGGTTATCGCACTCAATAACCCGCTCTAAAGAGCTGTCAAACACAGTCAGACCTCCTGAGGTTGGCCTGTTTTTGTACACTTTTGCGGATGTTTTTGCCCTTTCGGAAATCAAAGGAGTCAAGAAGTGTGCTGAGCTCAAACAATAGAGATAATAGGCAGTGGGTTTGGTGACAGGAAAAGTGTGCCCTGCCACCAGCCAGCTGCATTCAGCTCTGGCGAGAACACAATCAATCTCTCAGACGCCTTTGGATGAATAGCTCTCTGTGTACACCTAAAACACCCCTCTTTTCCTACTTCTTCCACCCTCCTATGAGTCTGATGACATCTATTCAGGCCACATTATTAAACGTAAAGTTCAAATGATTTATTTACAGAGCCGATCTTATAAATTAATTTGTGTGGTTCAGAGCCAAATATATTTGTTGCCGTTGTGATTATTCTTTTGAATCGCATCTTAATCTGTCCGAATTGAACCTCTTGAGTAAAACAAAATGAAATAAAATGTTCATTTTTATTGTAATATTATTCATGGTCTCTTTTGTTCTGTCAGAGAGACATGGTTAGAAGACTGGGACACACTTGTGAGTTTGGGATAAATATATAACGCTGGCATGTCAAATCAGATTGAAAGTGACACAAATATGATTCAGTGATGCAGTCTATGAAGCGTAGGTGAATGTTTCAAAAATTACTGTCTGTTGGAGTCAAGCATACACTACAGATGCAGCAGATAGACACAAGGTGGAAAAAAATGAATACCGGTTAAACTCTTGCAGATCTTTTTAGAAAACTTCTATTTGATTTTCAACCCCATGTCTGTCTGCAGCAATGGTACTGTCACGGTCAGGCCAGTGGCAGGTTAAAGCCACTGTCTTTGTGTTGATTTTTCTGTTCTGTTGGTTCTTGTTTTCTACTGTGTGTATAAGGGCCTTTATTTTGAATCCTGTTCTGGTTGTCACATGTCTTGATTGTCTCCTGAGTTCTGTTCATGTATCACGTGCTTTCTGTTTCAGCTGTTTTCTGTTCGATTATCACGTATCCCACCTGGTTTGTGTTTACCCCTAATCTTAGTCACTATTTAAGTTCCTGCGTGTTAGACACACACTATCTGTCCATCGTCTTTGCTAGAGCATCTGTCTTAGAGCTTCATGTTTGCCTGGTTCTTGATCTCATTTCTGTTCTGGCCCTCGTGCCCTTTTGTTTTACGTTTTGTAAATAAACGCACCTCAGAATGAAACCCTGGTATCCAGGCTGCTTGTCCCAGGAAAGCTCTCGGTCGTGGGGAATTAGCCCCCACTACCGTGACACATTGTTAGAAAGTGCTAGTCTGTAGAATTTAGTCTGTGTAATTTAATAGACTCAAACATGACAATAAAGGTAATTCATATAGACTCAATTTAGTAATTAATATAGACTCAAAGTGACCATAATGTTTATCCAAACTTAATTCATTTATTTATATAGACTCAAACATGGCCATAAAGGTTTTTTTTGTATAGACACAAACATGGTCATTTGTATAGACATGGTCATAGAGTTTATTCATATAGACTCAGTTTATTTTTATGCAAACCCAAACATGACCATAAAGTTTTTTCATATAGACTCAACATATTTGTTCTTATAGACTTAAACATGGCCATAAAGTAAATGTCCAGTGAATATGGTGTATGCCTCATAATTCAACCTCAAATTTTCTCATGATCCTCACACTCTCCTAGGGCAGTGGGGTCTCCCAACGGTGAGCTTCTCTTCCGTCCTTGGCATGGTGGCAGGGGTGCTGGCCTCCACTATGGAGTCCATCGGGGATTATTACGCCTGTGCCAGGCTCTCTGGTGCCCCCCCTCCGCCCACACATGCCATTAACCGTGGAATCGCCGTGGAGGGTCTGGGCTGCATCCTGGCCGCTCTGTGGGGCAGCGGCAACGGGACAACCTCATACAGCCAGAACGTTGCTGCTCTCGGGATTACTAGGGTAGGAATGATATCAGTCGCTGTCAGTCAGCAGTTCGGTCAAATGCTCTCTTAGCTTCAGACAGACAGACAAGACTGTTCCTGCTAGTGGTTTTTTTCACCATAGTATAACACCCATGCTGGTGCTGACAGCTTAAACACATGGGCTAACCAGCAGGATGTCGCATGCTGTTCACTCCTCCATGGATCCACTCCTGTTTGGACAAAATATGCATGCGGTTTTTGCATTGCTGACTACTATCTAAACAATGCACTGCAGTTATCAGGCAGGTGCGTGAGAGATATAGTGCAATAGCCAAAGGGAAAACATACTGTGTCCTGCTGTAACAGAGGCTGCCTCAGGTATGGTGGGAATTTACGATTAGATAAGAGCCGAGATAAGAGTCTGTCTTTGAAAAATGAGAAGGAAGTCATTATCAAATTAATCTCAAACCCATTGAAAATCACTAGTCAAGCATACCGTGAGCAAGATGAGGGCAAATCAGATACATTGGCTGAGGAGGCAGATTAAAACAAAATTAAATTATACACCGTCAGAAAATCAGGAGGCTGTACAATGTAGATGTGGATGTGCCCTCCATGCCTAGCAAACATGGCCCTTAACATATTAAAGTTCAGGGAAAAGTGGAATCAAGATCCCAGAGTTCAGTCAGTACTGCTAATGGTGCTAACAGTGAATGAAGGTCAATAGCCATAGATTAGCATTTTTCAAGCAATTCTGGTGACTACTAGTCTACTTTAACTGTGTTTGACCTACGGGTTTTGAACAACGATGGACTTTTCCTTGTGATTAACAATGGCTGGCTCTTGCTGCGTGTGGCAGGTTGGTAGCAGGATGGTGCTGCAGGCAGCTGGACTGCTCATGGTTGTCCTGGGACTCTTCGGTAAATTCAGCGCTGTGTTCATCACCATCCCGGACCCAGTCATTGGAGGCATGTTCATTGTCATGTTTGGAATGATTGCAGCTGTGGGAATATCAAACCTCCAGGTAAATGAAGCCTTATTTGATTCACTTTTGACTTATTTCAGTGTGAATTGTGCCTCATTTAGAGGTTAACACACCCTGGAGAACGATTCTGCCAATAACTGAGTCAGGCCCAGTGCCAAGACGAAGTGACAGAGTTGAAATAACAAGGGCCAAATCTTTTTATATAGTAAAGCAGTAGGTAATCTGTTTCTGCAACTTTTTCATCTTGCGGGTGCTACTATAGTGGTGTAAAAGGGAACAGTTCCCTACCGTACCTTCTCCGTGTGTTTGTGCATCATGGCCGTTATATTCAATCCTGGAATGGATCATTGGAATATTTGGGGCAGATTGGAAGGTTGCAGAATACTATCTATTTGGTTAGAAATCTAGCTTGAGTGTTAACGGTTGTCACTTTTTCTTTCTTTGTGTACAACATGATGTGAGAATCTAAACAAATAAATAAATCTTTAGATAACGCACAACAAACAGCGCTGTCCAAGGTTCTGAAATTACAGCGCTATGTTTAAAGAAGGTTTTTAATTTCGGGAGTTTCTCTGATGCTTGTATCTCCACCAGTGTTTTTTCCAGCCTTTTCCTATTTTTATACATGAGATTAAAAATAGAAGATAATGGCGAGGAAAAGCCCCCTCTTGCCCTATCATGGTGCCAGGTGCTAAGTGTGAGAATTTTTTTTTTTGATGCAGTAACCCCTACTGTTAGTTTAACTATGTTACAACTGTTTTTGCATTCCAGCATTTCCAATCTGTGTGTCACCAAATGCCTTATCATCAAAGACTAAAATGACATCAAAAGAAGGTTAATAAAATATCTTAATGATGGACTAATTGCTAGCTGTGGCACACTAACATCTGACGGCACCCGAGTTCATGATGTTCAAACAGTATTGAGCATTGCAAAACAGGTCTTGTGAGAAAAGTAATCAAGTATGTTCTGGGTGCATCTGGATGGAAATGCCTTCCGTGCATAAAGAAGGAAGGTATGAGACCACAGGATGGGACAGCATGTCTTTTAAAGCTTTTGAATAATATTAAGATTTGTTTTGTTTGTAAAATGTACTTGATGCTTTATAAACTGGTTAGAAGAAAACAGATTTGGTTCCATATTTCATTTGAATACCTCCAGCCTCCAGAACAAACATGCAGACATATATAAAATAAGTAAAAATTTTATTTAATTATTTGTATCCGTGCCAATTCAATTTTAAACTACTGCTTAGCTAAATGTTTTAAAAAGTTTTAACCATACACACAGTACACAGTGGAATAAGGCAACATTCCTGCATGTATGTAGGTATGTATTTTTGCTATTCTACAATGTAAATACCAATGTTACCCTTGTATAGACTGTACTGTAATTCATGCATTGGCATTTTCTTTGGTATGCGCTGTCGTTCTGTTTGGTATAAGCAGGTAAATATAGTAAATTAGTTTAATTTACTATAATAAAAATACAGGGCTTTAAGAAGAACAAAGCAAAAAACACGAAAAGGTTCAAGACGTTCCACGGCTGAAATTCTGGACTGCAGCTGCGTCAAAGGGCAGCAGCCAATCAGCAGCATTGAGAAATAAATAACGTTCACATAACGTATATATATATACAGCAACCCCTCACTTTTACGCAGATCAGCAGACGCAGATTCAGTCTAAGGTATATTTTGGTATGCGGGTGGGTGTCACCCGTTTGACTTGTTTGTCAAGAAAGAACCATTGTCCTTCTAATCACTAAAATCCCTGCTTAAAGTGAGGGGCATCATCATAACTAAAGTGCCCTATACAAAGTCCCCTTAAGCATATTATTGCCAAGAATTACCACTCTAAGCTGATCATTCAGACTTCTGACCAACTTGCCCCTGGTCAGCTGGTCAGTCACAGGCGAGGACACTACCCGCTTTTTACACATTCTGTGTCTGACTTAGGGGTTTGTGTGTGACCTCGGTCATGGGTGTTGCTTGTGATTATTAGCTTAGAAAAGATTAAGTATTGTTAAAAAGAAAAAAGAAAACGGCCTATGCACCACAAATGTGCTAAGAGTATAACCTTCGTTTAACCTCCTCACTTGCATCCACACCGTCTGAAGTTATCTGGGACTCCTTGATGTGGCTCCAGAGAAGTGCCAGACAACATACAAGTTCAGTTCAGTTCAAGTTATTCTCATAGAGCTATTTAACAGCAGACGTTTTCCCAAAGAAGCTTCACAGAAACATGAGTGCTTAATCACTGAGGTAGACAATCGCAGTAAAACCTCATAGGGGCAAGAGAAAGAAACATTAAGAGATAAAAAGACTCAAAAATAGGAACATGAAGAAGAAACAGTGAGAGAAACCAGTGAGAGAGGAAAGACCAGTGAGAGAGACTCAGAATGGAAACTCTCTGAGAGCATTAGGATGAAACAGTGAGAGAAACCAAGGGTAAAGGGTAAACACACTAATATCATGGTGAAGAAACACAGAGTACACAAGACTGAACAAGAAAAATTCATTAGAACATGAGGAAGAACCACTGAGAAACCAATATTCAAAGTAAGAAACATATTAAGAGCATAAGAAACTAAGAGCAAGACTATGAGAAGAGCCGCTGAGAAAAACTGAGAAAAACCTTTATGAGGAACATGAGGAAGAATCACTGAAAAGTGAACCCATTCTCACTGGACTGTGCAGTTAGGATGCGATCATATTACTGTGGAACCTGGAATATATGGTGGAAGTTAAGACACACTAGTGACCACCTTACTTGTAGCCAAAGAAGAGCCAGCTGATTAACAAAAAGGACTGCTACAACAAGACCACCCTTATTAAGGGGTCGGAAATAGTCAATGCTTATTAATAAGAAGTTAAAGCTCAAAATATAGTGGAAAATACAAATTATTTCTTAACAAAACCCATTAATTATAATCTTTGTATGTATAAATCCCATTTCCAACAACATACATAATCCTTAACAATATGAGCGAGTGTGTGTTGTTGTGACCTGCATACGTTAAGAGAGCTTTTGAAAATAAAGGGTGTAATTTTCTATGCAGTGAAATCTTCACATCAAGATAGATGTGTGTTTTTATCACAAAAGGATAAAATGAAAGGAAGGAATCTATTTACTGAGAAATAAAGACCATGGAATTGTTAACGTTAACAGCAACAAAGGATTAAAAAAACAAAGGATTAAAATGAGGCAATCAACTTAAGAGGCCATGAAAAACCATAATAAACGAGCTCTGATTGATCAGCCTGTTTAAAATCTGAAAGACAGCAATAAGCATGTTTTTGAATTGCATTATTTTTGTGAATAAATGCGCTTGCACACGTTCCCCAAACTGGGCTACGGACAGAACCATCTTTCAGTAACTCACCCTCTCTTGGCCTAATTAGACAAATGAATGTTCAGATTGTTGCTCTTCTGGTTGTGCAGTTTGAGATTGTTGCACTTCTTTGAAATACCATTCAACAAACTTGCTCTAATCCAAATGTCTGCTGTCTGCAGTATGTGGACCTGAACTCATCCAGGAATCTGGTGATCCTCGGCTTTTCAACCTTCAGCGGCCTTGTGTTGCCAACGTGGTTCCATTCGAATCCAGACATGATTAACACAGGTGAACTTTACCTACTCTCAGAGCATTAAAATGGGCTGCAGAAGCTTGAATGCCAAAATCCAGTAACTGTACGTCTTTGGCCACATAATCTCATTCCCTCATTGCCTCATCATCTGCTGTTATTTTATTGCATTCCTTTTTTTTTTTTTTTACATGAACAGTCATAAAGCATTTTGCACTACTGATATGCTTGTACAGCACACTAAATCTTACACACAGCAAGTTAGTGTTGCAGTTCTTTGACTACAATAATATTCTTGTTGTTGCACTACTGCTATTTTCTATTGTTTATTCCAACTGTCTTATTATCTTTTATTCCTTCTTGTTGCATTGAACATGCTGATCTTATCTTATCTTATAATCAAGATCATTCAAAGAAATATCCATAAGAGCAAAAGGGAATCTGATTAAAGCCCTAAGTAAACTGAGACTGCAACCCCAGGCCAGATATTCTGCAACACATTTATTCATCGGCTGAAAATCAAGTCTTTATTAGCTTATCAGGGATAACAAAACAGAGAAAAACAACACTTGAGGAGGACTGTGGTTTTCCACAGTCCAGGAGTAATTTTTCTAGGCAGCCTTTTCAGCAGCAAGGCAGTTGTTGAGTGTCTTGTGATATGTTAAACCACATATGAGAGACCACCGTGCAGAATAAACATCTTTTGGTCACTAATCTACATTATTACATACAGCGGTGCAAAATTCCTACATTATTTTGTCTTTTTTGAGGTCTTTTCAAAACATTTGGGGACCTTAAGGACATCTTTCAGGACAACCGACTAAATATAATACAAATAAATTCTTATTCATGCCAGAAAAGACCAAAAATTTGCACTTCATTCATTTTGATTTCAAACAAAATCCCATATTTATTGACAGAAAATGTTTTTTTATATTTTTTAAAAACACATTCTCTAGGCACCCTGGGAGCTCAGGGAGCTTCTACTCCATAGACAATGGATGCAGAAATACCCCCAAAATATTGCAAAACACAGTTCCACAGCTGTGAAGTCCATAAACTTGGACCATATGTGTGCACTCATGCAACAAATACAAAAGTTTTGGGGAAAAGAAAATTCTAGCATCAAAAAGCCATTAACACATTTACCAAATAACAGCTGCACAAACATCCAATATCCTTGGAAATAATATTTTAATATTTTGTGGTGTGGCTCTTATTGGCTATCACAGTTTCCAACGTTTTAGCATATGTCAAGATCAACTTCCTGCATGACAGAACTCTTTCAAATCAACTCAGTTTATAGGATCTCAGGGATGGGAAGTAGTCAGGGGATTGACTAGGTTATTCCAGAACCTTCGGCCTCTTTGTCTGCATTGTTTCCTTGGCTGTGTACTTTGGATCTTTGTTCTGCTGGAAAGTTTATCCCCTTGGCTACTTCAGGGCTCTGGCAGACAAATTCAGATTCTACTTCACAATACCTTGATAAGCAGGACCATCAATCTTCCCTTCAGTGAACTGAAGTGCACCAGGACCTTCTGACAAGAAAAAAAAAACCCATAACACAATGCTGCCATGACCCAACCTTTTGTCGGAAGAGTATTCAGAGTTCATACACAACTTACTGCATGTAAAGCTTTTGTTGGCTCTGACCCTATCACAAAGTACTGGACAGATGTTAACTTCTTAATATGGTCATGGGTGAACTTTACTCAACCTTGAACATGTATATACTTCAGAGAAGTCCTCCTTGGTCTTCAAGAGTTTGTGGTGGAGCACTCATCTGAAAGTGTTGCACTTTACTCCAGGTCTTACTGCATTTCTGACCTCATTGTTCTGGTGCTCATCACCTTGCAAACAATACGTCTGGCGGCATATTCAGAAACTTTGGGAGGATGTCCAGATTGAGGCAGACGAAAGGTGGAACCAGTGAATTGTGTCTCAATCTGCAGAAACTGATATGTTTACTTGGCTGCCAATCTTTATTTAAATTACTGTGCAGCTGCACATCTTTTCTTCAATGTCCAATGAGAGATCTTTAGAACTGGCCAGTGATACTTGGTCACTACTGATCACACCACATGAAGAAAAGCTGGTGTTCTAGAGGGATACTATATTCAGGAGGTTATAGATCACACATTTTGCATTCAAAAAGTATCTTAAAATGTTTTGCAAGATGTTTTGGCGTGATGGTGTAGTGGTTAGCTCTTCACAGCGAGACAGTTATGGATATAATTACTAGTCAGGATGACCAGTATAATTTCTGTGTTTTGAGCTTAAATGTTCTCCCCATTTTTGCTGGAAGGACTAGTAACCTCCCACAATCCAAAGGCATTTACAGCAGGTAAGCACTAAATGTACTGAATGTGCCCTGCAATGGAATGGTGACCTGTCCAGGGTGTCTCTCTGCCGGTGAGTGCAGGGGTGGACTCCATCACCCCATTCCATTGTGGTTATGAAGGAAAATGAATGAGTTGTGTTAAATGTAGTTTTGCAGTTTGTTGAATATAGGGGTCCTCGAGTTATGACACAGATCCGTTCCTACGTGATGTAACTTGATTTTTGAAATACACCCGAGTCACTTACCTATTCTAACACAGCTATAAAATCATAATCTAGAGAAGGGGTGTCAAACTCCGGTCCTGGAAGGCTGGTGTCCAGCACAGTTTGAGGGTTCTCCTTCTCAAACACATTCACTAAACCTGGCAATTAAATGGCAAGCTGAAGCAGGTGTTTCTGAGCAGGGAAATCACCAAAAAGTTCTGGACTGGAGTTTGACACCCGTGAACATAGAAACACAACTAAGCCACAGAAAAAGGACATAAATGTACTGTACTTCTACCCAGTGCTGTAGTATCAGAAAAAAACGACAAATGATGACTGTAAAAGTCCAAAATGGAATAGCTAAGCGTACTGGGGGACACCAACTCGCTCACTCATACGCCGTGTTACTGCGTATTCTGCATGTAGGCCTTATTCTTCTTTGGCACGCAACCAAACTAGTTTTGAGTGTCGTACCCTCGAAACGCCAGATGTCAAGACTGTCATAATACGAGCACCCCCTGTAACTCTAGCACCTACTGCACAATTATATGCAAAAGTAGACATCTTGTTTTGTTTAACTTTTTCCAGTAAGTCAGACTAAACAGAAATTGGACATCAAAATGTGCAGCATAAATGCCATTTGTTCCCTGTGGAGGATGTTTACTTATTTTCACTTAGAAAATCCATAAAAGATGCCTTTTGTGTGGGGGTGTTAGCTACAAATGGCCCTGTTATGTAAAGCAGTGTGTTTGCATGGTCTTCCAAAATTGAAGTGTCAGTGAGATGCTTCTGAGAACCATCATTACTACCCTTAAATCAGTGGGAACACAGCAGAAATTAGACAAAAGCTTTAGGGGAGCAAAATGTCAACAAATGACGCCACTGTCGTATTACATATACGCTTCTACATGGCCAAGTGCACACTGAACTTTTAAGAATCACCAGATGTGACACAGAAACATTTGTGAGAAGGTCTTTTTAGAGGCAGAGCTTAGATCTTTGCCTGTCATCATATGATATATATCTATTTTCTTAAGTTATCCAGTGTTCTTCCCTTAACTGTGTCTTTATCAGCATGTGTGAGTCTTATGTTGTTCTACTTTGTCTTCTGCTGCTGGTTCCAGATATGCAAAAGCCTATTAAAACTTAATTTTAAAGAGAAATGAAAATAATGTGTGGATATCGACAGCGGATGCATATGGATGCAGACAATATTAGATATTAGCTGGAGTGTTGAAGTTTTGAAGATTCAACCTGTCTAGAGCTGAAAAAGTTCTTGTGTATGTTTGTGATGGTATAAGTGTTGATCAGTATGTGAGCCAAATATAAAATAAGATGAGAAAGAACTTTTTTTGCGTTCTTGTGCCATTAACATGCTTAGTGCAACGAGAAATAATAAAAGAAAAGAAGACAAATAACAATAAACACTACTGCAACACAAACACAAAAACAATAATATTTGTGCAACAAATAACAGTGTAACACTGATATTGCTGTGTGTAAAGATTTAGCATGAGGTACAAGCAGATCAGTAGTGCTTCATGACCTGTAAGCATGGCCTAAATAAATGCAATACAAAAAACATTCAATAACATTCAATCGATTCACAGATTATATAGAAACATCTGATGTTTAACACAAAAGTAATGGTTCCTCAACTGTGCTTGCCTTGAATTAATGGAAAAACTTGTACTGATGAAAACTACTTCATTTTCTTATAACTACTTCATTTTCTTTTCTTATTATATTATATTATAATTTGTAGGTTCTTCATGCATCTAATTAACATTAAAGTATTTATTCCAACCATAAATTGCAGGGTTTTTCAGAGAACAGAATGTGGTTCTTATGTGGATTGCATCTTTATTTTAAAGAGCACTGGCCCGAGAGATGCTCATAGCCAAGATGATGGGTCATCCGGTGCAAGTAGCCCATGCCACACAGGCTTAGCCATAGGAGTGAGGAGCATTGTCTGGGCTCCTAAGGCCAGGCCTGCTTATCTGCCAATCCTCTTTAGAAGTCTCTGTTTGACTGTAATCTGCTCACTTCATTTAGTAGTGCACCTTCTCTGAATAGCACCTTTTTGGACATCACTCCCACCTGACCTTAGGTTGACCCTTAGACTAATCTTTCGCCTATTGTTTGGTAAACACTGCTCAAAGTGTGGCGCTTTACCATAAACAAAAGTGTCCTATATTAGGCACCAGTAAGCATATTACAGACAATCTTTTGACCTCAGTGCCCTAAGCTGACACATTGAACTCCTGACCAACTGAGCTCATGTAGCACTCGTCAGATGGACAGTAATCAGGGAACATCCACACTCAATCTTTTGGTTACGCTGGCTTTCAGCAAACAAACACCTGCACCGCATGGGTTAGCGTGTCTGATGTAAGCAACCACGTCACACTCTCTAATTAAAGTGTGTGTCTCATCGTTTACGTTCCTGTAATGTTTTATTGACTTGGTGTATTTTAACAGGCATAACCGAACTAGATCAGCTCATCATGGTGCTCTTCACCACCCACATGTTTATTGGTGGCTTCTTTGGATTTGTTCTGGACAACACGATTCCAGGTAAGTCCAATATATTTAACCCACTGCTGCATTTGGTGAATGGGTTAAATGCAGAGAAAGAATTTCACACTGTTCACACTGAGTGCTGTGGTGCGTTCACATGGGACTATAAGGGGTCACTTTGCTGTACTTTCCTTTATCTACTGGGCTTTTGAAGCTGTGGAAGAAACAGAAACTGCACTGGCATTATCTGAGAAAGCCCTTGCAGCAAGGCCCAATAGAAGGCCTCACTTTTTGGACCTTTTTATACTGTGTTACCTCCCCAACTGGCTTCAGTGATGTTGTTAGCCAAACATATTATGAATAATTTGTAGTGATAAATCACAGTTCATTTAAGTCAATGGACCGCAGCAACACTGGCATCTTCTCGTTCTTTTCGCTTAGGGACAGATGAGGAGAGAGGGATAAAGAGCTGGAGGAAGACTGTCCATGGTGCTGGCAACAGTGATCTGTCGTGCTACGATCTGCCCTTCTGCATGAACGTCCTCCACAGATTCAGGTTCTTCCAGCACCTTCCCTTTTTTCCTCACATTAAGTCTCAGGACCAGGGGACGCACCTTTGAAACTTGGATCGATCAAGGATGATGATTAAACTCACAAAGTTCTCTGGACAACATTAACAATTGACTGTGATTTTTTTCCTAGGCTTAATTTACTGGGCCATTGATGAACAGACGTTTTCAAAAACCATACTGGTATCAATGCATTAAAAATGGGCTAACTGATAACACTCGAATTGGACCATTTATACATGTCTTTAGTATCCAGAGACATAACAAATCATTATTCAAACTTTGTTCTTTCAGTCTAACAATGCTTAATGACTTTCATGTCTCAATCCAATTATGCTCCTTGCCAAAACAAGACTTCAAAACACATCTTACATAGCCAAAAATGTTCCAAATCCATAAAATGTTTGCCTTGGCGTGCATTTTGGTCTCCTATTCATATTTAATATTGTTTTCTCTGAATGGTTGATTGAAATAGCAGGCCTCTTGCACTGTTGCTTCATTCAAGTGTTTACATGAAGCTAATAACTATGCCTGGAGCACTCTATAAATACAAAAACGCTAGAATTGTTAATGCGGCAGTCATGTGCCTTAGTAAGACAAGAGAACCAGACGTTTGTCTGTTGTCTCTCTGAATTAACTTTTTTGATACAAAATATGACGTGTTGCGGTGACTTATGTAAATCTCCTGGGAACACATTGTAAAAAGTTAAATGTTTGTATGATGTAACATTAAACATAGAAATTTAATAAAATGTATAGTAAAACACAATTAAAAAGATGCTCTTCAGATCTGTCTGCAGACCTCAGTCCAGCACTTCTGCAACACCCCTGAAGAAGGACATAACACCTCCTTCTGTGGAGACTCTTATAGTAACTCAGGTATTTCTCTTACTTGCGCTCGCGGGACTGCGTGTGAATGCCCGTTAGTCTTAGCAGACTTGCTAACGTGGATGTCACACGTGAGAAATTAAGCATCAATGTCACTTAATGAAACATACCCTTAATTGTATTGCTTCAATGCATTCCTAATATGATGTGTGGACTGAGTCCAGAATGACTTCCAGGATACAGACAGGGGTCTGGACTTTGAGAATTACTGCTGTAGGCCTTGCTGTGTCCATGATTCAATTAAAATAGTCCTAAAGAATGTTAGTCCCACAAGCTGAACAAGTTTAAATTAAAGTACATCTCAGTGAATAAAATCAATGTAATTTGATCTAGATGTCTATTCTTATGATAGACAGACACATTTTTAGTAAATTGGTAGATTTTGTTGAGGTAATAATAATAATATATTTTATTTAAAAACACAACTCTCAAGGTCACTTTAAAGCAGACAGTGGATTGTGTAGTCCTCAGATGTTCAGGGAGGGTGTTCCACATTGGAGACCTTAAGCGCAGTTCGTTTAAGGGCACTCTCCTGGATACGGTGGGGCAGCTGAATATCTTTAGGCATGATGTTGACTCTCTTGCCGTGGATGGCGCACAGGTTCGTGTCCTCGAATGGGTCCACCAAGGAAGCCTCGTAGGCTTCCTGCAGGGCCGTGACGGCGGAGCTCTGTGGATTTTGGTAACGGCGGATCTTTCAGAGCCACGGTGCCGGGCCTGTAATGGTGAGGTTTCTTTACTCCACCAGTGACCTAAGCACTCTTGCAAGCAGCCTGCGTGGCCAGTTGCTCACACCGGATTTGCGGGGGGTCTGTTTTGTTCTTACCATACTAGCAAAAGGAGATGGTCCTTGCCACAAGAAAAAATTATGAAAATAATTGTAAAATATATAGACTATACAATACTATGTATTGATCTGATGAATATTTACATTCAATCATAAAATTTTAGAAAAATGCCAAACAAAAACATGCCAAACTTAGAAAGCTGATGGAAATGTGTGGCATAATTTACGTGTACACAATTAGGGTTACACAACTATAGTTGTTCTGTTATACAAAAAATTATTTTATATATTTTTTACATGGCCTGTTTTGGGAGTGTAGCATTCGCACGGGAGGGAATCCCATTTCGTTAAAGTCTTGGTGGCGTAAGGAGCCGCATCAGCCTTGTGATATGAGGGGACCGCGAGCGTGCGCATGAACCAAAGGATTACTGTCCAGAACATCCAGTTTATATGGAAAGATTAGAATTTTGGCAAAATAAATGAGCCCATTTCTGGACACTGGGAAGTTATTCACAGGACATGCTTTGTACATACACACTAGGTGCCTAAGATAGGCCTACTTAGAAAGACCACGTGGCTTTAGGTTCCCTGGGGCTTTTATCTGTCAGACTATCTAGAATGTTCCTCGAAAGTTCATGAATTTTTCTCGAAAATTCATTTGTTGCTAGTGAAATCTGTTTTTTTTTGTACACTTTGTTTAAATGTAGGGATAGACTGTGTTTGGTTGTGAAAAATAAAGCTACTGCCACTGAATGTCATATTTCTTCTCATACACTGGATCTTTTATGTTGTAGGACACTATAGCGTGCACATTCATTTCAGTCAGATTTTCATCAACAAGCAGATCCAACGTACTATAAAAACCTTAAACCAGAGATAATGGCGGTTCTCTCGGGCCGCGTAAAGCTGGTCCGCATCCGTAGCTCCTCAAAACAGGTTAGGATCAACTCTTGGGGCTAAAATTACACATCCAAAAATAACTCCAACCTTAATCCATTTTAGAGGCTGAAAAGAGATGCTGGGGAGGTGGACTTGGTGGCACCACAGCGCTCTTTTTGTTTACCTAAGACCACTCTGTTATTCAGAGGCATTTGCGTCAAAGCATCAGCAAACAAACGAGCAGGAGTGGCATGACATTTCAGCCATGCCAAATGAAATTATAGCACTGCCAGTTCTCATTCCCCTTAAAAGAATTTATGCAATAACATTTGGTTTGGAGGCATGTAGGAATAGCTTTGGTCATGCTTGTGTGACTTGAAAATATTCATGACTGCATCAGAACATTAAACACAAGCGAACCCCTTCCAATTAGCCACAATAGGTTTTAAGATGTGTTTGCGGTTGACGGTCAGATGCCTTTACAGCATCGCTTTTTAACTGCAGTACGCAGAGAGGTGCTCGGATGAGCTCATACCACATCACTGGACTAGCAAAACACAAACTGTTCTAAGTAGTTGATTAAAAGGGATATTCCAGAAACCAATCTCTGTCCACAACCAGATCATACAGTCACTTGTACAGACAGTAATGTACTTTCCTGTACAATATATGTATCTATTCTGATAGAAGCCAATGGTCCGATGCTTCAATACACCCTGTGGATGGTCACTTTTGTTTTACAAGTCTAAAAAAAAAACAGGTGTGCAAGTGGTCAGGGCTACTTTTATAGGTTATTCCTATAAGTCACAGACCCCAACAAACAAAACTTTATCTTCACAACCAAAAGGAGAACAGAGGAATCACGTAAACAAAGCCAAGATGATGGTGGACCGACAACCAAGGTCTACCTTAATTGAACTTAAATACAAGAACACAATCTAATAACTAAACACAATCACTCTTACCTAACACACCCCAGCTGAGACTAATAAAGAAAACCCATCACCTTTCCAGAACAAAAGCCCCAAAACCTAAATTTACCTGTGGCAGCCTCACATCTATCTATCTATCTATCTATCTATCTATCTATCTATCTATCTATCTATCTATCTATCTGTCTATCTATCTATCTA